>OV277861.1:43875622-44324592 GCA_922989275.2 Gari tellinella | reverse complement strand
TTTCTTCAAATCGTCATCATCTATAACAGTTTGGGGCCAGATAAGGCACTGGGTGGTCAGGCTTCAACTGATTGACACTCAGATGAAACAATATCGTGTGAATTTCATCTTATTACACTGTGTTTAATTTATTGTCATAGAAACGGGATATAAATCGTCTTTCTTGCTGAACGTGATTAACTAGGTCACTATCAAAAGTACATTATGTATTTTTCAACCTGACTTATTCTCAAAAGTACGGGCCAAGCAATTAACCGAGTTAATCAGATTTCTATATGACAATTATTCCCATTCTATAGAGTACGGGTATATATCCTGATATACGTACTGATAAACGAGACCAAGGTTAATGTACTCTGATAAATAAGAAAATTAAAAATTAAGAAAACCGCAAACGAGGGAACGTTTATCTTTGATCCTTTTGATATGGTTTAAGTTTTCAATTACATGTACATGTAAGCCCACTGAAATGAAAGGACATTTAAATGTGTTAAATGCAGATGGGTGCTTTAAGCAGAATTAAAAATGAACTAATTCAACTCAATGTATTTCACCTATTGTAATATTATACAGTGGAGAATCTGTTATTCTTTCCCAATAAACGCGTTTACGCTAAAACTATTATTTGCAGTGCAAACAGTTTGGAGCCAGACCAGACGCCGGGTAACCCGGCGTCTGATCAGGCTCCAAACTGTTTGCCACCAAGATAAACATGAAATATCAGAATTGTCAAAAAGTTGTACTTTTCTACGTTTTAGTGCTTTGCGTTTGCGTACGTTTGCGTTTAAACGGGAAAGAATAACAGATTCTCCACTGTAAATGCGTCGTGCTAAAACAAGTATGTTCATTGCAAATAGCTTGCCAGATCAGAAATCAATCTGTTTGCAACTCAGGGGCCCGTTTCATAAAACTTCGTACACATGTACGACAAATGTTGTCGTAAGTCAAAACTTTAAAATACATTTAATCTCTGATTTCTCTATCAAATCCTGTCTTGTGACACCTTTTTGGAATCGTCTTTTCAAGACGATTCCAAAAAGATGTAACAAAACAGGATTAGATACAGAAATAAATACTTATTGAGAGTTTTATAATCTGACTATCTGACTTACGACAACATTTGTCGTACGAAGTTTTATGAAACAGGCCCCTGGTGAATATCTACTGTAAAAGAATGAAAGTCCTGCTGGTGCTGAGGTTTTGGCGACTTTTTAGATGCCGGAACGAAGTGGCATGGTGAGCTTTTGTGATCGCACTGTGTCTGCCGTCGTACGTCCGTCGTTTTGTTGTGCTTTCATACTTGATATATTGCTAGTACAAAATGTCATTTAAATGACCAGTAGGCATGATCTGAATTGAATATAGTGTACAGTGGTATAAGTTGATCACATAACCAAATTTAAGGCACACCGTACCTTTTGAAAAACAGTAAAATTATTTGAGGTAAATTGTTCCAAACTTTAAACGGTTACTATTATAGTTATTGAGAAATGTTGTCTTACTAAAAGAAAACACGACACAGGTGATTGGGTTACGAAAGTTTTTCGACCTCCAAATTCTTGAGCTAAACATTATAAATTAAAAATCTACAAATAACATCATAAAAAGAACACAAAAAAAAGTTTGGGATTCGAACCTTTGGCCTCATGTTTCACAATCTTTCAAGTCCAACACGTTAACCATTTTGTCACCGTGACACAATTTATTTCTATTATAATCTACAAGTGATATCCTTGCACTGGCTGTATATATACACGCGTTGATAACTTAACAAAAATGATTTAGTACACTTTTTGGTGTAAATAAAGAAGAATTTTAACACACTTCGCGCACGCCCCTTTATAAACAAATAACGAACGTTTCAGTGTTTGAATTTTCAATAAAACACTCACGCGCTAAAACGTTCTAACGTGACGTCATATGGCTTCGAAAATGCGTACGCCAAGAAATGTAGCGCCATTGGTTCGGTGAAAATTAAGGTTAAATTATGTGTTAGAATCGAAATAATAAATTAATACCGGTGTTTTATCTTGCAATCGAACACTGGTAGTCGTTGAGATGCTTGTAATTAAACCACTCGGCCTAAAGGCCTCGTGGTTACATTACTACGCATCTCAACTCCTACCAGTGTTCGATTGCACGATAAAACACTGGTATATATTTATTATTTCTTAAATAAAGTTAAACTATGTTTGGTTTAAAGGGCTTTTCTAGTAGGCTCTGTCTATTATTATTATTATTCAAAAGTTTGGGAAATGTCAATTGCACGACTTTATGCTACGCTGTCAAAACAAAGTGTTCACTTAATTAAGTCTAGTCCAGTTTTGAATATTTACGGGTATTTTTCCAAAATGTATTTATTGTACACATACTACAATATGTATTTGCAAAATAATTTAATCATAACCAGACACCTCGTGACCTAACGTCTGATCAGAATCCAAACATTTTTAAGTCAAAATACCTTGAAATTAAATTTGAGAAATAAAAGCAGTCGACAACTGTTTAAAATCGATGACGTCATGGAAGTGAAGGGGTTAAGCGTCACCTATATTTCACCTATGACATCATCCTTACAGTTGCCATAATATAAGGGATTTACTGTACGTCTATACTGGCATTTATATAAACTGCTACAGTGGCAAACACGTTATCCTTTCCCGAATAAACGCGTTTATGCAAAAAATTATGATGTCGATTTCAAACAATTTGGAACCAGATCAGACGCCGGGTAACCCGGCGTCTGATCAGGCGCCAAACTGTTTGTCTATCAGATTAAGATAAGAAGTTGAAAATTAAAAAAAGGTAATTTTTTCTACATTTGATTGCATTGACTCTGCATTTCATTTGCGTTGAAACGGACAAGGATAGCGACTTCTCCACTGTATCAACTGTTATGGTAAACAGTGTCCTAGATAACAATTTAAGAATAGAACTGACCTGAACAACAGTAGCCGACGAAGGCGAAAGACAAATATGACAATGAACTTAAGTGTTGACACAGTAAGAGCAATTCAATACATTGAAGGTAAGAATGTTTGATTAAACTATATAAAGATATTGGAATTCGGGTCAAACAACAGTAGCTGGGAAATATTATCATTGAGAAATATTTTCGTTATATTTGGAAAAGAAGTCGAACAACATTCATACACAGTATCAACAAGGGATGGGCCATGGGAACTAAATTAGTAGATGATTATAAGTAAACACATACAGTAGAGAACACGTTATTTGTTCCAGTTTGAACAAAATGCAGAAAAAAGTAAAATGTAGAAAATGACTGTTTTAAAAGAGTTGACGAATTTTAGACCTCTGAGAGGCAAACAATTTTGAACTAGATCGGAAGCCGGGTATTTGATCTGGCCCAAACTGTTTGCAATGGAATTGAGCATTATTACAAACGTGCACTTTGAAAAAGAATAACGCTGTATCCCCAATACAGGCCTTATAGTTTTTCGATTGCAACTTTAAATAGATGTGGACATATTTTTTTTAACTTAAAGTGACATCATTGCTTAGCAAAATAACATGATTAAAGATCGAAGCTATGTTCGACCCTTATCCAAAGAAACATTATAAAGACTATCTTAACAAGTAGGTCAGTGCCCGCCACACATACCCTAAGTGGTCAGCATTAGCCACAGACCATGACACGTGTCGATTATTTGCACATGTGGCCGTTTCTTCATTCGAGGCCATACAGTAGGTCCAGTCTCATACTGGGAAGTGAAAACCGTGCACCAACTACACTAAGTCCTTAGCGCGTTCAATTAACATTGTTTGCTATTTATCTAAGCAGTTTGTCCCCCGTTTGTAGCATGCAGAGTACAATAGAGAAAACATTTTCTTTCCAACAAAACCCGGTTACGCTTAAAATATTATTTTCATAGAAAACAGTTTGGAGCCAGATCAGACGCCGGGTAACCCGGCGTCTGACCAGGCTCCAAACTGTTTGACACTCAGATTAAAACTGGAAGCCTGAATTGTCAAAATGTTCTTTACTGAACTACTCACAGGCCTGAGCTTCCCATTCAGTCTCTGAAGCCACACCTTCAGATCCCACACCGCCTTGTCAGCCACATGCGTGCCTGTAGAGATCTCGCAAACATCTTGTTTGAAGTCCCATTTGAGCTACTATTATTTAACAGGCAATAACTCAAAAATACCTTATGCGATTTTAGTAGTAATCAATCTAAACCTTGATTTTATATCAATGAACATTTTCAGCAAGTTTGTGGAAGATCGGATAAAAATTAGTTGAGTTAGAGAGCGGACAAAAAAGTGTGATAGTCTAACTGACTGATGGATGGACGGGCGGAGATAGATACGTGATAGTCTAACTGACTGATGGATGGACGGGCGGAGATAGATACGGTTGCACCCTGTGAAGTTGTATTCGGCTGTATCCCGTGATACTTAGCCGTGTGGAAATGTTTATGTCAGACGTTCTATTTTCGGTTTGTTATGATTTTAAATCGCCCTTTTTGGTGATTAAGGTCCATCTTCATCATTTCATAGATCAGTTTGACCCATCACAATGTTCAAACATTATTATTAACCGTTATTGTATTTCAGGCATTGAGAAAAGGTCTGAAAACACAATGGGACTTTAACCCATTTACGCCCAGTGGATTTTTCCATGTTAAAGTATTGGATTAGTCCATTTTTTTATCAAAGGGATGTCTGGTCAAAAATTTCATGTTGTTTTATATTGAAATTCCTATCAGCAAACAGTGTAGAATCTGATCAGACGCCGCGTTATTGATCTTTTTTATCAAAGGGATGTCTGGTCAAAATTTTCATTTTGTTTTATATTGAAATTCCTATCAGCAAACAGTGTAGAATCTGATCAGACGCCGCATTATGTGACGTCTGATCAGAGTCTACACTGTTTGCCTATGTCCCATATATGAATCGTATGCACACATGGGTTAAACCCTCAATGCCAAGGCGTCATCAATTTTAAACAATTGCCTTCTGTTTTTACTTTCCAAACATTTTAGGTATTTTGACTTAGGAAATATTGAAATTAGTGTCTAACAGTTTGGATGCTTTACGCGGCGTCTGATCAGGATCAAAACTGTTTGCAAATAACTATTGTTTCTCATGGTGAAGCAGGGAA
Source organism: Gari tellinella (assembly GCA_922989275.2). Classification (NCBI taxonomy): domain Eukaryota; kingdom Metazoa; phylum Mollusca; class Bivalvia; order Cardiida; family Psammobiidae; genus Gari; species Gari tellinella. The sequence continues at coordinate 44,319,467 of OV277861.1, read as the reverse complement.
GGAGTGAACTTTGTTAGTTCAGCGCCCCCTCTCTACAACGACATCCAATGGGAAACAAACAAACAAACAAACAAAGGGAGTCGTTAAAGGGAGGGAACATAAAGACTTGGCTTACATGTACTTGTAAACAGCTTGAATCCAGGTCAGACGCCGCGTAACGCGGCGTCTGATCTGGATTCAAGTTGTTTGTCACTCAACATTATATAATCATTCTATCAAAATCTGCACTTACGTGTTACTGTTAGAAAAAAACAAGATACGACAATTTTAAGAAGCAGTAAAAGCGTTATACAGTGATGCTCACTTATAACGAAATTCTAGGGACCTTGAAAATTTGTTCGCTATATCCAAATTTCGCTATATCCATATAGCGAAATTTTGGTCAAAACTGTTTGGATATAACGAAAATTATGAAACACCATATTCTTGGTAAAAAAAACAAATGAATAGGCAGAAATATAAAAATAACCCTGGGCAGTGTATCTTTACATTGTATTTCTTATTGTATCTCAACATCACTGTCTATGAAAGGTTTATGAAGAGTTTGTGAAAAAATCACTAATTTTTGTTTGTTTTTTGGCTCCTGTTTGAATGTTATGCTCAACTACATTAAGAGCAGAAAAGACATGCTCCCCAAAGTCATCAGTATTTTCCAAATAGTGTCTAATATTCTCAATTAATTCCAATGTCGTCTCTTTAGATGTGACTGTTCTGGCAAGTATTGTCTCTTCCTCCTCCTCCTCATCATCATCGCTGTCATCCTGAGAGCCTGGCTGTTGAATATCAGTGATGATGTCGCTGTCTGTTTTGTCCTCAGTTGTAGCCACACCCGTATCAACATTGACTACATCTGAGAGAGAAGTCTGAAAAATCATAAACTTTCAGCATTCATTGCAAGCATAAGTAAAACAAAGTACATGTGTATTTTTAAAACATTTGCAAACAGAATAGACCCACATCGGACAGATATTATAGCCCTGTGACCAGGGTCTACAATGTTTGCTTTAAACTTTTTGCCAGAACATGTCCATGTAACTCTTTCATCCAGGTAAACTGTAAGAAGAAGAAAATTAAATCCTTATTGATGTTGTGTTGTTTATATTTTCCCCTTGTTGAATATGCATATGACTGACCTGCGTTTGTGTTTTCTGGCAGTACACGGACAGTGGCAAGGAGTCTTGATATTCCTCTAGCAGTGTAGCCAGCGGTACATTATCATCGTAGAACCTGGCGATTAAAAAAATTCGCTTAGAAATCCATGCGTGTTTTACTTACCAAATACTTGTATGAGTCTCAAACGGTAAAGAGTCAGATCTGACACCGCATTACGCGGCGTCTGATCTGTATCTGAACTGTTTGCATAATATTGTTAGTGTTATAGAGCTTGGCAACAAAAGTGTTAAAGTGGCAATTCTGAAAGTCGCCATGACATATCTTAGAGTAGCTTCCCTTGTTTGACCCAAATTTTGTATTTGGACTATCTTTACGACGTTCGAACTTTTCGGTATTTATAAATAAGTTACATTTATATTTAAAGACAAATCTACTCACCTTTCGCTTTTCTCGTTTAAATTTCCTGTCAAGACGAATCAGCCATTCTTGAAATAAAACGGATGGACTATACATTTTGAAATGGTCTTGACAATCTATCAAGAGCGCGAGTGAATTACAACAGGAAAAAAACAATTTTTTTGTTTTGGATAATTTGAGTATTTCTAAATGGAGAATAAGCATTCACTTGAAACTATCCTTTAACCCGTGTTATGCCAAATTGTCGTCTGCTTCGAATATATTGCCTGCGAAAATCAAAACAAAAGATTTCTTTAATAGCTTGTCAACGTGTCGAAAGGTTGAAGATGAGTGGCAAACAGTTTGGATACAAAATAAGATTCCGCGTCATGCGGCGTCTGATCTGGATCAAAACTGTTTGCAAATGTGAACAGTCGTATTTAGCATGATAAGGGTTAAATGGTCTCAATGTATACATAACGCTCGTGCCCGAGGTGATAGCCAGTCAAACAATGAACTAGCGTGACAGTTGTGAGCACTCGTCAAACTGTGATAATTACCGATTGGAATTTTATATTATCCGAACCATTTTACAGGTAAACTTCATTATACGGACCTGAAAATTCGTTTATCTTAACCGATTTTTCACTATATCCGATTTCATCTTAAGCAAGTGGTAGTACATAGAAATAAAGAAGGACACGGTCGGGGAATAATTTTTATTTTATACTAAGCGGTTTTTCACTATATCCGAGTTCGTTATAAGTGAGCATCACTGTACATAGTTGTTCCGTTAAGGGAACTGCGGCAATGGTTATTGTAAGGAGGAAGTCGTTGTTGGGAGGGGCCTTGTAGAGAAGAAACACTGTAAAGTAAAGCCATAATGAAGACGAATTATTATTGAAGACCGATGCCACTGTAAAATTTGTTTCCAACGGACATTTTCGATTACCGGTAAGCACAAACATAGGTGGTAACTAGATTGTCATACTGGTGTGAGATTTGGGCTTTAACTCCAAATTATTGATGGCTATACTGTTTTTATTGCTATCAGAAACATAATTATTATTATTATTATCAATCATTGTTTATGTGATATAGTGAAAATGTTTGCATTATTGATTCTGTCAATCTATTGTCTAATTCCAGGTATATACAGTGGAGAAAACGTTATTCTTTCCCAAATAAACGCGTCTACGCTAAAACTATTATTTCTATTGCAAACAATTTGGAGCCAGATTAGACGCCGGGTAACCCGGCGTCTGATCAGGCTCTAAACTGTTTGCCACCATGATAAACATGAATTATCAGAATTGTCCAAATATTCCACTTTTCTACGTTTTAGAGTTTGCGTTTGCGTTTCGCTTGCGTTTAAACGGAAAAGAATAACGTTTTCTCCACTGTATACAGCTTTTTGGGGAAAACAGATGCATCAATAATGATACATGGTATCACATGTAGGCGGTGTATAAGTACAGTGATCCCTCCCTACAACGGCTCTCCGAACAACGACTCTCTCCTTACAATAACGCTTGCCGCTATTCCCAAACCAATTATGTCTAACGAGTTCACTGCTGCAATATCGACTGCTTAAAACCGTTGTCTGCTAGTTTTCTTACATAATGGGCATTGTTACAGATAAAAACAACATAGAAGAGCGGCAAACAGTTTGAACCAGATAAGAAGCCGCGTTAGGCGGCGTATTTTCTGGATTCAAGCTGTTTTTTAAATGTAAATCAAGTTATGCTCAGCACTTTTCCCTCCCTATAACAACTCCCTCGGAAAAAACACACGCAATATGTTTCTCCCATTTGGTTTCGTTGTAGTGAGGGAGCACTGTATTGTATCTATATTGCATAGTACTTTGTTTGTAACACTTATATGTTCTACTGTAAAACTTGTGTAAAGCCACAGAGGTATTTGCGACAGATGATCTTAGTCAGAAAAAAGTAAAGCAAAAATCTCTCTTTTCTTTTCTAGCGTCTGTATTTACCCCGTCCTTGCCCTACCCCGACGTTCTACAGTGGTTATACATACATTGTATCAACGATGTCGTTTGTTGACATCAGGTCTACAGTTAATAAAGCTAATCATTGCATCAACAACGATACATGAAAACATTGAAACATGAGTGGGCGGTGTATGAATGAAGTAGAACAGGCTATAATTATTCCCAATAAGTGTGGATATGATAAAATAACGATGCATGTAACGAGGTGTCTGATTAGGTTCCGAATTGTTTGTTACTTTGATGATAGCAACAAAAAGCCATTTCAGTAACCAGTTATTGTCTGTTTTATATCACAACGCGTTTGCAATCAGTATCCTTTATATACGGGTACAGTATCGCTCTCCTAGCTGTGAATTAACCCTTTCCTCCCTGAAACATGGACAATCCTAGTTTTCTGTTTAGTCTACTCCATTTTTGACGCTTTAGGGTTGATTTTACAATATAGTTCAAAATGACAAACAGTGTAGACCCTGATCAGAAGGCTCCATATGGAGCCTTCTGATCAGGGTCTACACTGTTTGCATAGGACATGTTTGCATATATTCTTCACATGTATACTGTTTGCAAATGATGCATATATGCGTGTCTAGGGCTCAAAGAGTTAGTGTCAAAAACGGTGTGAAATTCTGACACTATATTTCCAACGTTGCAAATTTGTATGACATGTTCTATTATTTCAATACCAACTGACGTGCATAAACATGTGTTTGTTGTGATATTCAATTCGTAATGATGTTATTGGTATTGATAATTTCGCCTTATTTGTTTGTCAAGTTCATGGTCTATCGTTAATGGTCTACAGTTATTAGTGTTTTCTTCTGACCTGTCGGAGTTATTTTAAGATTGGAACATTCTAAAATTTTAAAAGGGATGATCACCGTACTCGTTGATTTCCCTACAGTCAGCCAGGGATACGAAAAGCTGTATTCATTGTGCGTAATGTACAGTAGAGAAATCATTATTATTTCCCGAATAAACGCAAACACAATGCACTAAACTGTAGAAAATTAATTTTATGTTTTTAATCTGGGTGGCAAACAGGTTGGAGCCTGATCAGACACCGGGTTACCCGGCGTCTGACCTGGTTCCAACCTGTTTGCAATGAAATGGAAATGATAGTTTTAGTATATATAAATGCGTTTATTGGGAAAGAATAAACTACATGTATCAGTAAAGTTAGCGCAGCGGGTCTCGTGCTGCACGAGGATCATACTTATCTCAAGTAGGAAAGTGTACGATTACATAGTCGATGTTACCTTCCTTACCTATTTTACATTATTAACTATTCTGTTCTAAAAATAACTCCGACAGTTCAGAAAAATTGGACAATAAAAAGCCGTAACAACAACAAGATGCAACCGGTGATGAACAGCCAATGAAGCAAGATCGATTGTTAGTGTTATGTATATAAAGCTAGAAGCTGATTGCAGAATAAAAGTACAGTACTCCCTCTCTACAACGACACACAATGGGAGACAAAAACATGTGTGTTGTTCGGAGGGAATCGTTGTAGGGAGGGAAATTGGCTTGCATTTGCAAACAGCTTGATTCCAGACCAGACGCCGCGCCACGCGGCGTCTGACCTGGACTCAAGCTGTTTGTCACTTCTCATTAAGTTTATTTTCTGTCAAAATGTCCATTATGTAACTTTGAGAAAGTTAGCAGACGACAGTTTTAAGCAGACGGTATTGCAGCCATGAAAAAGCTTGGCATAAATGTCTTGTTTGGGGACCTGCGGCAAGGGTCGCTGTAAGGAGGGAGTCGTTGTTGGAAGGGCCGTTATAGAGAGGGAATGCTGTAATAAAGACAGCTATTTGTATGACTTTTGTCCCGCGTTCAACAGGAACGGATCATTGGGAGATCATTATGTTTCGTCATGGCGTTGCCGTACGGCACCCTTTTTATACGAAAATTATCAGGCTCCAAACTGTGTGCTACTCAGATTAAAATACAGTCGAACTTCGATATATCGGAGTCGGTTTTGTCGAACATACCCGTATTTCAAAGTTAAAACGTGGCTAGGCCACGTTTCAACTTTGAAATATGGGTATGTTCGATTTAATCGAGTATGAAATAATGCAGTTAATATGTCGAACTATCGGATAGTTCGAGTGAAACGAGTTCGAGATATCGACTGTTAATAGAAATTTTAAAATTATTTCAGCATTTTAGTACATGGTATCGTTTGCTTTCAATGGGAAAGAAGTCTTCTGTATTTTGAAGAAGCATATAGATCGTAAACGATAGATAACCCATTTATACCCAGTGGATTATTCCATGTTTATATATTGGATTAGTCCATTTTTTTTTATCACAAGGATGCCAGGTCAAAAAAATTATTTTCATTTTGTTTTATATTGAAATTCCTATCAGCAAACAGTGTAGACTCTGATCTGACGCCGCATAATGCGGCGTCTGATCAGAGTCTACACTGTTTGCCTATGTCCCATATATTGGATCGTGGGCACAAATGGGTTAATATTTACTATAAAATAAACATGGCAAACTAGTTCGCATCAATTTGATAACCTCATACCAGGATACTCTATCTTTGAAACATTTTGGGTTTGCAAAAATGAAAGGGGATCTGGTGGCGTAGCAGTTTTCATTAAAGATAGATATCAAAACAGGCAGTGAGAATCTACAATTTGATGACTGTTTTACATTGTACTTTTCTAAGACTTTCACTATACTCTAAAATGATCTAATTGTTATGTTTGTCTACATTTTACCAGACAGATCTCCAATACACGACACACCATGGGGTTACCCGGCGTCTGATCTGGCTTCAAACTGTTTGCAATTGAACAATTGTATAATAACTTCAAAAGCCTATTTTCTGGTGATAATTTACATAACTTACTTTGATCCGAATGAGCAGGTATTGTCAGATGGCGTTGTAGAGAGCATAGACGATGATGAATTAAATAATGAGATATCTTGTGAAGAAATACGCCAAAGTGTGTCTTCATTAAAACGTAACTTTGCATCGGGAATAAACGGTCTTAGCATAGAGATGTTTAAGTGTACAATACATTCACAGTTAAAATTCTTTTGTGACCTGTTTAATAGTGTTTTAGCAGTGGTATATTTCAACTCAGTTGGAGTGAAACTGTTATAACTCCGATCCATTTAAAGGGATCAAAACAAGACCCGAACCAATAGCATTGACAAGTTCTGTGAGAAAATATTTACAACATTTTAATAATCTAGCTAAATGTCTTAAAAATTGGTGCGAAAGAAATCATATTATAGATCAAACTCAAGCTAGATTTAGGAGAGAATACTCAACCATAGACAATATTTTTAATTTGCAGAGTTTGATTCAAAAGTACTTTAGAAAGCGAAAAGGCAGGCTTTACGTGTTCTTTATTGATTTCTGTAAGGCATTCGACAGTTGTCATCATGTAAGACTCTGGCAATGCCTTAAGAGAAATGGAGTAAGTGGCAAGTTTTTGTCAATACTCAAATCTATGTAGGGTCAAGTGAAGTTCTTGTTTGAAAGTAAAAGCAGGTTCTTCTCTTGTGAAATAAGCACGGCACAGGGTTGTGTTAGCTCATCTATAATATTCATTATTTTCATGAACAACTTAATACATTATTCACAAACAAATCTACGCAATGATATGTATGTCTCAGATGAGATTGGTAAAAGTTATGCTCTGATTTTGCCGACGATGTATCGGGTATTGGGAAACGGCAGCAAATCTTAAGAGACAAATAAACTTGGTAGCAGAGTTTTGTGACAAAAGTGGCATGACGCTGAACACTGACAAGTCCAAAGTGATAGTGTTTAGAAATGACGGACCTTTACAAAGGTATGAAAAATGGTTCTACAAGGATCTAGATTAGAAGTTGTTTCATGTTTCTTCAAGTATCTTGGTGCTTATTTTACGCCGAAATTAAGCTGAAATGCAAGTATTGAAACATTAGCTAAACGTGCTTCAAAAACAACTACACATACATTTTTAGTCCAAATGCATTTTGGATATTTCATCCTGAGGATGCATTGAAGCTATTTGATGCAATACTTAGTCCTATTTTACGCTACTCTGCAGAAAGCTGGGGGTATAAATACCACAAATCTCTGGAGAGAATACATGTTAACTTTTGCAATCGTATTTGTGCATTAAATAGATCTGTATCTAATGTGTTGGCAATTGCAGAATCTGGTAGGCTTTCAATGTCAGTTATTCATATGAAGAAACGTGTTATAAATTGGGTGACGCTTACACAGTTATCATCATATAAGTATCCAAGACAATGCTATCAGATGCTAAGGAAATTTGACAATGCGGGCAAACATATTGGGCAACAGGTGTAAAGAATTTACTATTTGAATATGGTGTTGGTTATGTATGTATTGCTGTTGACGTTTGTGATAGTTAACTCTTTATAACATCTTTTGTAAACAGATTAAAAGACTGTTCAAGACAAACCATACACGAGTAAATCAACGCATCACCCAAATGTAATAATTATAAAATCTTTAAGACAATGTTAGATGTCGAACGGTATATTTCTATAGATCTGCCAAACGTCCTTAAAGGAGCGTTGTCTAACTTTCGGTGTTCAGTGCACAAACTGTTGGTGAAGAAAGGCACCCATATGTATGAGCATCGACAGAGAACTGAGGAACTGTCCGTACTGCCTTAAGATGGATATCTACATGGTGGAAAATTAATTCCATTTTTGTTAGTGTGTCAATTATACGAGGAACGTAGACTAGACCTACGTAAACCTAAATGGGAACACACGAGACATGTATAGACTTATTTTACTAGATAATGACTGATACTTACAAATACTGTATATTTAAAGTTTCAAATAATATATTGTGAAAGTTGACATCCTGCGAAACAAGGAGCTTGGTCTGTAACAGCTCATAAGTTGGTAAACAACCAAATGCATTATTCCCACCTTTTCCGATCTCTATAATATGTCAGTGCTATCTTGATGGCAGAAAGTCGAGTGTACGTATATCCAGTAAGTTGTACTTTCGACCTTTTGACATCAACAAGTGTATATGGCATTTATACATTTAATGTGCGACAAATTTTGTACCAAGACTACTACTTTATATTTCATTTTATATTGTTTGTAAACATTACGTTTAAATATCTTGAACTATATATGTGTGTAATTTTGGCCGGAGGCCTTATACAACGGAAATAAATTTTGAATCTTGAAAATATAAACACACTGCAAGGTTGATAGGTCCAGTCTACTGTAGATCTATTTTTTTTATTAATTTTCAAATAAAGCTTAGATCTAGTCTAAATCTTAGATCTATATAGAATCTATAGTTTGTTTAGAAAGATGAAATAGAGGTAGATCTATTATTATTGTTGATAAAATTTTCCAGTTTAGAAATTATTTCCGTTACTTTTGTAAATACGATCATCGATATTAAGTAAAACAATATGATACATGTAGTAGGGGTCTATATAACTAGCATATGTATAAGTCATTCAAAGGGAGGTAATCGGTGAACGACATTTGAGTTTTAATCAAGATCAGAAGTACGGTATATGTACTATTTCATATATAGTAAAAGACAATTTATAAACATGCAATCCACTAGTACGAGGATAGTTAATGCCAGTTTACCAGTTTATTTGGCATCATAGGCCTCCGGCCAATACACATATAAGTACATACAAACAGAACAATTCATGTATTGCAAAATATACATACTGGAAACTTAGAGTACGCCTGCCCTGTGCAGTGTTGACCCAGATCAGAATTTTGCAATAAATTGTTTAAAACTTGACTAGACTTTATTGCAAACAGGACTTGTCCGTTTGAAGTTTCAGGGGTCGAATGAGTCAGGGCTGCCATTTCTCATGCTTTTTCCTAAATCTTAGGATTTTTTTCTTGTACATGGTAGCTTGAAGCAGGATGAAAGTAAAGCAGAATGCGCCTTAAGGCGCATTCTGCTTTACTTCAGCCTGCTTTAAGTAGTCACGCGTCAACAAAATTTGAACCAGGCGTTTGGGTAAAGGTACGATTTGTAAATTTGCACTTAAAAAATGCAAATTAGGAAATCTTAGGATTTTTCATGTCCACTTATGGCAGCCCTGATGAGTTAAATCATAAAGACAATTACACGTAGACTGTAACACTGCAGAAAATTGGCCTGCCATTATGTCATTTGGTAGGGTTATTTTAGTCCCAACTTAACCGCTAATTATGTGAACACAATGACAATCAATTATCTAAATGCAGCACTGACAATGGAAATAATCACCACATTAATATTTTCATTTGTAGGAAATTTTGATATGCCGAAGTTCAAGGACAGGTACATTCTATTTACGCCCCGATCCAACAAATTCACTCCCAGCCCTTACCGGTATCAGATTAAGTAATTGTGTACAAGGCTAATTACATGTACATGGGACATATTGATGCATTCGAAGCTATTTGATCAGAGTCTTCACCATTCGCAATAGAACTGAGTGTGTATTTGTGATCTACAAAATGTAGCTGTTAGTTCAAACATACTGTCATCTCCTACATGTATTCATACAGAAGGCAAAGTTCAGTCCGCACCTGCAGTTAATAGCTACAGTTGAGAAGAAGTTCTTTTTTTCCGTTTAAATGCAAAAGAAATGCAAACGAAATACACTAAAATGTAGAAAATTACATATTTATTTTTTACATATGTTCACTTTTTTGTTAATCTGAGTAGCAAAGGGTTTGGAGCCTGATCAGACTCGGGGTTACCCGGCGTCTGATCTGGCTCCAAACTGTTTGCAATGGAAAAGGTAGTTTTAGCATGAAAGCGCATATTGGGGAAAATAACGCCTTCTTCACCCATCTAGTTTATTCGGTACAAATATAACAAAATACAATTCACATATCCTTTTATAAGCTATGATCTATCTTTGGATACAGTGGAGAAAACGTTAATCTTTTTCGTTTAAACGAAACGAACCACAAACAGTGTATTAAACTACAGAAATAGACAAATTATTTACAATACTGATTTATTTTTAGTCTGAATGGCAAACAGTTGGGAACCGGTCAGATGCCGGGTAACAACGAACGTAACTTTGTTTAAAAGATGAAGAGCAGACGTCGATTGTTTTATCGCTAATTTCAATCCTGTTTGGCATTTTTAATTGAGATTTCTCTGAAAATTAAATAATCGCTGAGAATACATGTAGCTGTAAACAAAACACATTTCGGACTAGAATTATTGTCCATCCTAACACTTTACATGATACGTTTACATGAGATCAAAGTAAACCTGTACCTGATCAAGATCCGAAATACATGTTTGTTACATGTACAGTGGAGAATCTGTTATTCTTTCCCAATAAACGCGTTTACGCTAAAACTATTATTTCCAGTGCAAACAGTTTGGAGCCAGATCAGACGCCGGGTAACCCGGCGTCTGATCAGGCTCCAAACTGTTTGCCACCATGATAAACATGAAATATCAGAATTGTCCAAAACTTGTTCTTTTCTACATTTTAGTGTTTTGCGTTTGCGTACGTTTGCGTTTAAACGGGAAAGAATAACACATTCTCCACTGTACTTACCTTGCGTGTCTCAGACGAAAATGTTCAGCAGGTGATAGTGAAACACATAATTTAGAACACGTTATTCTTTAAAAAAAAAAAAAAAAAAAAAAAAAAAAAAACGCGTTTAACGTAAAGCCCTTGTACCCTTTTCAACAAGTTTGGAGCCAAAACAGACGCCGGGTATTCCTGCGTCATATCAAGTTCCAAACAATTTGCTATACAGATTCAAACGAACGGTTAAAACATTTTCCAAAATGTCATTTTGCTATATTTCTTAAAGTTGCATTTACACGTAATTTTCGTTTAAATGGGAAAAACCAAGTATTTCTGCACTGGAAGGATTCGCGTAATATGTCTATTTTTATATAAATATACATTGTAGTACAGTGTATCCGGTGAACCCGTCAATAAAGATGACCTCGGTGATGACGCGAGTCGGAGATAATAATATTTAATTATCTAAACGATTTAATACTAATGCGATCCAAGGATACCCCCGTGGCATTGACATTTATCCCTTTGTACCAATACTTTGCGGTAATTGGTTAAGAAAAAGACCCTTAAACGTGCTAAACGCAACGTAGCTAAACTGTGCACACAGTTTGGATCTGCCATGATCAGACGTCTGATCTAGAAACAAACTGTTTGTCACTCAAATTGAGTGTTTCTTTATTATATGAGGCACACATTTATAATACTGGCTTTGATATTTTTGCCGACATTTTCAGCAGACGACAATTTTAGCATTGCATGGGTTGTAAGTTGTTGACCACATGTTCTTACAGTGGAGAATGTGTTTTTCTTTCCCAATAAACGCGTTTACGCTAAAACTATTATTTGCAGTACAAACAGTTTGGAGCCAGATCAGACGCCGGGTAACCCGGCGTCTGATCAGGCTCCATACTGTTTGCCACCAAGATAAACATGAATTATCAGAATTATCCAAAAGTTGTTCTTTTCTACGTTTTAGTGCTTTGCGTTTGCGTGCGTTTGCGTACGTTTGCGTTTAAACGGGAAAGAATAACAGATTCTCCACTGTATATCCTAACGTCAATAAGTACATTATACAGTGAAGACGTTATTCTTCCCCGTTTAACCCGTTACCCCATAAATACGCCTTTTAACGCCTTTAATTTATTTCTCCACTGAAGAAAATAGTTCTTATTAATACAGTTATGAAAAAATCATAAGAACTAATTTCTATTTTCTAGAAGATGGTAGCTTGAAGGTGGTTGAAAGTAAAGCAGAATGTGCCATAAGGCACATTCTGCTTTACTTTTAACCTGCTTTAAGTGACCACCTATATTCAATACTAGAAACAGGCTATGGGGTAATGGGTTGACCTTTTCTGTGTCAAATTCATGACTCAGTTTGTACCCCTTCGCCGCCATATTGTCGTCTGCTTCAATGGCGTTCTCTGCAATCGTTTCATCGTTGGTAGTGACTAGGGGTACGTGACCGTACCTCTAATATTTGAAATTAGCGGTACGGTCACGTACCCCTAGCGAGCCCTGTGAGGGTTGACTAGGGGTATGTGAGTCCATAACACTGTATAGCAACACTTTATTGTGTCTGCAGATACGTTAATAGCGATGCTAATGTTAATAATATCTCATTTCAACCTTCTATTCTGACTGTTTAACGCAGAAAAGCAAAAAAAAAAAAATCCAAAAATAATTTTTAATCGGCATTTTTTCACGGCAGCAAAAACTATACCTATGAATAAAGAACGATCACACATTTTTACAAACATGTATAAATATCCAATACCAGCATTGTTTAGAATAAATGCACTGTTTAATTGCGATCAGCTATCAAACGTGTTTTACGAGTTGATTTGTGTAGGTCATTAACCAGCAAACTTGGGTACCGGCAAACTTACATGTTTCGATACTTGATTGGAGCCGAAGCTTCGATATTTTTTGTTTTCTTAGATCTACCACTTTATATTCATCGCTAAGGTAGAAAGGCACATCAGCAGTAGTTTCTTACAAGCTTATTGTATTAATTAAGTTACCATTGAATCAAAATTTTAAGAAAAAAACTTAACATTGGTCACGGATTTTCAGATATCGGGCGTATCTGACGATAATTAACCCAATACATGTATGCGGAATACATCTATTCTCATCGCTGCCGGTGAGAACAAGTTGGGTGGGGAATATTTGTCGAAGTTTCTTTGTTTTTCTCCATTAAATATCCACAAGATAAGGTAGAAATGAGAGATTATTAATATTAGCATCAATAAAACGTATCTGCGGGCAAATCAATATGTTGCTACATAGTTTAAATGACTAACGTACCCCTAGTCAACCCTCACAGGGCTCGCTAGGGGTACGTGACCGTACCGCTAATTTCAAATATTAGAGGTACGGTCACGTACCCCTAGTCACTACCTTCATCGTTAGATTTAATTGAGTATGACTGACGAAATGTCGAAACGAGTGTCAAACTGTTTGGATCCTGATCAGACGCCGCTTGACTTGGCGTCTGATCGGGATCAAAACTGTTTGCAAATGCGCCTTTTGGTTTGAATGAACAGAAATGCAATCGTATTGCACGCAATTGTAGAAAACGGCAGCGTTTTGGAATCTTCGTGGTGACTATTCTTTTTAATCTGAGTGGCAAACAAACTGGAGCCTGATCAGGTTCCGGGTTACACAGCGTCTTAGCTGGATCTAAATTGCATGCAATTGGCATACATGTAAGGAATAAAGATATACCATTAAACCCGTATAAAAGATAACGTATTCTCCACTGTACATTTTGTCTTCAAAGACGAAACATGCCACAAGACAGTTATGTCTACCCTTTTCACTGGTGTAATATCGTCTGCTTATAATTGTTATCTGTTGTTTTTTCTAATAGTTACGTATTGGGTAGTTTGACAAAAGAAACATAAAGACGAGTGACAAACAGTTTGAACCCAGATCAGACGCCGCGTTACGCGGCGTCTGATCTGGATTCAAGCTGTTTGCAAATGTAAGACATGTCCTAACTTTCCCTCCCTATAACAACTCCCTCCCAACAACACATGTATTCTTAGTCTCCCATTTGATGTTATTATTGAGAGGAAGCACTGTGTACAAGAGATTAACCGATTTCCCCATTACAGTGGAGAATCTGTTATTCTTTCCCAATAAACGCGTTTACGCTAAAACTATTATTTGCAGTGCAAACAGTTTGGAGCCAGATCAGACGCCGGATAACCCGGCGTCTGATCAGGCTCCAAACTGTTTGCCACCAAGATAAACAAGAATTATCAGAATTGTCCAAAAGTTGTTCTTTTCTACGTTTTAGTGCTTTGCGTTTGCGTACGTTTGCGTTTAAACGGGAAAGAATAACAGATTATCCACTGTACATGTACTTGTTGTCAGTCTTTAAGTCAATTGGTAGTTCTAAGCAAGCTTAAAGTAAAACAGAAAGCTAATTCAGGAGTTTTCTGCTCTTTTATTGAAAGAGGGTATTGATATTACTCTTTATCAAGAACAGATGTATAAAAGGAATTTCTATGAATGGAAGTCAAATGCGTCACAAGGGGCTTACAATTGTAATTGTGGAAAGGGTAGTTTATGTTGTTATTTACATTTTAGAATAGGTACATGTATGTGCGTCGAGTATCTATTTCAACTTGGAGAAAGGAATTTGACTGTTAGTAAATACGTCAGTTCTGACGTTGTACAGCAGAAATATTTTGATGAAATTACAACGGTGAAAATGTTATTCTTTCTCGGTTAAACACAAACGAAACGTAAACGTATGCAACACAATGTAGCATTATGATAACTTTTTGAGAAAAAACTGACGATTTAGTATAATCTCAGTTGCAAACAGTTTGAAGCTTGATCAGTCACCGGGTTACCCGGCGTCTGATCCGGTTCCAAACTATTTGCAATGAAAGTAAAAGTTTTGGTGTATATCATGAGGAAACAATAACGTGTTCTCCACTGTATCAAATCACATACTTTATCATTTTCATGCTGATTTAATATCACACTGTCTCTTCCATTTCTAAAACATGAGTAGTTTGTATTTGCTCGTTTATGCTTTAACGAACACATTAAGAAACTTACCCCATATTCTATTTGTAGTATTTGAAATAGGTGACCACTTAAAGCAGGCTGAAAGTAAAGCAGAATGTGCCTTAAGGCACATTCTGCTTTAATTGCAGCCTGCTTTAAGCTATTATCAGATAGAATATAGAAAATATCTCTTATAATTCTCATTTGTGACAGTGTAAATTGGAACTATTTTCTTCAGTCCAGGAGTAATTAAAAGGCGTAAAAAGGCGTATTTATGGGATAATGGGTAGAAGGTGAAACAAACAGTGCAGATACATAATCAGTCTTTTGACCATGGTCTACAGTGTTTGCAATGAAAATATATATGGTTTATAACCAGCTGTTAACCTTTACAGTGGAGAAAACGTTATTCTTTCCCGTTTAAACGAAACGAAACGCAAACGCAAAACACTAAAATGTAGAAAATTGGGCAATTCTGTTAATTTATGTTTATCTTGGTGACAAACAGTTTGAAGCCTGATCAGACGCCGGGTAACCCGGCGTCTGATCTGGCTCCAAACTGTTTGCAATAGAAATAATAGTTTTAGCGTAAACGCGTTTATTGGGAAAGAATAACGTTTTCTCCACTGTACCCAATAGCCTGTTTCTAGTTTTAAGGCAGATGACCACTAAAAGCAGGTTTAAAGTAAAAGCTAACATCTGCTAGGATTTAGAAAATATATCTTCTGGTACATTTTCATGACTCTATAAATTGGAACTATTTTTCTCAGTGGAGGAATACATTAAATACGCTAAAGGGTGCTTCTATGAAGGAAACGGTTAAGAGTGTGTTCTGCAAACGTTATATAACAAGTATGTAGAATAACTGGAAAACAGTCGAACCCCGATAATTCTAAACCTATCAAACCGAAGTCGCATTTTAACTTTGAAATACGGGTACATATATGTTCAGGGTGCAATAAGTTGACATGAAAAATCCTAAGATTACGAAATTTGCATTTTTCAATTGTGAATTTACGAATCGTACCTATACCCGATAGCCTGTTTCTAGTTTTGTTGACACGTGACTACTTAAAGCAGACTGGAAGTAAAGCAGAATGCGCCTTATGGCGCATTCTGCTTTACTTTCAGCCTGCTTTTAGCTACCATGTTCTAGAAAAAAATCCGAAGATTTAGGAAAAATCCGGAGAAATGGCAGCCCTGTATCTTAGACTTAAGCGATATATAGTTATCGAAATTCAAATTAAGAAATACGGACAATTTCGACTTGAACGAGTTAAAAGTATCGAATTTCGACTGTACACGTATCAGTATTTTTTGATGATTGATAAGACGCATATGTACAGTGGAGAATGTGTTATTATTTCCCAATAAACGCGTTTACGCTAAAACTATTATTTGCAGTGCAAACAGTTTGGAACCAGATCAGACGCCGGGTAACCCGGCGTCTGATCAGGCTCCACACTGTTTGCCACCAAGATAAACACGAATTATCAGAATTGTCCAAAAGTTGTACTTTTCTACGTTTTAGTGAATTGCGTTTGCGTACGTTTGCGTTTAAACGGGAAAGAATAACAGATTCTCCACTGTATATATGTACAGTGGAGAACAATGGTTTTCTGTATTGTACTAAAATGTAGAAATTTGGCAAAAACTTATTACTTTAAAATGTTGACAATTACGATCAATCTGAGTGGCAAACAATTTGGATCCTGATCAGACACCGTATTACACGGCGGACGTATTCGCGTCGTTTATGTTATGTAGCAACATGCATTTCCTTGGTCATTTTAACCCCCTCACTGCCGTGACGTCATCCATTAAAAACAATTGTCGTCTACTTTTGTTTCTAAAATTTAACGTTTGGGTATTTTGATATCAGAAATATTGAAATGAGTGGTATACAGCTTGGATCCTGATCGGACGCCGCGTTACGTGGCGTCTTATCAGAATTCAAACTGTTTGCAAATTACTTTTGCACTCGGGGTAAGGCAGTGAAGGGGTTAAGTGACTTTGGTCTCTTTTAACCCTTTACCTCTTAGCTTGTTTCTAGTTTTGAAAAATTGGTGACCACTTAAAGCAGGTTGAAAGTAAAGCAGAATGTGCCTTAAGGCACATTCTGCTTTACTTTCAGCCTGCTTTAAGCTAAAATCTGCTAGGCTATATAAAATATTTATAATGGTTATTGTTCATGAGGGTACATGTATAAACTGGAACTATTTTCTTCAGTGGAGGAATATATTAAATACGCTAAAAGTCGCTTATATGGGGGAAAGGGTTAAGGTGACTAGCCGTGCACATTCAATGATTTCATGTTGCTCTACGCTCTCCAGAAGCTTATTCTTACTCTAACCATATTTTAATGACACAAGAAATGAGTTGGTTAATGTCACAAAAGATGACCAGGTTAATATTTTTCACCTAGTATGTGACTACATGTATTTAGTTTGACCATATTAGTATCGATTCAAGTATGCGCCCATCTGATATGGCTTCATACTCGTATAACCGGGACACAAGATATCAAATCAAGTAGTTTACGTTGCATTCTCTTCGTGTGTTTTCTTACTCAAATGCAGTTTCACAAGTATGTCTATTTAGCTGATAAGCCTTGAAAACTAATTGTTTGAAGACTAAATAGATGAGACATTTGTTTACCATTCAGATTTATATGAATAGTCACAATTGTAAAACGAAAAACTCCTATTTTATTAATTTTACATAATTGCGTTTGCGTTTTTGTTTTAACGGGAAAAGCACATCTCCACAGTATTATCTACCAGCGATCTGCGACCTTGCTGTTACGTGTACATGTATTTGCAAATATTTTGGATCCAGATTAGACGGTGTGTTGCTGATCTGGGTCCAAACAGGTCGACACTTGTATCTACATGTATTTTTATTCCTATTGAACACACATAGGAATATTAAGATTAAAAAGCTGATTTAGCAGACGGCAAATCTAAGCATACGATATATATACAAAGCTGAGCTTGCTCGACATGGCTAACTTAAGCAAACCGTTTAGATCCGTCACGCAGCATCTGATCAGGATCCAGTCGGTTTAACATCCATATCGAACCCGTTTCGATCAAAATTGTAGAAATAAAAGCAGACTACAATTTGTAGCAGACGATAAAACGGCAGCGAAATGATTAAGACAGAATGTTTAAGTGGTCTTCTCTAAGCGGTAGGTGTTTTGTAAAATTAATCCTTTGAGATCACTAAATCACTATAAAAGGTGAGCGGGGGAATTTATTTTCATAGATCTGTGTTATTAATGTGTCAGGCGTAAAATGACTGGACAGATAAACTCTCCAGATTTTAATGGAAGAATTATAGCGAACACAAATGACGAAAATGGTCTAACCCTTACCTCTGTAGTCTCTGCTGATTATACATTTGAGATCCAGATCAGGGGGCCACTAATTGTCTGCATTGTTTGAAACACGTTTGGATGTGGGGGGTTTTTAAATTAAAAATAATTATCAATTACGTAAAACATTGATGTGACTTTTGCAGACGACAGCTATTTAACAGACGACTTATATAGAAAGACAAGTGTTAGCAGACGTTAAAATACGTCTTAACCATTATCATGCTGAATTGTCGTCTGCTTCAAATATATCGTCTGCCAAAATAAAACCTCAAAATTCGTGTTTATGCTTTTTTAACTGAAGAAAAGTTGCATATGAGTGGCTAACATTTAGGATCCAGATCAGACGCCGCGTTACGCGGCGTCTGATCTGGGTCCAATCTGTTTGCAAACGTAACCCAAGTTGCGCTTCGCACGATAAGGGTTAACATTTCTTGTACAGTGGAGAATCTGTAATTCTTTCCCGATAAACGCGTTTACGCTAAAACTATTTTTTCTTTTACAAACAGTTTGGAGCCAGATCAGACGCCGGGTATCCCGGCGTCTGATCTGGCTCCAAACTGTTTGCCACCAATATAAACATGAGTTATCAGAATTTTCCAAAAAATGTTCTTTTCTACGTTTTAGCGCTTTGCGTTTGCGTACGTTTGCGTTTAAACGGGAAAGAATAACAGATTCTCCACTGTAAGTTTATATAGATATTGGTTTTGTATACGTCAACTGAGTCACATACTGTCAAACCCCTATGTTCAGCGACAACTAAACATGGCTCGAATGTGATCTGTAAAGAGAGGTGATTTAATTAATGCAGGGCAAAAATAAATCAGAATGCTGCTATAGAAGCCTTCTGCATTGCATTTTTCCTGCATTTAGCTTCAACCGGTCATACAACTACATGTATATGTACCAATATATGTTATCTTAAAATGTCGTTTAACACAGGTTTGAATGTTTAGACAAATTTTGTATTCAGTGACCCCTGATTGCAGAAACGGGGAAGTGTATAAGGGATGTGGCTGCTTTATACAGGACACAATTATTGCTGGGCTTTCTGCATTGGTTGTCTGGCATATATCGTGCCATGGATAAGACGTTACTATTTCTCGTTAAAAACCCAAATGAAACGCAAAGACATTACACTAAAATGTAGAAAAATTACATTTTTAACAATCCTAACTATTCATTTTAATCTGAGTAGCAAACTGTTTGGAGCCTGATCAGACGCCAGAATACCCTGAGTCTGATCAGAGGCTCCAAACTGTTTGCTACTGAAATAATTATTTAGATCTAAGCATAAACACTTTTATTGGGAAAGATTAACATCTTCTCCGCTGTCAACAATACGCATTTCTCTTCTTTTCAATGGTACAATCGTGTAGCTAACATTTACATGTAAAATTACATGTAATACATGTACCTGTTTGATCGTATAGGTATCCCGTATGATTAAATGTTCAATAGTTCTTGAAATGACGTAGTTAAGCAACCTGGCGTCTGATTAGGCTCCAAACTGCTTTCTACGCAGACAATAATAAATCGTTCGAAATTTATAAAAAAAAAAAACTGTCATTTTCTTCTACATTTTATTGCATTGCTTTTTCGTTTCGTTTGCGTTGAAACGAGTAAGAATAACGTCTTTCAACTGTAGTTAAAGTAATTACTATAATCGTTGTTACATTAAGAATGACGATATGAAAGTATGCACTTTTACAATAATCAACTCCCTTTGACGAAGCCATAATAGTTTACGTCAGTCTTTTCGGGGGTAAAAGGACCAATTACCCAGAATATGTCAACACTACACCTCTACAGTGGAGAAAACGTTATTCTTTCCCGTTTAAACGCAAACGCAAAACACTAAAATGTAGAAAATAACAGCTTTATGACAATTCTGATTATTGATTTTAAGCTGAGTGGCAAACAGTTTGGAGCCAGATCAGACGCCGGGTTACCCGGCGTCTGATCTGGCTCCAAACTGTTTGTACTGGAAATAATAGTTTTAGCGTAAACGCGTTTATTGGGAAAGAATATAACGTTTCTCCACTGTACATGTAAACGGTGATGTGACAGTAATTGTACAATATTGTACAAATCAGAGGAGAATTTTAAATAACGATTTTAAACCCTTCATAGACAATTTTGATCGCCTGCACTAACCCTATCAACCCTATAAGATCGTGTGCTGTGTACTATTGTTTCAAAGCTAAGTGTTATTACCTAAAGCTCTATATAACTTGTAATTCGTTATTTTTGACTGTTTTGCTGTGTTGTTCTGACATTGCCTATTCCGGGGGCAATAGTTTTAACTGTTGCCCTCTAGGACGAACTGTTTACCCTGCGTGAAAAAGATGCGTAGAAGTTTTAAAATCAGAGTCATAGAGAAGTTTTCCGGTACCCGGATTAGCCGTATTGTAATGAAACAGTATTATATATTTTCCTTGATTGGTGTCTGGTAAAGATTCAATACTTTATTTCATACTTTATTGTTATTTATTACAATACTATTATCAATGAGACGAGTTCGTAATACACATAAAGTTTAGCCGCTATCCTCTATATACCGAAAAACAAGACGGACCCGGCGAACATTACATACATGTAAATGTGCGGATGTAAACATGCAAGCGCGTACAAGAAGACGCTGATCATTTCATTGGACGTCTGTCAAAAAACTCAAAATGTATTGTATTTTGTATTGTGGCTTAGATTAGCTCTTTGTGGAAATCTAGTTATATAGAGTATTAGGTAATAAAACAAATATTTTCTATATTATAGCATATGGTAGCTTAAGGCAGGCTGAAAGTAGAGCAGAATGCGCTTTAAGACGCACATTGCTTTACTTTAAACCTGCTCTAAGGAATCACCTATCTCCAAAATTAGAAACTGGCTATGGGATACATGTCATGGACATTACTAATGGCAGTTGAAGATACGTTATTCTTTCCAAATAAACGCGTTTACGCTAAAACTATTATTTCCATTGCAAACAATTTGGAGCCTGATCAGACGCCGGGTAAACCGCCACTTATGTCAAAATAAATAATCAAAATTGTCAAAAAATTGTCATTTTCTGCATTTAAATGCAATACGTTCGCATTTCCTATATATGCGTTTAATTGGGAAATAATTACGTCATTTCAACTGTTAATTACAAACAGTTGTCGGAAAAGCATTGCCCATTCTTTTCTCTACATTAGAATTCGTTATAGTTATTGTTCTATTAAACCCTTTTCAGTACATTTTCAAGTACATGTACAACAAGTGGATGATACTTATAGCTATGACACTGCGTCGGGTAGATATCACTTGATGAGTTCTTTGATTTATAGCGACGGGGGAATACCCGACCCCTGCTGAGTTTACAATGTACATGTATGTACATTTAGGTGACTCAAAGGTTAGGATGAGTTGAAGAATTAGGTACAACGTAAGGCGGGGATTATTGATATGTAATTGAATACTTTTATACAGTGGAGAATGTGTTATTCTTTCCCAATAAACGCGATTATTTGCAGTGCAAACAGTTTGGAGCCAGATCAGACGCCGGATAACCCGGCGTCTGATCAGGCTCCAAACTGTTTGCCACCAAGATAAACATGAATTATCAGAATTGTCCAAAAGTTGTTCTTTTCTACGTTTTAGTGCTTTGCGTTTGCGTACGTTTGCGTTTAAAGGGGAAAGAATAACAGATTCTCCACTGTAAGACGGGGGTTATTGATATGTAATTGAATACTTTTATAGTAGTACATGTACAGTGGAGAAGACGTTATTCTTTCCAAATAAATGCGTTTGAGCTAGTATTATTATTTCCACTGCAAACAGTTTGGATCATGATCAGACGCCGGGTAACCCGGCGTCTGATCAGGTTCCAAACTGTTTGCCAGTTAAATTAAGATAAATCGCAAGACATTTCAAAAATTGGATTTTCTACGTTTTATTGCAAAGCGTTTGCTTTTTTGCGTTTGAACGGGAAAGGATAGAATCTTCTCAGCTGTTACTCGATACAGGTTGTTGCTTAACCAATTACGCCTTTTTACGCCTTTTATTTATTCCTACTCTGAAGAAAATAGTTTCAATTTAAACAGTCAAAAATATGAAATAGTTTCTATATTCTATCAGATGGTAGCTTAAATCAGGCTGAAAGTAAAGCAGAATGCGCCATGAGGCGCATTCTGCTTTACTTTCAACCTGCTTGAAGTGGTCACCAATTTTCAAAACTAGGATCAATATATGGGGTAATGGGTTAATAAGTTATAAAATCATTCAGGAAACTTCTACTGATATTTGTTTTATCGGTACATATACAGTGGAAAAGGTGTTTTTCTTTCCAAAAAAGATCTCGTTGACGCTAAAACTATTATTTCCATCGCAAAAGGGTTGGATCCAGATCAGACCATGAAAACATGTACACATTACCATTGCTAACAGTAAGGATCTAGATCAGGTCCACTTAAAGCTTTAGCGGATCTGGATCGTCACGTGATTTTAACGTCTCCTCTGCCTTACCCAGAGTACAATGGTACTTTGCAAACAGTTGGGATCCTAATCAGACGCCGCGCCGTATTTAGATTGTTTGACATTCACTTCAATATTTCTGAAGACAAACTACCAAAAAAAATTTTTTTTTTAATAAGCAGACGACAATGGTTAAAATAGATGAACCCATGGCAGTGGATGGCTTCAACTTACCGTGGAGAATCTGTTATTCTTTCCCAATAAACGCGTTTACGCTAAAACTATTATTTGCAGTGCAAACAGTTTGGAGCCAGATCAGACGCCGGGTAACCCGGCGTCTGATCAGGCTCCAAACTGTTTGCCACCAAGATAAACATGAATTATCAGAATTGTCCAAAAGTTGTACTTTTCTACGTTTTGTGCTTTGCGTTTGCGTACGTTTGCGTTTAAACGGGAAAGAATAACAGATTCTCCACTGTACACATACAATGTACGGGCCTCCGTAGCCTAGTGGTATGGTCACTGTGACTTATGCCCCTATTCCACACCGACTACGAATCCCACGAATCGCTACGAATTGGAAAATCCTAGGATTCGTAGATGATTCGTAACAAATTCGTGGAGTTCTTACCTGATTCGTAGTCAATTCTTGCAATTCGTGGGCGGTCGGGGATTCGTGGCAAAAACTTTGAGCTGCTCAAAGTTTTGGCCAAGAACCCCACGAATGGAACAAAGGGTAGTTGATTCGTAACACATTCGTTGTGCATTCGTAGGATTCGTAGCTGATTCGTAGGATTCTTAACTGATTCGTAAACGACTTTTTGGGCGTTCGTGGTATTCTTAACTCATTCGTGGGATTCGTGAGTACTGGTTTGATACCGTTCTCCTGTAACCAGGAGTCTGAGAGTCAATGTCAGCTTCACTCCGGTATATATATAGATTTGGTCTCACGTGAGTGTCCCTTATCTGCATGGATGACTGGCCTATAATCCTGGCATTCTTACATAGTTGGTAAATGCATTCTCATCTTCCGCACTAAGCTAATGTTCTAGCCTTCTAGCTGGAGCCAGCCACTGTCTAACCCACCACCTTGTGGATCTTCTCCTTCTTCTTCGGGGTGTATTCTTGCTATAATCATGCACCTAGCGTTGATACGCCAGTTCCAAATCCAGATTTATGGACTGATGTCCGAGTTGAAACGGGAACTACAGCGCTCCCTCTCTACAACGACACCCAATGGGAGACAAAAATGGGTTCGTTGTTCGGAGGGGGTTGTTATTGGGAGGAAAATTGGCTTACAATTGCAAACAGTTTAAATCCAGATCCAACGCCGCATTACACTGTGTCTGATCTGGATTCAAGCTGTTTGTCACTCGTCATTATGTTTTTTCTGTTAAATGTCTACAGCGTTACCTCTCTTCAACGACACCCCATGGAAGTATGTGCGTTGTTCGGAGGGAGTCGTTACACAGAGCTAAATTGGCTCACTATGCAAACAGTTTGAATCCAGATCAGACGCCGCGTAACGCGGTGTCGTCTTATCTGGATTCAAGCTGATTGTCACTCGTCATTAAGTTTTTTTTCCATCAAAATCTCCATTATGTAGGCTAACTTTGAGAAAAACAGCAGACGACAGTTTCAAGCAGACGACATTGTTGCCGTGAATAGGTTGGACATTGTTTTGGGGAATAGCGGCAAGCGTTGTTTCAAGGAGAAACCCGTTATTGGGAGTGTGGTTGTAGGGAGGGAGCACTGTAGTATGTAACTTTGTGAAAAACAGCAGACAACAATTTTAAGCAAACAATATAGCAGGCGTGAAAAGGTTGGACATATTTGTTTTTGGTTGGAAAACAACGACAAGTGCTGTTGTAGGGAGGGAATCGTTGTTGGAAGGGTCGTTGTAGGCAGGGAACACTGCATACCTTCAAGAATCCTACGAACCGTCAAGATTTAAACTTTATTCGTAGCTGATTCGTAGATGCAATCGGCATATTCGTAGATGCATTCGGCTTATTCGTAACTGATTCTTAGCGTTCGTGCAGTATTCGTAGTGGATTCTTGTAAGTCGTACTGAATTCTTGACAATATTCGTAAGATTCGAGCCGAATCCCACGAATATTCTTAACTCGTTCGTAGCCGATTCGTAGAGTGTCACGAATTAGATAGAAAGATTTGCCGAATTCCACGAATCCCCACGAATCATAACATTTATCAATTCGTGGCGATTCGTGGGATTCGTAGTCGGTGTGGAATAGGGGCATTACATGTACACCACTACAGTGGAGAATCTGTTATTCTTTCCTGTTTAAACGCAAACGTACGCAAACGCAAAGCACTAAAACGTAGTAAAGAACAACTTTTGGACAATTCTGATAATTCTTGTTTATCTTGGTGGCAAACAGTTTGGAGCCTGATCAGACGCCGGGTTACCCGGCGTCTGATCTGGCTCCAAACTGTTTGCACTGCAAATAATAGTTTTAGCGTTAACGCGTTTATTGGGAAATAATAACACATTCTCCACGGTAAGCTTCTGGACGCTGTCGGCTCGAGTCCCAGTTTGGACACTTCATGTGGGGAAGCCTTACAGCTACCTAGCGGAAGGTCGGTGGTTCTACCCGGTTGTCGATATCTGCCTGAATCAGTGCATGAAGGGCTTATGTGGGTCTTCCTCAGCCTGTAATTAGCTGGAACTAAAGTACTGTTAAAGCGACATAAAGTTATAACAATTTTCAAACCAAGAGGTAGATCTACATGTAATATGACAGCAGCTTGTAATCGGCTATTAAACTCCTTTTGCGGGAAGTAATATCATTGTTTGCAACTATTATCACCTCATAGAGTCCTTAAGTTAGACCTTTTTCAAGAATTTATTTCAAAATGGGGACAAATTTTCAAACAATTTGGATGCTGATGAGACGCCGAGTTTTACTCGGCGTCTCATCCGGATCCAATCTGTTTTCGAATGTAATTATTTGTTCGCCATTATAGTTATCAATGATTTGTAGATCTATTTGACATTTATTGCTAATAGAACTATTCTAATTATAGATACCATCAGTGGCAATGATATAATAAATGAGTATTTGTATGATTAATACGCCAATCGTTAAGTACAGCGGAGAAGACTTTATTCTTTCCCCTTTTAAACGCTAACGAAACGCAATGAACTATTAAAATGCAAAAAGGTCCAATATTTTGACATTGCATAATTCCCTTTTTTAAATTCTAAATGGCAAACAGTTAGAGCATAACACACGGCGTCTGATCTGGCTTAAAACTGTTTGCAGTTAAACTAATAGTTTTAGCGTAAACGCGTTTATTGGGAAAGGAGAATAACGTATTCGCCACTGTATGGTTAGTCCGAGCCTGCTATAGATGCCACATGTGTGTACAGAGATAAAATATAATATATAGATTATGTAGAGGTGCATGTGCTTTACTAAGTATTGCCAGACATTTAAACCAAATGCACCAAAGTAAAAGCAGGATATATAAGTATGTCAATACTTAATAAGTCATTCAAATACAATGGAGAAAAGTCAATATATCCCCTTGGTGAAAATTGCAGGGTAGTCAAATTCCCTTTAAATAATTAAAACTGCAGCTAAGTCAATATATTCCCTTGGTGAAAATTGCAGTGTAGTCAAAAAAACCTTGATATATCCCGTTGGTGAAAAATTGCAGGGTAGGCAAAAAACCCTTGATATATCCCCTTGGTGAAAATGGCAGGGTAGTCAAAAAATACTTGATATATCCCCTTGGTGAAAATGGCAGGGTAGTCAAAAAACCCTTGATATATCCCCTTGGTGAAAATGGCAGTGTAGTCAAAAATACTTGATATATTCCCTTGGTGAAAATGGCAGGGTAGTCATAAAATACTTGATATATCCCCTTGTTGAAAATGACAGGGTAGTCAAAATACCCTTGATATATCCCTTTGGTGAAAATGGCAGGGTAGTCAAAAAATACTTGATATATCCCCTTGGTGAAAATTGTAGGGTAGTCAAAAAATACTTGATATATCCCCTTGGTGAAAATGGCAGGGTAGTCAAACAACCCTTGATATATCCCCTTGGTGAAAATGGCAGGGTAGTCAAAAAATACTTGATATATCCCCTTGGGGAAAATGGCAGGGTAGTCCAAATAATACTTGATATATCCCCTTTGGGAAAATGGCAGGGTAGTCAAACAACCCTTGATATATCCCCTTGGTGAAAATGGCAGGGTAGTCAAAAAAACCTTGATATATCCCCTCGGTGAAAATGGCAGGGTAGTCCAAAACAAACCTGATATATCCCCTTGGTGAAAATGGCAGGGTAGTCCAAAAACACTTGATATATCCCCTTGGTGAAAATGGCAGGGTAGTCAAAAAATACTTGATATATCCCCTTGGTGAAAATGGCAGGGTTGTCAAAGAAACTTGATATATCCCCTTAGTGAAAATGGTAGGGTAGTCAAAAAATACTTGATATATCCCCTTGGTGAAAATGGCAGGGTAGTCAAAAAATACTTGATATATTCCCTTGGTGAAAATGGCAGGGTAGTCCAAAAAATACTTGATATATCCCCTTGGTGAAAATGGCAGGGTAGTCAAAAAACGCTTGATATATCCCCTTGGTGAAAATGGCAGGGTAGTAAAAAAATACTTGATATATCTCCTTGTCGAAAATGGCAGGGTAATAAAAAATACTTGATATATTCCCTTGGTGAAAATGACAGGGTAGTCCAAAAACCCTTGATATATCCCCTTGGTGAAAATGGCAGGGTAGTCAAAAATATTTGATATATTCCCTTGGTGAAAATGGCAGGGTAGTTAAAAAAACCTTGATATATCCCCTTGGTGAAAATGGCAGGGTAGTCAAAAAATACTTGATATATTCCCTTGGTGAAAATGACAGGGTAGTCCAAAATCCCTTGATATATCCCCTTGGTGAAAATGGCAGGGTAGTCAACAAGCTTTATCGAAATGACAGGGTAGTCAAAAAACCTTGATGAAAATTGCAGGGTAGTCAAAAACCCTTAATGAAAATTGCAGGGTAGTTTAAATCCCACTGATGAATTTGCAGCTTAGTCAAAATCCAATTGATGGAGTCTGCACTGTTTTCCTATGTTCCATTTATGGGGCGCTGGGCACAACTTGGTTAATATCGGGATATATTCAACGACATATGACAAGCAAACAGTAAGTTTGTTTTATATGACACTCCGAGCGCACAGTCCGGGTTCGAGTCAACAACGGCGGCGAGGGGGCTATAAGTCATTGCTAGAATAATTGCTTAAGAATATAATTAAATATTTAAATAAAACATTTGAATAATATATATATACAAACCTTAATATTTTCCAAAACAAATTCAGGTTCAAATCCCACAATTATCAATAAGAAATACATGTAAATACAGCAAGAACAAATTACTGTAGCAATTAGTTAACTAGATACCGGAAACTCACTTTTCAGTCGCCACCTTTATGCCTGTATATTGCAATGAACGCCCCCAATTGGCTTTCTGGAATATTTCATTATAGATGTACAGTGTACCAGATAAAGGGGAGTAATCTGAACAAATCCAACATTCTCTCACTCATGCTGCACAAAATCCTATGGAGTCACAACTCATTAGAATCGTCTCGAAGAGACGATTCTAATGAGTAGTGACTCCATAGGGTTAAATGCAGAAATAACGATTTTAGTTTTTCAAATACTCCCTTTATCTCGATCCCTGGATGTATAATGGTGATCTATGGACACTGCAATGTTTTCCAATACATCAGAACATTATAAATTCAATAACAAACAGTACAGACCCTACGCTACACTGTTTGCCAACGTCCTCTTTAAAAGACATTATAGGTTTAAATGTCTTAAAACAGCAATATCACTTAGTCCATACTTATCCAGTGTGTTGGATAGTAGGCGGAAGCAAAGTCCTTCTCCCATTTGCTTCTAGTGTCCACGAAAACTTTCCAATAAACGACAGTGCCACCCGACAACCATCCTCCCCACCACCCAAAGGTCCCTGCAGTAAGTATCACGTGGTCACAGTTTGCCATCAGAGCCATATCTATTCCAGGGTCAGTAAAGGGACTTTTGTAGGCCCCTTTAATGTGAACATTTTCATTTACCCACCGCATGTCATTGCTTAAAAGGATAAACGACACTGCTCCATTTTTTTCTTTGAAATATTCCACTGCTCTGTATATATAATGTGGAGATGGATTACTATAAGCGGCATTTCCCCATTTTTTATCAAAACGTCGAAGATGTATGCATATATTCTGAACATTAGGTTTAGAAATATTATTTAGAAAAGTTTGTGCAGCTATCGTGTACTTTTGTTTGAAAGTGAACGCTTTTCGAACTGGTCCTTCACACCCAGTGAAATATTTCCACGACTGGAGGTAACCCGTCAATGTCCAGTTCTTAGAGTGGCTTAAGTTTGCTATATTGGCTGTGTACATTATTCTATCCTTTTCGTGAAATACATTGTTGTTTTCAAGATCAAATGCAAGAACATTAGGTAACTGAAATATTCTGATGATAGGAAAATCAGGCGGAATAATCGGTACGTAACCATGGAGTTTAGCCGCGCCTAGTAACGCTGCTATCTGGAACATTTGATTCCCGTTTCTCGAAGGTTTACGTATCACAGTCATTAAATGTGAACATTGTGGTAATAAACTATAATTGTTATATTTGGATAGAGATGCATTATGCACAACTTTCAAACGAACGTTTTGCCCAACGAAACAACTTTCAATGTTTATCGGCCAATTTTTCGGCAGCGGTCCGATTTTATCCTTCGTACGGTTGTTTTCAAACAGTTTTAAGCCTTTGTCTCTGTTGATTTGCTTATCGACAACTTTTTCCTTTGAATATGCGCTGGCTAACTGTGCTGACTCGTTGTTGTTTGTACTCGTAGATGAGTTTCCCAACTTTCGCATTTTGTCAACAGCAGACAATTTACTTTTTTCTCCAATTCCAAAATCCTTAGTCGTCAAATTCGATTTTACTGTTTTTGTATCACCAAACTTTTCATTGTACAGTGGAGAATCTGTTATTCTTTCCCAATAAACGCGTTTACGCTAAAACTATTATTTGCCGTGCAAACAGTTTGGAGCCAGATCAGACGCCGGGTAACCCGGCGTCTGATCAGGCTCCAAACTGTTTGCCACCAAGATAAACAAGAATTATCAGAATTGTCCAAAAGTTGTTCTTTTCTACGTTTTAGTGCTTTGCGTTTGCGTACGTTTGCGTTTAAACGGGAAAGAATAACAGATTCTCCACTGTAAGCTATCGCAGCTAGTTCACTTACATCTTCGGTATACGCTTTCATTTTAGGAAGAGGATTGCTTATCTTCCATTGATTCGCCTTTCCAGCAATCCAATAGAAACTGTAGAAAATGTAGAAAACAGCAAATAATCCCACAACAGCAAATGCCACACGCGCCATACTTAATACAGACCAACACTATCAATGAGAGTTGCAACAGACGGCAATCATATACAGTGGAACCCCTCTAAACCGGAACCTCTAAAACCGGAATAATTTCTAAATCGGACAAAAGCTTTGGTTCCTTTTTCCAACCCTTCTGTAGTTTGATCTATTACACCAAAATACGTCTTTTTACGTCTTTGGTATATTCCTACACCCAAGAAAATAGTTTATACATTTTAGCAGACGACACCTTAAAGCTGGTTGAAAGTAAAGCAGAATGCGCCTCAAGGCGCATTCTGCTTTACCATCAACCTGCTTTAAGTGGTCAGTTATCTTCCATACTAGAAACAAGCTATTTGGTAATGGAAACTGGAAACCCCTCTAAACCGGAATTTTTTGTTGTTCCCACACATGTCCGGTTTAGAGGAGTTTCACTGTACATGCATAGTGTGCAGAAGGTAAACATACATGTCTGTATTGTTTTATTGATTTGCTTGATGCATCAGTGTAAGCAAACAACTTCATAAATACGCATTGTTCGCATAAACACTACGAAAACTACAGCGTGTGCAAAATACAGCAACCTGCATCATTACCAGGACTCCTCGGTACAATCACATCACTCCAGTCTTGAAGGAGCTTCACTGGCTTCCAGTTCAACACAGAGTTGAATTCAAAATTCTGACACTCACATACAAAGCCATGTGCAATGATTCTCCAAGGTACATTGTTAGTATGCTGGACGTGTATAGACCTCGAAGAGAGTTGCGGTCTGCGAGTAAATCAGTATCGCTGGTTGTGCCGAGAAGTCGTTTAGTGAAGTTTGGAGATAGAAGTTTCATGCATGCAGCCCCAAAGCTCTGGAACTCTCTACCATCAGACATCAGAGATGCGAGCTCAGTTGCAGTCTTCAAAAAACGTCTGAAAACACACTTCTTTAATATTTATTATTAGAACACATTAGGAAATGGATGACTGCTACCTCCGGGCCATGTTCTTGCTGTAGATATTGTGGGTCTAAATGGGAGTTCTGGAATTGTACCGTTTGCCCATCCCTGTTCGGTGGATCTTGATGGTAGGGATTGCCTCTGATCTCTTTGAAACCGACTGGCTTGGGGTTTGCGGTATAATTCAAGGACAGCTTCTTATCTTGATGTTTTATAAAGTAAGGGTGTAATTTCAGCCATGGAACATGTAGGTCCCGCGGGTGTGGGGTGGAGAGGGTAGATGACTGCTACCCTAGGGCTGTGTTCATTCTGTATATGTTATGGGTCTAATTTTTAGTTCTGGGGTTGTACTGTTGTACTGTTGACCAATGCCTGTCTGGTGGATCTTTGATGGCTCTCTTTTGAAACCAGCTGGCGTGGTCTGTGGTACAATTCGTGGACAGCTTTCACCATTTTTAATAATGTTATTGCTCTTCTATAGAGTTTTTAGTTATGGTCGCATGCTATTATTCCTAGTTATGTTACATTAGATGGCCTGCATTGGGCGCTCTGCTATTATTTCTATTGGTCGGCAATCTTTAGCCGGTTGGTTCATTGCTGATTGATGGGGGTAGTGTGATTGCCGTTTTGGGGGCTGTCTTTTGTATGTTTATTCTTATTTATTTTAGATCTAATTATAGTTATTTGTGTTTTGTCGATGGCCTGCATTGGGCGCTCTACCATTATTTATATCAGTCGGCAATACTTAGCCGGTCGGTATATTGCTGATTGATGGGGGTAATGTGATCGCCGTTTTGGGGGACTGTCTTTTATATGTTTATTCATGTTTTATTTCAGATCTAATTGTAGTTTTTTTTTTTTTTTTTTTTTTTATTTTTTTTTTTTTTTCACGATTTATAGGTACATATGTATTATTTCATGTAAAGCGCTTTTGAACGCACAATCCCTGTGTGAAAAGAGCGCTATATAAATCTGGTATAATAATAATAATAATATAAAAATTATTTCTCCACTTAAAACCACTTTATAAGTCATCGATATGCACCACAAGGAATATATTCAATTTCATACAATGAAGCAGATGGGTTAAAGTAGAGCAAAATCTACAACGCAGTAACTTAACTGCTTTATATCATAGTCCGCGGCTCTGCGCGTGATTAATGCTATGTTTTAATTTTGGTAACACACAGCTGTTTATTACATTCTAAGATCGAATAATATTCATACGCGCTGTCAAAACAAAAAAATGGCGGACTTTGACCTAGCTGGCAACGATCGAGTGCCAATAGACGGAAGGGGGTTAGGAACAATAAAATCAACGGTATTCAGAGGTTTCGGTACATTTTATACGTAACGGATCCTACGGTACAAAAAAATTGACCTCGAGATCTGCAGTTTACAGATAGGCAAACCAAAACCAGTACGTCACGCGAAGCCCCTAGGGACGCAATGTTCGAGCTGTTTCGCCTAAACTTTGGTCATATCATACAAATCCTGATCGCTATCCTTTTAATATCATTAGCTACAATAATTTTTAAACCATTTAGAACTATGCAGACAAAAGACATACCGGCTACTCTTGTCCCAGCCATCCTTTCTATATCTAAATCGAATAATTGCTTATATAGTGACAATTGGTCAATAAAACATTCAGAAATTTGGAACTACTTTTTCCCAGGCACTTAGAAAACCTCAATTCGCCTTCTATTGATGGTTTTTATATAAGGAAAATTTTACTACAACCTACCTTACTCCTGAGAAATTGGCTGTAAATATGAGTGTGTGTTGGTTATGATATAAATAGGATCTTATATTCGTGTTCATATTTATTTGATTTATTAAATTCGTCTTTTTGAAACGATAAAAAACTCGATTTTTATTGTTTCAAAAAGACTCATTTAATAAATCAAATAAATATGAACACTCATTTAAGATCCTCTATTTACCCCATGAATACGCCTTTTTACGCCTCTTAATTGATTCCTTCATTGAGGCAAAGTTCTAGTTTATAAAGTCATGCATATGAATTACAAGAAATATTTTTTATATTCTAGTAGATGGTAACTTGAAGTAGGCTGAAGGAAAGCAGAAAGCGCCTTAAGGCGCATTCTGCTTTACTTTCAACCTGCTTTAAGTGGTTACCTGTCTTCAAAACTAGAAATAGGCTATGGGATAATGGGTTAAGTGGCGACCTTTACTCAGAACTAGGAATAGTCTATGATGTAAACAGTACAGTTTGATTATGACACTTGGTGTAACGGAATATTCCGCTCTAGAAACATGAGTTATTTCCATTGACAGTTATCGTCCTTTGTTTCGGATTGGGTATGTTCATCGGCCATTTATTTCAAAGAAGTTGATTTTACAATCCTCTGACATATTTTGTAGCTAAGCACGTTGCATCAGTTATGTAGAAAGCTACTCAATGAGTTTCTACATCACTGTTGCCTAGCACTAAGCATACACTTGTCCGACAATTTCTGTATACCGACGAGTACACAACATATTGAGGATAGAAAAATGTGTTATGTTTTAGGAGCCCTCTGATCAAGAAATGCTCTGTTTTCACAGGGCAAGTGTACTCTTCACGACGAAACTGTTTGTTCATGACCACTATACACGTACAGTACTGTTTAAGCTAAACTATACACCCCAGTGCACTGCCAGTGCACTGGGTTTAAACTGACAGTGCACTGAGAGTAAACTAATTTTGCACTGACAGTGCACTGACAGTGCACTGATAGTGCACTGACATTCAATAACAAACTGATAGTGCACTATCAGTTTAAACCAGGTAACTAGCAGTGCACTGGGGAATGACTACAGCTTTATTTTAGAGCTGCAGTTTTTTCTGCATTGTTTGGGGGGATGATGTATTGATGGTAAACAGAAATTAAAACTTTAAACCCATTACCCAATAAATACACCTTTTTATGCCTTTATTTTATTTATCCACTGAAGGAAAAAATCTAATTTATACTGGTACAAATAAGAATTATAAGAAATATGTTTTCTATATTCTAGCAGATTATAGCTTAAAGCAGACTGAAAGTAATGCAGAATGCACCTTAAGGTGCATTCTACTTAACTTCCAACCTGCCTTAAGTGGTCAACTCTTTCCAAAATAGAAACAGGCTATGGGGTAAAAATCATTCATGGCTGAACATGGAATTAACCACTGGATCACTCCTCCAGAATCACCAGACATGAATCCAATTGACAATATGTGGGCAAAATTGAAACATTATATTAGGAAAAACAAAAAAACCCGAAATCAAGCGCAACTTGTTGAAGGCATTTTGGAGTTCTGGAGAACTGTGACTCCAGAGATTTGCAACAGATACATTGACCATTTGTATAAAGTGATTCCAGCTGTGATTAAGGCTGAGGGTACTGGTTCAGGCTATTAACCATTTCTCTGGTCAATGCACCATCCATTCTGAATAAATGACTGATTGTTCTATTGAAATATAAAAACAAAGGATTTTATTTACACAGCAAACAGTGAAGAATCAGATATATATAATAAAGCAGAGCAGACCCTGATCAGACGTAAAAATATTGTTCAATCAAGAAATTGGTTAAAAAGTGACACATCGCTGTGGATTTTATTGGAGTTATTTTCAAAACACTAAATGTCAAAAAATTTGGATCCAAATGAGTCCATCAAATGGCCTTTCAACTGCATTGCTAATCCTCACTTCAACGACTATATCACGGGTTTGGTCTGTAACCCATTACCCCATAGTATGATTCTAGTTTTCAAAATTGGTGACCACTTAAAGCATGTTGAAAGTAAAGCAGAATGCGCGCCTTAATGCGCATTCTGCTTTACTTTCAGCCTGCTTACGCTACCATCTGCTAGAATAAAGAAAATAGTTCTTATCATTCATTTTCATATCTGTATAAATTGGAACTATTTTATCCAGTAAAGAAGAGGCGTAAAAAGGCGTATTTATGGGGTAATGGGTTAATACAGGTGGTTGTGGAATGTAGATTGCAAGTCACCCATGAAAACCTTCAAGGAGCTTTCTGCATGACTTTCATACTACATTAAGCAGCCACCTGGCTATATAGCTTTTACCTAAAAGTGCAACAGAATAATTATCTGAATAAAGGACTTATTTTAAGACATTGATTTGTTTGCAACTAGTGCATTATTATAATGTATGAAATATTTTCTTATTATTTCCGAAAGTTTGAATTAACAGCAATAAAATATTACTTTAATTTATACAGTTCTTTTTAAAGGTACAGCCTCAATAGATAAGACATCCTATTGAAACCATGCATGTAAAGCCCATCCTAAAAAGCAATAAACTCTGTTGCCATCCCGCTGGGAGGTCGTTAGATTATGTAACATTTCTACAGAGACAATCCACTGGTCATTACATGACAGTTGAAGATAAGGGACACCTTGACCCTCTACTCCAGGGATATTTAATCATTTGTAACCTTTATTTACTACAATGATAATCATGAAAAATGTCCTTAGATATCGAAATTTTAGAAAAGAGTTGTTTTATGAATTAGTACTAATTGAATTCCCCATCTGGAATATTCTTATATTAAATAAATGTTAAAAGTTGTATTTGGGTATTTAGGCAGGTGGCAGATTAAACCGCTAAGAAAGCCACACAGAGAGATCCCATGCATAACATTTTTATTGTACTAAGCAGCCACTTGTCTAAACCTATTACCCCATATCCACTGCCTAGTTTTGAAGACAAGTGGCCACTCAAAGCAGTTTGAAAGTATAGTAGAATGTGCCTTCTGCTTAACATCCAGCCTGCTTTAACCTATTACCAATAAATATGCCTTTTTATGCCTCTAATGTATTCCTCCAGTGAAGAAAATAGTCTCAATTTATACAATAATTATGAATATTTATCAAAATAAATACTTTCATTTGAATAACTTGAATGATATTTAACCGATTAGCCCATAAAAACATATTTTTACGTCTTTAATTTAGTCCTCCACTATTGGAAATAAATCTATTCTATATCCTATCAGATATTGGCTTTAAGGCCCATTCTGCTTTACTTGCTACCTGCTTTTAGTGGTCAACTGTATTCAAAACTAGAAACAGGCTATGGGGTACGGGTTAATGGATATCAGTGCTGATTCCTTGATTGTTAAAAGTTTGAAAGGAGCAGTAAACTCTCTTTTCTGCCATCTCTAAATCAAAGGCTAATTACTTCATCAGAACTTGAGACTTAAAATTAAGAAACTGAAAAGTATGCATAATTTATTGTTGCATATCGCAATTCACAGTGTGCCTTTAAGTACAGGTTAAATGTATAGTGAAATTTATCAGGAGGAGAGAACCACTATATTCTAGCAGATAATAGCTCAAAACAGGCTGAAAGTAAAGCAGAATGCACCTTAGGGCGCATTCTGCTTTACTTTCAACCTGCTTTTAGTGGTCACATATATCACTAGAAACAAGCTATGGGGTAATGGGTTAAGCTGCCATCTGATAAGGGGATGCTATAAGTTGATCATGGAGAATCCTAAGATTTCGAAATTAAAGGATAAAAATATATTAAAAGTATATATTTGTCTTAAAAAGTGTACCCTTATAAAGCATACTAGTCCTATGCAAACAGTGTAGACCGGATCAGAGGTTTCCTGAAGGATCATTCTGATCAGGTTTGCAATAATTTTATTCTGCAGATAAAATTGATGTATGCTTAACCCTTCTACTGCAGTAATATTGTCTGCTTTGATATTGTTGTATGCAAAAAAAATATTTAATAAGATTTGCGCATTTTTTGTTGTTCAGAAAGTCTCTGAGTCGAATGTAAAACAGTTTGGATCCAGATCAGA
This sequence comes from Gari tellinella, assembly GCA_922989275.2. NCBI lineage: Eukaryota > Metazoa > Mollusca > Bivalvia > Cardiida > Psammobiidae > Gari > Gari tellinella. Next base: position 44,282,347 of record OV277861.1, on the reverse strand, counting down.
TGCAATATAATGCAGCGGCTGATCTAAATCCACTTTTTTCACTTAACAATCAAGTCGTGATCAGCAGGGTAAGTGTTAATTGCAACAACTATTTTTAATCCCCTAGATTGATGCATATCTATCAATAAGTACCCTACTGTGATAATTGATAAGCAATTTGATAAGGGTGCCCTTATCAGAAAGTATAAGTATCAAGCTGTGATATGGGGATCCATGATGAGGGACGGATTAGTTTCCTTAACCCATTACCCCATAGCTTGTTTGAAGTTTGAAAGAAAGATGACCACTTAAAGCAAGTTGAAAGTAACGCATAATGCACCTTAAGAGGCATTCTGCTTAACTTTAAGCCTGCTTTAAGCTACTATCTGCTAGGACATACAATATTTTTGTCATATAAAAGGGATTTTTTTCAGAGGAGGAATAAAGTATAGGCGTAAAAAGTCACGTTTATTGGGTAATGGGTTAAAATGCTGCAGCTACAGCTTATAGAATTAACACTGGTACGGCAACATTACAGCATGTTATATGGACATGCAGTTTCTGGCACATTTAACCCATTCCCCTATTAGCCTGTTACTAGTTTTGAAGTTTTGAATGACTTAAAGCAGGTTGAATTTAATCAGACTGCGCCTTAACGCACATTCTGCTTTACTTTCAGTCTGCTTTTAGTTACCGTCTGCTTGTATTGCTTGATTCCTATTTTAGGATAATTGATTTTAGGCAATAATAAATTATTTTGGTTGTTAAATTATACAATGTTTTTGCAGAATATTCATGACATAAAAATTACACCTGTGTAGTCTTGTCCAATGTTTAAATATTGAAAAAGGTCTAAAAACATATATTATACATGTATGCGTAAACTGGTATTCATGTATAATAAAAACTGCAGCTCTAAATTCAAAGCTGTAGTCATTCCCCAGTGCACTGCTAGTTACCTGGTTTAAACTGATAGTGCACTATCAGTTTGATATTGAAATCCCAGTGCACTATCAGTGCACTGTCAGTGCACTGTCAGTGCAAAATTAGTTTACTCTCAGTGCACTGTCAGTTTAAACCCAGTGCACTGACAGTGCACTTTGTGTATACTTTAGCTTAAACAGTACTGTAGCTACTAGCTAGGTTTGAATGTGTTCACAGTTGACGATATTATAAAAAGTCCCACGGGTTCTGACGACGGGGAATACCCAGTGGAGAATGTGTTATTCTTTCCCAATAAACGCGTTTACGCTAAACTATTATTTGCAGTGCAAACAGTTTGGAGCCAGATCAGACGCCGGGTAACCCGGCGTCTGATCAGGCTCCAAACTGTTTGCCACCAAGATAAACATGAAATATCATAATTGTCCAAAAGTTGTTCTTTTCTACGTTTTAGCGCTTTGCGTTTGCGTACGTTTGCGTTTAAACGGGAAAGAATAACAGATTCTCCACTGTACCCTACGTTGGTACATGTATATTGGCTAAGACATTATTATTTCGCGATTACAAGCGAAACGCCAACGTAACGCATATACTTGTAGAAAATGGCAACAATTTAATATGAGTGGCAACAATTTTGGAGCATGACCAGACGCCTAGTTATGCCGGATTACCAGGCGTCTGATCTAGGTCCATAATGTTTGAAATGGGCAAATGGACTTTAGCAAAATGGCATGTATTGGGAATGATTAACGCATTCTCGACTGTACGAATGACTCGAAGGTTAGGGTAACTTTAAGAAATAGGGTAAGCTTGGGATTATACATGTGTACATATGTAATCCCTTCACTGCCTTACCTCTAGTGAAATGGTTATTGGCAAACAGTTTGGGTTTTGATCAGACGCCGCGTTACGCGGCGTCTGATCAAATTCCATGGCAAACTGTTTGACACTCATTTCCATATTACTTAAATCAAAATACCTAAAATTTAAATTTGACAAATAAAAGCAGACGACAATTGTCTAAAATTGATGACGTCATGGCAGCAAAGGGGTTAATCTCAGAGACTTTGTACATATACAGTAAATTCCAATTATTCATTCCCCCAAGATATTGCCTCGATTTTTGGTGTTTGCCCTAATGAGACTACAATAGTTGAAATTTCTTTCCCATTAAACGCGTTTTCTCTAAATAAAGATGGATGTTGCAAACCGTTTGGAGTCAGATCAAATACAAATTTGTTTGGCACTTAGTTTAAACCAATTGGTTAGAAATTTCAAATATCGTAATATTATACATTTTATTGCAATGCGTTTGCGTTTTGGTTTGTGTTTCAACGGACAATAATAAAGTCTTCCCCTCTTTAAAATGGAGATTAACAAGAAACAAGAGTCTAATATCGATTCACACTGTTTGCAATGGATAAACGGAGAAGACGTTATTCTTCCCCACTTAACTCATTCCTCCCTGAAACTTTAAATGGAAAATTCCAATTTCCATTTTAGTCTAGTCCATTTCTGACTTTTAAGGGTTGTTTTTGTCAATGTTTGGCATTATGACAAACAGTGAAGACCCTGATCAGAGGGCTCCTTTCGGAGCCCTCTGATCTGGGTCTTCACTGTTTGCACAGGACAAGTGTACTATTCACATGTACACTGTTTTAAAAGGACGCCTATAAGCGGGACTAGGGTTCAAAGGGTTAAACGAGAACGAAACGCAAATGCAATGCACTAAAATTTAGAAAATTACCACTTGTTGACATTACGCATATGTTGTAAAACATAATCTGAGTAGCAAGCAGTTTTGAGCCTTATCAGACGCCAGGTTACCCGGTGCCTGGTTAGGTTCCAAACTGTTTGCATTTTGAAATAATTGTTTAAGAGCGTTTATTGGGAAAAATAACGTAATATCCACTGTACAGGTCTTTAAGCACAAATTATGCGTTTGTTTGCTGAGAATAGCATCTTCTACACTATACTTAAGTACTCGTATTTAGTCTTCCTGGTTAAATGCTTCAAGCGGACTTTATTATCAACTTAGGAACATATATTCGCTAGCAATAGTAAACAACTTTTATCGTACAAAATGGCGTAAAAGCAATGTTCAATGTACAGTTCTCCCTCTCTACAACAACAACTAATAGGGGACAAAGATAACGTATGTTGTTGGGAGGGAGTTGTAATAGGGGGGGGGGGGACTAAAACTTGGTTCCAAGCGGTTTGCAACAGGAATAATTGTTTCAGCATAGAATCGTTTATTGGGATAGAATAAGATCTTCTCCACTGTACAGGTAATATCTACTTATGATCAAGCTTTGCATAGCAACAGTGAACAACTGTTATTAGACATAGATTTTTACCACCCATAAATTGAGGAAATGTAATAAGGAAATAGGAGCGAAATTTGTCTTACTTTCTTATCGGATCGTTGACTTCGTCACTGCCATGACGTCATCTGATTGAAACCATTGTCGTCTGCTTTTATTTCTTAATTTTAAAACGTTTGAAACATTTTGGATCTTTATCAGACGCCGCGTTATGTGACGTCTGATCAGGGGCCAAACTTTTAGAAAATAATCATAGCATGTACAGTGTTCCCACTCCACAGCAGCACCGTGTTGTACGGAGGGAGTTGTTATATAGAGCGAACATTAATATCCTTAGAGTTGTCCTCTGTGTTCACGTGGCTTTGATATAGTTTTAAAGAATGTATTCTCTTGTATATGTGATTGTACATACTGAGAAAATGAAGAATAAAACTTGGAAACTTGGAGAGTGTTGATGGCAACTAAGGTTACATTTGCAAATAGCTTTAATCCTGATCAGACGCGGCGTCTGATCTGGATAAAAGCTATGTGCCAGTCGTTTGATTTGTTTTGATTTTACGTCGCTTTCAACAGTATTTCATTCGACGTCCAGCTACAGTGGAGAATCTGTTATTCTTTCCCGTTTAAACGCAAACGTACGCAAACGTACGCAAACGCAAAGCACTAAAACGTAGATAAGAACAACTTTTGGCCAATTCTGATAATTCTTGTTTATCTTGGTGGCAAACAGTTTGGAGCCTGATCAGACGCCGGGTTACCCGGCGTCTGATCTGGCTCCAAACTGTTTGCACTGCAAATAAAAGTTTTAGCGTAAACGCGTTTATTGGGAAAGAATAACAGATTCTCCACTGTAATTACAGATAGAGGAAGACCCCAGAAGTCCTTTATGCACTGTTCTAGGCACAAAACGGCAACTGGGTAGCACCATCGACCTTCCGCAAGCCAGCTGGAAGGCTTCCCAACATGAAAAATCCGAACGACCCTACTGGGATTCGAACTCACAGCGGTGAGGAGCTTAGTGATGTAAGTCACAGTCACTACACCACTAGGCCACGGGGGGCCCCTGTGCCAGTCGTCATTATGTTGTTGTTTTTCTGTCAAAAATTCCAATATTTAACTTTGAGAAAAAGCAGCATACGAAAGTTTTAAGCATCGATATTGCTGTCTTGTTCGAATGGCCGTTGTAAGGGGGGGGGGGGGGGGGATTACTGTACTCGGGATAAGGCAGTGAAAGTATTAAGTAGTATAGGTTAGTGTCTATTAGTCGATTTTAACAAAAATTAAAAGTCAAGCGAGGGGCACCCGGGCGACTTTTAATCTTTTGTTAAAATAGACTAATAGACACTAACCAATTTAGTGGTTGATATTATTTTTTTGGTACCGACAAAGAGCTACTGCATAATATCAGACTTTAAACTGTTTGCTACTATAGTGGTTAACCCTTTGCCTGCTGGTCGCGACTTTATTGATTTTTGCAAACAGTTTAGATCCAGATCAGACACCGCGTCACGCGGCGTCTGATCTGGATCCAAACTGGTTGACACTCTTCTTTAGCTTTCTTTACTTAATAAATGTATAAATCAAAATTTAACAAACTTTGCAAACGACAATTTCGAAGCAGACGACATCGCCGCAGGATAAGGGTTAAATAAATCGCCAGCGCGTTCAAGTACAATGTACAATACTCCTTCCTTACAACGTACCTTCTAGCAACGATTCCTTCCTTACAACGTGCCTTCTAGCAACGATTCCTTCCTTACAGTGGAGAATCTGTTATTCTTTCCCGTTTAAACGCAAACGTACGCAAACGCAATGCACTAAAGCGTAGAAAAGTACAACTTTTGGACAATTCTGATAATTCATGTTTATCTTGGTGGCAAACAGTTTGGAGCCTGATCAGACGCCGGGTTACCCGGCGTCTGATCTGGCTCCAAACTGTTTGCAATGGAAATAATAGTTTTAGCGTAAACGCGTTTATTGGGAAAGAATAACAGATTCTCCACTGTACAACTATGCTTGCAGCTGTTCCCCAAACAAGGCAATTATGAGTCAAACGCGTTCACTGCTGCAAAATGTTCGGCCTAATTTGTCGTTTGTTGTTCTTATATTCCCAACGTTACGTTTTGAATATTGGACAGAAGAAAAATACAGACGAGTGACAAACAGTTTGAGCCCAGATCGAACGCGTCTGATCTGGGCTCAAGCTGTTTTCAAATGTACTCTAAGTGTCAATATCTTCCCTCCCTATAACAACTCACTCCGAACAACACGTACACTATTTGTCTCCCAATGCGTGTTGTTGCAGAGAGGGAACAATGTAGCTATAATTTTCTACATTTTACTGCATTTTATTTAGTCCGGTTTAAGCGGGAAAGGATAACGTCTTTTAGCACATGGCTTGGAGCTCTCGGCCAATCAGATGCCTCAAAGACCTGTGAATATATCGTTTATTTCAACAAACCATGGAATAACTAACAAACTGTTCACTTATTCCTCGCTTCCGTCATCTCAAGGCAATTTGACGTCACAATTCTAAAAACAGCTGAGGTCAGAGGTGAACTGCACACGCTTCATGACGTTTTATTATGTACAGTGAGACCTAGACTTTAAAGACAATTACTAATGAATTGTGCTTACATATAGAGCTTCAATAAGCGTTATTTATGTTGGTGTTAAAGCATGCTTAATGTCTCAAACTTATCATTTGAAATAACCTTTCAATTTTAGTAAAATATTACAAACAAAATGACTTTTTCGTCTAAAACAGAAATCCGAAACGAATGGTTTTCTTGTTTTCCTGGAGCCCAAGCCAGTGCTAAATAGGTTAGACCATGGTTGCGCGCGAATAAACGACATAGTTCTCAGGGGCTACGCCCCCTCGAACTATATCGTTTATTCGCTTGCAACCATGGTCTAACCTATACATCTGATGTAAAAATAACAAGATACTTAATTTATAAGTTACGAATAACCTATGTCTATGTCTTATCCACTGTATATTTAACAATACAACAAACATTAATCTTATATTGCGTTGCAATAATGCATTGCCTGTGTAATAAATATAGGTATGAGCAGTATGAAACAACTAAATAGGAGTGGTCGAAATTCACGGAAAACGTTGGTAAAAAAATAATTAAAATCTTGTTTTTGTCGAAAAGTTGACACCGTGACAGGATGCAGGATAATTGCTTTTTACCCATGTCTTGCCAAGTTTTATGACGACTTTTAAAAACAGTTTCGATCCAGATAAGATGAAACATAACAAATTCCAGCCTTTTTGGCACCCAGACAATACACCCTCAACCATATGTTACCTATAATTACTTCCAAATATATTTATATAGCAAACAGCATTATTCAATAATAAAATTTGTTTAAAGATAATTACAGTTTAGCATCAGAAAGGTTGAACGTATGTGAACTCTGGTTTTCCGATAAATCGCTCAATTTTCAGCACTATAGACAAATAACGGATTCAATTAACCGCATGATGTGTGTGATAAAATTAAACATCAAATTCCATTGGATTAGAGTACTGCGAAAACGTGTTGGTACAGTGGAGAATCTGTTATTCTTTCCCAATAAACGCGTTTACGCTAAAACTATTATTTGCAGTGCAAACATTTTGGAGCCAGATCAGACGCCGGGTAACCCGGCGTCTGATCAGGCTCCAAACTGTTTGCCACCAAGATAAACATGAAATATCAGAATTGTCCAAAAGTTGTTCTTTTCTACGTTTTAGTGCTTTGCGTTTGCGTACGTTTGCGTTTAAACGGGAAAGAATAACAGATTCTCCACTGTACGTACAGTGGAGAGGGTGTTATTCGTTCCCGTTTAAACCAATCGAAACGGAAACGTAGAGTAATAACATTACAGGCTCTTGACACTTTATTTCAATCTGAGTGGCTAGCAGTTTGGGGCCTGATCAGACGCCGGGTTACCCGGCGTCTGACCAGGCTCCAAACTGTTTGGAGCCATAATTATTGTTTAGGCTCAAGCGCGTTTATTGGAAAAGAATAACGTCTTGTCCACTGTCCAGACCTGTTCCGGTATTGGCTTGCTTCGGTTTGAGTTTGGTGGAACAGGGGAGAAGACGTAATGCCTTCCAGTTTAAACGTAAACGAAACGTAAACGCAAAACACTGACATATAGAAAAATGACTACTTGTTGACATCGCTCATGATTTTGTTTCTAAATCTTAGAAGCAATGGGCATGAGACCTGATCAGACGTCACATTACCCTGTGTCTGATCAGGCTCCAAACTGTTTTCAAAGGAAACCATAGTTTAAGCGTAAACGCGTTTATTTGGGAAAGAATAACGTCTTCTCGACTGTATAGCATACGTTAACATTGTTATATCGAGGTTTTCACAGTTCGCCTAGACGGGCAAATCGGATACAGAAAAACAGGTCCGTTGGTCATCCGGTCCCAAGAAAAAAGCACTCCTATATATCTAGCTTAAACCCACACCCAATCATTTAATCCAAGATGGGGTGAACAAGTCCAAGAAATGCCCCTCAAAACCATGTAGACGATGGATCTAGTAACTAATTGTCATTTAAAACTCTTTGGTAGGACTCGGTCGGGAATCGAATCTCTGACCTCTCGCTCTGTATAGTCCAGAGCCAAAGGAACATGTAGCGTGTGCAGCTTCCACACTGTTTTCAAATGTTAACCAAATTGTGCTTAGCACTATAAGGGTTATACAGTGGAGAATCTGTTATTCTTTTCCGTTTAAACGCAAACGTACGCAAACGCAAAGCACTAAAACGTAGAAAAGAACAACTTTTGGACAATTCTGATAATTCTCGTTTATCTTGGTGGCAAACAGTTTGGAGCCTGATCAGACGCCGGGTTACCCGGCGTCTGATCTGGCTCCAAACTGTTTGAACTGCAAATAATAGTTTTAGCGTAAACGCGTTTATTGGGAAAGAATAACACATTTTCCACTGTAGAATAGAACAATGTCTTCTCCCCTGTACTGCAGGGCATTTTACGTGTGCTGACGACAAATGCTGCACAATTTTATGGGCATATTTTTAATAGCTGTATTATATTATTGTGGTTTTATGGCTCTTTGAATTGTTAGTATACCAGGGTCCCGTTTCATAAAACTTCGTACGACAAATGTTGTCGTAAGTCAAATCATTAAAATACATTTAATTTCTTATTTCTCTATCTAATCCTGTCTTGTGACATATTTTTGGAATCGTCTTGAAAAGACGATTCCAAAAAGATGTCACAAGACAGGATTATATGGAGAAATAAATAGTAATCGAGACTTTTGTGATCTGACTTACGACAACATTTGTCGTACGAAGTTTTATGAAACGGGCCCCTGGACTACCTTGGGGTGGGAATGTCCTCTAGATTCACTGATTGGAGTGAAGAAATACACTTTTCTCTTTCTTGTTTGAACAAAATTAAACGCATACACAATGCGTAAAATGAGAAAATGAAGGCGTTTAAATAAATAACGATCTATTAGAATATAAGTGACAAACAGTTTGGAGCCAAAATCAGTACGTTTGCGCTAAAATATTGTTTTACATTGCAAACAGTTTAGAGTCAAATCAGTCTCGTCTGATAAGGTTCCACTTCGTTTGTCAGTCAAATTCTTAAAATCCTTCAACATTTCCAAATTCCTGTAATTGTCCATATCTAAATGAGCTGTGCCATGACAAAACCTGCCTTTTGTCAAATATTGTATATAATATTCCTAAATACAATACTTTCGATGCATACGTGTTTCAAACAGTGTAAATCATGACCAGCCGTCGCCTTATTGACGCGGCGGATGGCCTAGATCTACACCGTTTGCAATGCAATAAGTCAGATTTTCTCATGGCACGGCTCAAATGCATTGCGGTTGCGTTCAGTTTTGCTCAAACGCGAAAAAGATTATGTCTTCTCCACAAAGTGCAAAATACGTTAAACTTTTCCGTTTAAACGTAAACAAAACGCAAACGCACTTCACCAAAATGTAGACTATTACAACTTTTAAAAATTCTATCTAATTTAAGTGGCTGATCCGGCGTCTGATCTGGCTCCAAACTGTTTGCAAGGGAAATAATAGTTTTAGCGTAAACGCGTTTATTCGGAAAACATACAGTGGAGAATCTGTTATTCTTTCCCGTTTAAACGCAAACGTACGCAAACGCAAAGCACTAAAACGTAGATAAGAACAACTTTTGGACAATTCTGATAATTCTTGTTTATCTTGGTGGCAAACAGTTTGGAGCCTGATCAGACGCCGGGTTACCCGGCGTCTGATCTGGCTCCAAACTGTTTGCACTGCAAATAAAAGTTTTAGCGTAAACGCGTTTATTGGGAAAGAATAACAGATTCTCCACTGTAACGTCTTCTCCGCTGTATAACTCGACACCCTCTTTCTTAACATTGTCGTTAAATCGGAGCAGCAGTTTATGTTCGGCAATAAAATCCTTAATCAATTTTTATTACAGTCCAGTATCGTTGAAAAATAATTTCGCGTCAGTATTGAATGATAGTTTATCGATATACAACGGGTTTTACGAAACGCTGTTCACTGATTGGTCAATCGCGTCGTAGATCCGGGTCAATATTTGAATGAGGCATCGGGTTTTGGGGATATAAATCAGACAGCATGGGTAGAGCCTTGTCATTCAATAGCATAGCTATTAAAGAGAAGCTCTTTTACGAGACGATCGAATATTGATCAGTGTATAGTTTTGTTTAGGCAGTAGCAAATAGTGTTGCCAGGAATACAGACACTACTGTTGGTAAACACTGACTAAACATAAAAGTGAAGAAACATTTCTGTGAGGAAATTTGATTTTGGTGAAACTTCACATCTGCTGAGAAAATGTCGACTATAAAAATTCATAAGAACCCACTAGAAAAAACTCAAAGACGACAAAAGAACTGGATCCATAGTGAAGAGAAAGTAAAGAATTGGAGAAAGGTGACGAAACGTCAATCTGGACACAGCACGCATAGGTCAGGTGCTGGAAGTTTAGAGAGAAAAAGTGACATTACCAGAAGTGGACGTTTGTCGGACGGGACGGAGAATTCTAACTCTACAGGGTCTTCCTCAGAACCAGCATTCAGGCGTTTAGAAGACATCGATGATCTTGATCAGAAGGAATCGTTTGAAAAGTGTTTAAAGTGGATGGAGACATTGCCGGCGAAATTTTCAGGTATGCACATAATGGTCCAGCCTTCATTAATGGACAGTGACATTTCATGATGATAAGTTTGATGACGATTGAAGTAAACTAAAATGCTTCCAAAATATTTACTTGTGCCAAAATATGTGCTCATACGCAAAATGCGCTGGATTCAAGCAGCGATGTTACAGAAAACAGCCATTGGAGAGGAGAGAGAGAGTGAGTAAAAGGTTACGTCACAAACGATGGAGAGAATGTTCATTTAACTGTGTTCATGACAAATCGCAAGACATAATTAATTTTTTGCTAGCTGTGATGTTTTTTGAAGTTCAGACGGGAGTATTTGGACAGCGCTGACATCTCTACATAGTTATAAGTTTGCGAAGGTTCGTTGGACTGATTTTAAGACTTCGTTTTATAATTTCAATTCATTATATCGTCGTAGTTGCCAATAACCCTAGTTCTCTGCCAGAAACATCAAACGCTGTGTCAACCAAATGATATAACTGATATTCATTCAATGACATAAACAAATAGATTCATACCGTCAGACGTACATTATGCGACTACCCAGTAACACGGCAAATTCTAGTATTCAATTATCCAGGCAGTTACTTAATTCAGGATAGAAGTAATACAGAAAGCTAGCTTTCTGCATTATTTCTATCCTGAATTAAGCAGACCTATAGATGTCTGAAATATTTGCCGCCATACATAAAAATGTCGTAGCTGAATACAAGATACAGTGGAGAATCTGTTATTCTTTCCCGTTTAAACGCAAACGTACGCAAACGCAAAGCGCTAAAACGTAGAAAAGAACAACTTTTGGACAATTCTGATAATTCTTGTTTATCTTGGTGGCAAACAGTTTGGAGCCTGATCAGACGCCGGGTTATCCGGCGTCTGATCTGGCTCCAAACTGTTTGTACTGCAAAGTATAGTTTTAGCGTAAACGCGTTTATTGGGAAAGAATAACGTTTTCTCCACTGTAACTGTTTGAACCATTGCGGAATTCCTTCACAAAAATGGCGGCCACTTGTCAGACATGCTACCTACCACCAACGAAGATCAGTCTAGGATCTCGCAAAGGGGGTTTTTTCTGACAATGAACCGACGAGGACAATGCGTGAAGAATCACACTGACACAGAGATTGTATCTGGAACATATCCGGGGACTTTGTGCCAATTATCTTAATGAATCTAATGACTGTGCGGAACCCATGCCAAGTTCACCCTTCTCCTGATATAAGTATACATGTATATTGACATTATTTGAAAACAATGAAGACCAAGACTAGACAGTTTCTATAGGAGCTGTTTGAACAGGGTCTGTACATTTTTCTTATGTGATATGTCTGGCAGAAATATGCTTTTTGTCCTGGTGGAAAAGTTTTCATATTGTGTTATCAAATGTAATATTTCAGATAAGAGAAATGCATAGTGGACAGACGTTCGTGTATACATGTATTTATTCGACGGGAGAAGAGATGACAGTTGTCATTTTGAGACATGGTAACCAATATATCCTGCTTTACTGTCATCATCAATAGAATTAGTAAGTTTAGACCTTTTTAGTCTATTTGAAGTGACAAACATTTTGATCAAGATGAGACATTAAGTTACTCGGTGTCTCATCGGATCAAATCTAGTTGCAAATGTTAATTCAAGTCACAGTTAGCTTATAAATGGGGTTACAGAGGAGAATTGTTTTTCTTTCCAATAAACGCATATATACTAAAATCCATATTTCTATTGAAAATAGTTTGGAGCCAGATCAGACGCCGGGTAGCCCGGCGTCTGATCATGCTCAAAACTATTTGCAAATCAGATTGAATAAAATCTTAAGAGATTTGTTTACAAAAATGTGATTTTTTTACCTTTTTACTTCGTTTCGTTTGCATTTCGTTTGAATTTAAACTGAAAAGAATAACGTTTTCCCCGCTGTAAATCTGGATAAAGTGTGTCCCAATACTATATCTTATTTATAGATCTTTATTGTGCAATACTTTGTAAGAATGTGTCAAATCTTATTGTTACATGTAACAAGTGCCAATGAATTGTGTCAATTATATTACTTTAGATAGCTAATACTGGTTTATACTTTATGTAATATTGTTCTGGAGCTTACATGTCTTAGTCTTTCAATATCTAAGTATAGACTGCTTAACGCCCTAGCGACCAGTATACTTGTCAAGTACAAACAGTGTTCCTGTGAGGAGTACACGTATACTATGCACAAACAGTGTAGACCTTGATCAGAGGGTTGCTTGAGGAGCGTCTGATCTGGCTCCAAACTGTTTGCAATGGACATTAATTGGTCTTTCAGGATAAACATGTTTTTGGAAATACAGTAATAACACATTCTCCAATGTACATGACATATTCAATAGTGATTACAAAGATTAACTGAAAGCGATTAACATTTATATATCTATTGATGTTAACTATATCGCTACATGTACCTGTATCTGTGATATGTTTATATCTAAGGTGTTCTATCTGTAATTACATTATGTACAGTCTTTCTTAAGCGGTCTCCAAGTAAAGAAAAGCGGGTTGATACCCTGTTGCATGTGAATGCAGGAGAAAAGTAATGCAGAAAGCTTTCGTTATTCTCGCCTTGCAGTAAACTGCTACCTTTTTGACAGACTAGTGGTGAAATAGTGTCACCATAGAGAAATATGTCTGTATATTATTATATGTATATGTACATATATCACTAAGTTATTGACCAACACGATAATATCTAAACAATGTAATCCAAGAGAGGGGACGTTATCATTTCCAGTAAACGCAAACGTGATGCAAAACAATATAAACATTATAGATTTTAATATTCTGACGATTTATTTTTATCTGATGTGGTAATCAGTTTGAAACCTGATCAGACTCCGCGTTACCCGGCGTCTGATCCGGCTCCAAACTGTTTGCAATGATCGTGAGTATTTTGACATAAACGCGTTTACACGGAAATAATAACGTCTTCTACACTGTAAAGGTGCACTATAGCTTGTGACCGGCTCTTTGCTGGCAAAGAGTTACTTTTAGACGCTAGACACTATAACAGTGGGTAAAACGTTATTCTTTCCCAATAAAACGCGTTTACGCCAAATCTATTATTTCCAATGCAAACAGTTTGGAGCCAGATCAGACGCCGGGTAACCCGGCGTCTGATCAGGCTCCAAACTGTTTGCCGTCCAGGTTAAAATTAACATTCAAAATTGTCTAAAAGTTGTCATTTTCTTCATTTTTGTGCGTTTCGTTTGCGTTTAAACGGGAAAGAATAACGTTTTCTCCACTGTATATCGACATTAGCGTCGTTTACTGATACTTTGATTGTGACTTAAATACAATGTAGTATATTATGGTTCTGTGAAGATATTTCACCGGTACAAGAATTCAAAATATATATTTGTAGAGGTCCATGCTTTAATACATGTAAAATGATTAAGTAATTAATATTTCCAATAAACGCTTTGCGTTTCTGCTTAACAAATCGTATTCGTTACAAACAGTTTGGAGCCATATCAGACGCCGGGTAATCCAACGTCTGATCAGGACCCAAACTGTTTGCTAATCAGATTACAAAAACTACGTGTAGAAATTCTCATTTTCTGCATTTTAGTTTATTGCGTTTTCGTTTTGTTAGTCTAAACGGGAAAGAACAATGTTTACACTGCACTGGTTCATTTACACTAATTTCTTTTCGTGATAACCGTTTCTGACCCGCCATTTCTCCTTCAGCTTATCCAAACAGTTAAGAACTAGTTGAGAAAGATACAGTGGAGAAGGCGTTCATCTCTCTCGTTTAAACGCAAACGAAACGCAAATGCATTGCATAAAATGTAGAAATAACAATTATTCTGACAATTCTAACTATCTTTTTTAATATGAGTGGCAAACAGATTGGAGCCTGATCAGACGACGGGCTACCCGGCGTCTGATCAGGCTTCAAACTGTTTGTTATGGTTATAGTAGTTTTACTACAAACGCCTTTATTGGGAAAGAATAACGTCTTCTCCACTGTAACTAAGAAAGATATGAAATGTAGACTACAGAACTCGTAGATTGTGCTTCTGAATACGAGTTCATGAAGGTCGCAGACGAGTAAACAGGCTATCAGCATGCTCCTTTGGGTCACAGAAAGTGTCGACAGCTTTAGTGTGTCGTCTGCTTTTAAATATATGTCGAATTTGAATGGAATAGAAATTTAGCTTTTTAAGCATACAAATACACATAAGGCATTTAAATAAAAACTGCTAGTTCTGATCAGACGTGGATGGGTCATTCATTTTTGGTTGAAATATAGTATCTCATTTTATTATTCTTACGATGTGTGTGTGTACAGTAAATTCTTTCTATATCGATCAATTGAAAGATGACTCGGTTGTAAGCATAAAAAGTAATGGTTGCTTAAAGCAGAATGAGAGTAAAACAGAAAGCTCCGCAAGGAGCTTTCTGTTTTACTGTCATTCTGTTGTAAGCAGTCATCTGCTTTAAAAGCGATATATTTTAGCCATTGAATTAGCCATTTATCTGTACTGTAAAGAGTTCTGACAGTCTTGAACCTATAAGTGGAGTTTCATTTGCTATTCAGAAGCTCTTTGTTTACATATGCTTTTGAACGAGTACCAATATTTCAGAAAAGGAAAACCCTGATAAAAGTGAACGATAAGAAAGACTATTCCTGGGCCACGTTACACAATATCTTGGTTAATGCTAATACAAATATAATTTGGCCAAAGTAAAGTTTAACATTCTTGTTTAGACCTAAGCTTGATAAACTTAGGTCAAGACATTTGGCACGGGAGCTGAGGTTTCCATTATAATATAGTTAAACTTGTGTTATATGAACTGATTTTACCTTTAAAACCGGCAACTGAATGCAAATCAAAGATAAAGGCTAAAGCTCCTATTTTAGTTTTAATAGACATTTAATGCAGAACGAACGTAATGTAAACAGTTCTATCGAGAGCTTTCTTCATCACTTGTTTCCTTGAATATGCGGTCACAGTGTCTTACAGCTATATATGTAAAAGCTTCTTATTTGAAAGTTCACTGAAATTGACTATAGTGATATCTTTACACTCGTTCATTAAAGGTTCTCATGTATAAAAGTCTTCTACGCAAAAACATATGTTGATTCATTTGCTAGCAACCATTGTATAATGTTACATGTAGGAAACTTAAGTCATGTACCCCTAAAACTTAAACTTAATTTAAAACTGGAATTTTCTATTAAAACTTTCAGGGGTAAATGAGATATCTTGAATATCGCCTAATAAGGGGTGTTATATGTAATGAAAAACGAATTATATGTGTTACATGAAATATATGTGTTACATGAATTATATGTGTTATATGAAATTGTATTCCATACAACAGAAATAAATATTTATTTATTGCTCGAGCAAGATTTAAGTAATAAAGAAAACTGAAAAAACCTACAATGTCTTGCTTATACTTCGAACAGGTACCTCCTTTACAGCACCCGATTTCCCACTTAACATTATTATTCCAGTTTAGTTGAAACTGAACGCAAAGATAAAATAATAAAGCGAGGAAAATTACAGATACTGGTACTTACAGTGGAGAAGACATTATTCTCCACCCCCCCCCCCCCCCCCCAAACAAAACCCCCAAAAAACAAAAAACGCATATACATGTATGCTTAAATTATCGTTTCCATTGCAGCCTGTTTGGAGCCAGACCAGACGAATGGTATCCCTGCGTCTGATCAGGCTCAAGCTGTTTGCAACTCATATTAAAATGCAAAATTAAAAATGTCAAATACAGGGGAGAATCTGTTATTCTTTCCCGTTTAAACGCAAACGTACGCAAACGCAAAGCACTAAAACGTAGAAAAGAACAACTTTTGGACAATTCTGATAATTCATGTTAATCGTGGTGGCAAAGAGTTTGGAGCCTGATCAGACGCCGGGTTACCCGGCGTCTGATCTAGCTCTAAACTGATTGCACTGCAAATAATAGTTTTAGCGTAAACGCGTTTATTGGGAAAGGATAACATATTCTCCACTGTAGTTGTC
The DNA here is from genome assembly GCA_922989275.2 of Gari tellinella. Lineage (NCBI taxonomy): Eukaryota > Metazoa > Mollusca > Bivalvia > Cardiida > Psammobiidae > Gari > Gari tellinella. The sequence continues at coordinate 44,265,903 of OV277861.1, read as the reverse complement.
ATTTTTTACAGTTTATTGCTATGCGCTTGCGTTTCGATTGCCTTTTATTTAGAAAACAATGATGACGTTTTATTGTAACCCGGGATTCAAACAATTTTGGACTAGGTCAGACGCCGAGTGATTGCTACAGTGGAGAAGACGTTATTCCTTTCCTATAAAAGCATTTACGCTAAAACTTTTTTTTCACTTGCAAACATTTTGGAGCCAGATCAGACGCCGGGTAACAAGGCGTCTGATCAGGCTCCAAACTGTTTGCCTCTCCGATTAAAATAAACACGGGTACAGTGGAGAATCTGTTATTCTTTCCCGTTTAAACGCAAACGTACGCAAACGCAAAGCGCTAAAACGTAGAAAAGAACAACTTTTGGACAATTCTGATAATTCTTGTTTATCTTGGTGGCAAACAGTTTGGAGCCTGATCAGACGCCGGGTTACCCGGCGTCTGATCTGGCTACAAACTGTTTGCACTGCAAAGTATAGTTTTAGCGTAAACGCGTTTATTGGGAAAGAATAACGTTTTCTCCACTGTATCTGTTTCTATTTGGGACATAGTTTTCGCTGTTTAACAGCGGAGATGATGTTATTCTTACCCAATAAACGCGTTCATGCTTAAAAGCATCATGTCCATTGAAAGTGGCTTGGACAGGAATCCAGATGAGAGGAGTACATGTATTTCAAAACATTAAAATCTTTATGTCTGCATTTAACCCTATGAGACAATTCTAATGAGTAGTAACACCATACAGTGGAGAATCTGTTATTCTTTCCCGTTTAAACGCAAACGTACGCAAACGCAGTGACGCCGCGCAAGCTAAGGTGGCACAACGACGTAACGTCAAATTGCGTTAAATAATGAGAGGTCTTACGTCAAATATGTACAGTAGCATGGCATATTACACGTTTCGTGTATATAAATAGAACTGTTTCTGTTATAATTTACTTTCAGCATATAATTAATGTAAACACATACGGCATATGATTCATTACAGTAAAACACATAAATAACTGAACAGTCTGCATCATATTAAATGTGAATCTGAATGATAGAAAACACTGCTGCATTAGACCTGGTAGGTCCAAGGTGATAAAGAGTTTAGTTTGAGTTGAGTCGTTCTCAAGTATCTGTTTATTCAGATTTGAGCTTTTGAAAACCGAGTTACCAAATGCTTGAAAACAGTTTCAGATTCAGCTCAAACTCTTATTGACATTTGGGCTTGGATAAATGATAGAAGCTAAAAGCAGGATGCATATAAAGCGGAAAACGCCTTAAGTAATGCGCATCTTGCTTTACTTTCAATCTGTTTTAAGTGGTAACCTATCGCCAATTCTAAAATCAGGCTATGAATTAAAGCATTAAGACAGAGATCTCAAAATTCGCCTATGTATAGAGTCTGATATCTGAATGGTGCCGTTTGACACGTCTACTTCATTACAAATATATATGACGCTTTTTGCGGGAACAGTTGCTTTAAAAATAATAACTAAGCTTTGGTGAAACAAGTTATTTGTCAGAGCTTGTAAATAATTCCAATGTATAACGTTATGACCAGGTTGGAATTCTGTACTCCATTTATTACGACACGGTTTGCGCAGTCTAACTTAATTGTGACGGCTATCTCAGACGCCTGGAAACAACATAGGCCTAATTAAACTAAAATGCGCCTGACGTTATTAACGTCAAAACGAGTAGGTGTGACATTTTCCTCCACACAGATAATCCTCGATTTAAAAATTACCTGTTATTCGATTGACTTAAAATTCACAGTGCTTAAACTAGAGAAAAACCCAATTATGTCATTTTATTTTTAAATCAATAATTTATGTATGTCATGCATTTTAACATCTGCTAATATTTGCATTGCAAATAAAACCGTTTAATTTCAAAAAGTGTGACATTTTCCACCACACACGTTTTCACTGATTTTATAAAAAGTTTATACGCGAAAAAAACATGCTAACGTCTGCGGCAATAAGAGAAAAAAAAAATTTTATGGTTTAAATTCCAAGCCTCTCCAAGTAAAGTAAATGCTTAAAAAGCTAACCATCGCCGCATTGATGTTTAAAAAATGCCGTTTTTCTTACGTCTCACAAATTGTAACAGTAGATAAAAGGCATTAGTTCTACGTCGTCTTTAAAAATAACGCTTTCTCCTCCCGGTACTTTAAATGATATCACATTTAGATCGTCGTGCATTCTTTTCCCGGTCAAAATCGTATACGGTTATTTTGTAATCAACTTGAGACAACAGAGAGACGAGTTGAAGTGTTACGTCTCACGCGACGTTTTTTCTGAAAAGTTCAACAGTTTCTTTCTCGTAAGTAGCTACATATCGATTATACGAAAAAAGTAATTATATCATAGCCTACGCCTATTTAAAATGAACAGTTTGATATATAATTTTATGCGTTTATCTTTTAAATTGTTTCAAAGGTAGATGGCATGCTCCACCCGGCAAGCGCTTTTGACGTTGTGCCACCTTAGCTTGCGCGACGTCTGTTCAAGCACTAAAACGTAGAAAAGAACAACTTTTGGACAATTCTGATATTTCATATTTATCATGTTGGCAAACAGTTTGGAGCCTGATCAGACGCCGGGTTACCCGGCGTCTGATCTGGCTCCAAACTGTTTGCACTGCAAATAATAGTTTTAGCGTAAACGCGTTTATTGGGAAAGAATAACACATTCTCCACTGTAATCCATACCATACTGTAATAACGCCAGAGACTTCAAGGGTTTTTTTGCAGAATAAAGGCTTTATAAGCTGATGAATTCATTTCTAATTTCAATATTATCAATACCCTTGTCAATTTTTATTATCAACGCCCGTTTGTGTATTAACCCTACAGCGAACTTAAGTATAAGATATTATCAGATTAACCCCAATTAATTCCTTACCTCGAGTACAATGGTAATTCGCAAACAGTTTGGATCCAGAGCAGACGCCGAATAACTCTGCCTCTGATCAGGACCGAGGCTGTTTGACACTCATTACGATAAAGAATTAGTTAACTTACATAAGATTTAAATTTTGAAATAAAAGCAGACGATAATTGTGTAAAGCAGATGACGTCATGGAGGTGAAGAGGTTAACTCTTCCTCTGTAGGAATATCGTCTGCTACAGTGGATAATCTGTTATTATTTCCCGTTTAAACGCAAACGTACGCAAACGCAAAGCACTAAAACGTAGAAAAGAACAACTTTTGGACAATTCTGATAATTCTTGTTTATCTTGGTGGCAAACAGTTTGGAGCCTGATCAGACGCCGGGTTACCCGGCGTCTGATCTGGCTCCAAACTGTTTGCACTGCAAATAATAGTTTTAGCGTAAACGCGTTTATTGGGAAAGAATAACAGATTCTCCACTGTATGTGTCTAATTAACCCATTTTCGACCAGTGGATTCTTCCATGCTTATATATATATTTGATTAGTCCATTTCTTATATAAAGGGGTGTCTAGTCTAAATTTTCATTTTCGTTATGGTTTGTATTGAAACTCCTGTCAGCAAAGTAGACTCTGAGCGGCCTCTGATCAGAGTCTACACTGTTTGCCTATGTCCCTTTTATTGGACGCAAGATACAAAATGGTTAACCCATTTGTGCCCACGATCCCATATATGGGCCATAGGCAAACAGTATAGACTCTGATCAGACGCCGCATTATGCGTCTTATCAGAGTCTACACTGTTTGCTGATATGAATTTCGATATAAAACAAAATGAAAATGAAAATTTTGACCAGGCATCCCTTTGATAAAAATATGGACAAATCCCATATAAAAACATGGAATAAGTCACTGGGTATAAATGGTTTAATTAACATGCAAGTTCGTAGTTTTGGCATGCTGTCTGAAACATTGATATGAATGTCAAAAGGTTTGGTTCCTAATAAAGCATGAAACTACTCTATATTCGATTTGCTTAAACCGATACAGTGGAGAATCTGTTATTCTTTCCCGTTTAAACGCAAACGTACGCAAACGCAAAGCGCTAAAACGTAGAAAAGAACAACTTTTGGACAATTCTGATAATTCTTGTTTATCTTGGTGGCAAACAGTTTGGAACCTGATCAGACGCCGGGTTATCCGGCGTCTGATCTGGCTCCAAACTGTTTGCACTGCAAATAATAGTTTTAGCGTAAACGCGTTTATTGGGAAAGAATAACACATTCTCCACTGTATGAATGTCAAACAACGTGATCCAGATCAGGCGCCGAGTTACAAGTGTTCAGTGCGTGATCCGGATCCAAAATGATTTGCAAATTAAAAATCATATTCACGTTTAGCGAAATGAGGGTCACTTCAATACCTTAAAGTTTAAATGAACAACTTAGTCTTTTGCATGTTACGAGCTAATTTATGTCAACTTGTAAATCAGTTGGGATGCAGATAAGATGCGTTTTATAAAGGCGTATCATCCAGATCTTAACTATATGACACTCCGATGATATTTTCCTGAAGAAAATGCGGAAACCTCATCTCTGAGAATTGATACAGACGACAAAATTTGCAGACGACAATCTAATAGCGTGGTGAAGGGCACTGTGGGTCAAATAAGCTTATCCAGTCTCGTTCCGATCAATCACAACAAGCACAGTTTTTATTCCCCGATAAACTCGTTTATGCGGAAACAATTATTTTCAATTGAAAATAGTCTGGGGCTAGATCAGACGCCGGGTAACCCGGTGTCTGATCAGGCTCCAAACTGTTTGCCACTCACATAAAAAAGAATTATTAATTTTTCAAAATGTTATCCTTTTTACTACATTTAATTGCAATGCGTTTGCGTTTTGTTTGCGTTTAAACTGGAAAGGGTAACGTCTTCTCCACTCCACTATATAGGTATATACGATTATATAAGCACTAAGTTTCAAATGACTTTTGTGCGACACACTTGGCACAAATTGCTTGCGTGCAACATCAGAAGTAGGTCAAAGTCTTTACTGGTGAACCAAATATGGAACAGATATTCTAATTGCATGTCCAATAGTCAATACGCAATTATGAAAGTACAGTAATACAGTGGAGAATCTGTTATTCTTTCCCGATAAACGCGTTTACGCTAAAACTATTTTTTCTTTTACAAACAGTTTGGAGCCAGATCAGACGCCGGGTAACCCGGCGTCTGATCTGGCTCCAAACTGTTTGCCACCAATATAAACATGAGTTATCAGAATTGTCCAAAAATTGTTCTTTTCTACGTTTTAACGCTTTGCGTTTGCGTACGTTTGCGTTTAAACGGGAAAGAATAACAGATTCTCCACTCTATCTCTATCACTACCATTAAATTGTGTTATTTATTAGATGTTTACGATAGGTGACTGCTTAAAACAAGGTGACAGTAAAAAAGAAAGCTCCTTAAGGAGCTTTCTGTTTTACTGTCACATTGCTTTAAGCTGTCACCTGTCTCCTTTTACAACCAAATAGCCTTTGTTTAGACGTTGTAAGAGAGAGATTTTACTGTAGTTAATCATATCTCAGTGGTCTTTTCAGTTTTATAAAATTAGAAATTTAGGTCTTTTTAAGCATGGCACTGTTTAATGCAGGACACAATTTAATGCAGAAAGTTCTTGGGGGAGCTTTCTGCATAACCTTTCCAGTTTACTTGTATGCTTTTGTCTGCTAATTTATGCTGTTTATTCATATTTCATTGACCACTTCCCACATGTTATATCTGTGCAAGTGTTTATATTGTCTGTTGATAATTGCTGTCAATTTGGCTTTCTATCTAACTTTACATCTGAAATTCTCCTGTTCTCCTATAGAAAATAACAGACACGACGTCTACAACATTCGTAGCTCTTAGCATGCTGGGTAATGTTTTCGTCTGCAATAACTGTCGCCGTCTGCTGTTATAAAATAGAATTTAAAGAAATTATTTTCATAGACAGAGTGAAACAGTTTGGATCCTGATGAGACATGTTGAAAGAAGCAGTGGACCAATCAACTCATGCAGAGATATGAAAGTGGCCAGTCAGAAGAAAACCGGACGCCCAAAGAAGACCTGGAGGGAAACCACCAGGCATGACAGTGTACAGTGGCAGATGGTGAAGGTGGACCCCATGACCGTGATGACTGGAGACGATATATTAAGACAGCCAGACAACGTCGAACCCCTGACGAAGGGAACACAGACGCTAAACTAGGATAGTGAGTGAGTGAGTGAATCATTGTTGGGCATATCCGCCGCTAGCACGATAGGAGATACAATGATACAAAAGTCAGTTCAAACAAGTTGCATTATTTCTACAGCGGGTAGAACTTTATTCTCTCAATTTAAATACAATTTTGCTACAGTGGAGAATCTGTTATTCTTTCCCGTTTAAACGCAAACGTACGCAAACGCAAAGCACTAAAATGTAGATAAGAACAACTTTTGGACAATTCTGATAATTCTTGTTTATCTTGGTGGCAAACAGTTTGGAGCCTGATCAGACGCCGGGTTACCCGGCGTCTGATCTGGCTCCAAACTGTTTGCTCTGCAAATAATAGTTTTAGCGTAAACGCGTTTATTGGGAAAGAATAACAGATTCTCCACTGTATAAACAATCATATTAAGACGCAGATTTAATTCTAAGTACTTGCATCGCTGATTTCAAAATCAAAGTGATCAATATTTCAAAAGATCTGTCATTGTTCTATATCTACATGTATATCTTTTTGCAGTGTTTGTGTTTAGTTGTAATAGCGGGGACAAGATCGTCTTCTGACCAGTAAAAAAGTATGTTTATATCTAGATGGAGAGATAGTTTATTTCAACTTGTACATCGTACATCCTTTCAATATTATATAATCATTGTACTACATACTGATCGCGTTTCTATCATTATTTCATTCATTCACAAAACATAGAAATACAGTGTATATCACAGGGAAGATTTGTTGCTTTTCAAGACAGCATACAAAACACCTATTTATTATTTACACTAAATCGTTACTACTACAGTGGAGAAAACGTTATTATTTCCCAACAAACGCGTTTACGCTAAATATATTATTTCCCATGCAAACAGTTTGGAGCAAGATCAGACGCCGGGTAACCCGGCGTCTGATCAGGCTCCAAACTGTTTGCTGTCCAGGTTGAAATCAACATTCAGAAGTGTCCAAAAGTTGTCATTTTCTTCATTTTATTGCGTTTCGTTTGCGTTTCGTTTGCGTTTAAACGGGAAAGAATAACGTTTTTTCCACTGTATAATTACTGAACGAATTAATCCTTTTACAGCAATGGGCGTCTACTGTCGACATTGCAAACAGTTATTATCCAGATCAGACACCGCGTAACAAGTCGTCTACTACTTACATAAACTGTTTTGCGACCGTGTTAATAGTTTTAATAAAAACTTCAACAATTTGAACTTGGCATAAACATTGCATACGGCAAGTTTTAGCAGACGATATTTTAATTACAGTGGAGAATCTGTTATTCTTTCCCGTTTAAACGCAAACGTACGCAAACGCAAAGCACTAAAACGTAGATAAGAACAACTTTTACACAATTCTGATAATTCTTGTTTATCTTGGTGGCAAACAGTTTGGAGCCTGATCAGACGCCGGGTTACCCGGCGTCTGATCTGGCTCCAAACTGATTGCACTGCAAATAAAAGTTTTAGCGTAAACGCGTTTATTGGGAAAGAATAACAGATTCTCCACTGTATATAAAGGTTAAATCAGACGGGTTTCATTTAACATTTAAAGGGTTTAAATTGTCTAGACGCAAATGAATAATTACATGCTATCACGACGTAGAAAGAGCGAGGGCGATATGGGAAAATAACCAACATCGGCCATGTGCTAACTAGATTAACATTAACCAATATCGCACCTAAAGGGTCATTGTTCTTTTGTCACCTTCATGTATATTTTATATTCAAAGTACATTTTTCTGCATCCCAAGTGTTAATAAACTCCTTAACTGTCAACTTATTGCATAAATGGGTTAAACAGATAGGAAAATTCAAATGGCAAAAGGGAAGCAAACATCAAAGTGGATATTCTCTACATTGTTTTCGTTCTGCACTTAGCGACCCCATTTTTGAATGACTAGTAAATACTAACCAAGTATCTAAATTTGGAAAATACGTCATTTTCTCACAGAACTACCCCTGTTTTCTATAGCGAACAACGATCACGAATATCCTTGTCTCCAACATGTGTGAGATCAATTTAATGACGCCACTATAACGTCATTATTTATAAAGGCGTTTTGACGTCACCTTGATTCCAAAAATTGCCTATTGCTTTAAACAATAACGTAAACTCGTTGGTTATGTGAGAAAAAGAATCTGTCATGAGTCGATGTTTAAGACAAGTTGATATCATACTCGTCTAGAATAGAAAAGTTATTAAGCTCGCCAAGGCTCGCTTAATAACATTTCAATTCTAGACTCATTTGAGATCAGCTTGTCTTAAACATCGACTCATAACAGATCCTATATATTTCCGGTTTAATGACGTTTTAATTAAACGCAAAGCTGTAAAATGTAGAAAAAAGCAATATCTTGAAATTGTTGACGGTTCGTTTCAATCTGAATCAAAAACAGCTTGGAGCCTGACCAGACGTCGGATTACCCGGAGTCTTAGCAGGCTAAAACCTATTGCAATTAAAGACGGCAAACCAAATTTGGCCAAAACGTTTCTGATGTAAATGGATACCAGACACTTATATAGATACAGTGGAGAATCTGTTATTCTTTCCCGTTTAAACGCAAACGTACGTAAACGCAAAGCACTAAAACGTAGAAAAGTACAACTTTTGGACAATTCTGATAGTTCTTGTTTATCTTGGTGGCAAACAGTTTGGAGCCTGATCAGACGCCGGGTTACCCGGCGTCTGATCTGGCTCCAAACTGTTTGCACTGCAAATAATAGTTTTAGCGTAAACGCGTTTATTGGGAAAGAATAACAGAATCTCTACTGTACGTACAGTCACTTTTAGGTTAGGAAAAATAATTATGTTTATACATTTAAAGAAATCAACATTGAGTTCGGTCGGGATTGAACCCATGCTGAGTAGGCTAACACAAGATAAATGTATACGCTAAAAGTGTGCCAACGCTTTAGCCAACCGTCGACCATTGAGAAGTTCATACCTGACGTTCTTTTATCCTACTTGAATTGTATGCAGCGAAGTTCAAAGCAAATATCTACGCCGTCTAAGATCCGAGTAGAAAAAGTGATGGAAAGAGTAAAAAAAGCACTAAGTTTCAGTGATTTTTCTTGACGATGTTTTGTACCGATTATATGTCTTCAATGTCAGATGCACGGTAATGCCGCAAGTTTGCTTTTTCTGAATGTCATTTTTCTTTTTGCAAATACACCATTTGTTTTTCCGTCTCTTCAACGTAAAGTTTGAGTATAAAGACATTTGTTGGGACCAAAGAATGTCCTTTCCACTGTACCTGTTGGTCCATATTATGAGCTGCTATACACTATATTATGTACTACAATAAACACATACAGTTAAATTTTTACGAGGTGTTTACTACCGAACCCGACAATTCTTACATTTGCCAACACTTTGGATCCGGATCAAAAACCGAGTTATTGAGGGTCTGATATTGATCCGAACTGTTTGACACCCATATCACCCATATCAACATTTATTGGATAATAATCTTTTTTTGACGAATAAAAAGCAGACGACAAGGTTATGAGCAGGCGGTATCATGGTTATGGACGGGTATTGAATTCCTCATCAAGGTCACAAGTCCATACCTTTTCAAATGTTAATGCGTTTTTCAGCTCGATAGCAATACATACAATATGGTATAAAAGAAACGATGTTTTGTGACGTCATTTAAATGTTCGTTTTTCACAACTACGTAAGCAAGTATATCACTTTCATTGATATATTCAATAGGTACATTCAAAGCTTTGCATAAAATAGCAATTTAGCGGGTTGAAGAGGTTAATGGAATAGACTATTTAACGGCCAAACAACAATAAAACGCACACAATGCGTATTTAGAAAACGTAGAAGATAGGCCATCTCATACCCATTATTTAGAACTATGCCTTTTTCAAAAGCTGTTTACTTTTGACAGAAAATCAAATACCACGCCTTAATACATTGAAACCTAGCGACGAGTATACTCGTCATTAACAAGCATTATATAATGTATATGTGATTAGTACATTTGTCCTATGCAAACAGTGTAGACCCAAGTCATAGGACTCATTTAGGAGCCCTCTGATAAGGACCTGTACTGTTTGTCATTTTACCATATCGTGTAAAAAATTCAACACTTAAATATTAAAAAAGGGCTCCATGAAACATTTCAGGGGTGAATAGGTAAACCCTTTGGTTGCTGTAATACCGTCCGTTTAAAATCCGTCATCTGCTTTTATCACTTAGATTACAATGGAGAATCTGTTATTCTTTCCCAATAAACGCGTTTACGCTAAAACTATTATTTGCAGTGCAAACAGTTTGGAGCCAGATCAGACGCCGGGTAACCCGGCGTCTGATCAGGCTCCAAACTGTTTGCCACCAAGATAAACAAGAATTATCAGATTTTTCCAAAAGTTGTTCTTTTCTACGTTTTAGTGTTTTGCGTTTGCGTACGTTTGCGTTTAAACGGGAAAGAATAACAAATTCTCCACTGTACTCTTTCGCTGCCAAATTAAGCGTGGTAATTTTACCCCTTCATCGTTTCATTGTCCTCTGCTTCAGTTTTGTTGTTTGCAAGATCGTTTCAAAGTTAGATTCAATGCAGAATGACTTGAAACATATCGATACGAGTGCAAAAAAGGTTTGGAACCTGACCAGACGCCGCGGGACGCGGCGTCTGATCAGGATCAAGAACTGTTTGCAAAGTCGACTTTTGGTGTCGTTGGCAGTGAAAGAGTTAATAATTTTAACCCTAAATATATCAATACAGCGTTCCCTCTCTACAACGACACCCAATGGGAGACAAAAAATGTGTGCGTTGTTCGGATGGAGTCGTTACAGGGAGGGAAAATGGATTACATTTGCAAACAGCTTGAATCCAGATCAGACGCGCGTAACGCGGCGTCTGATCTGCATTCAAGCTGTTTGTCACTCGTTATTAGGTATTTTCTGTCAAAATGTCCATTATGTAACTTTGAGAAAAACAGCAGACGACAAATTTAAAGCAGACGGTATTGCAGCCATGAAAAGCGTTAGACATAATTGTCTTGTTTGGGGAACAGCAGCAAGGGTCGCTGTACGGAGGGAGTCGTTGTTGAGAGGGCCGTTGTAGGGAGGGAACAAGTTTCAAACTATCTTGATACGATACTGACCAGGCGTCGCGTTTTACGGTATCGGATTCTGCTTCAAATGTATGCATATAGTATAGTGGGTACACTTAACTCATTTACCCCTGAAACTTTTAATAGACAAATTCATGCAGTTTCCAATTTAGTGCATATTTAATTATTTATGGTTGCTTTTTTACAATATTTTATAGAATGACAAGGAGTCTTGGTCACCTTACGGACCTCTGAGTTGGTTCCACACTCTTTGCTTAGTATCCCATTCTACCATTGTTACCCCCGATGGCACCAAAAGGCACCGTTGCAAACAGTTTGGATCCTGATCGGGTTTCAAACTGTTTGACCCTCATTTCGACAGTCACACTGTATTGCCATAAATCTTATTTTTAAACGATATTGCACACAACAATATTGAAGCAGAAGACACTAAGGCTACGAAATAGTAAAAAAAACATCATAAGGCGAATTTCAATAAGTCGATCTCGCTTATGTCGAACATACCCGTATGTCAAAGTTAAAACGTGGCTAATACACGTTTTAACTTTAAAATACATGTATGGGTATGTTTTACTTATTTAGCACACGTTATCCTTATGTCTTAGCACATATTCAATTAAGGATCATTCAAAGGTGTCTTTTTGGTATATGATCTAGGTTTAAACTGCTTAATATATGACATAGTTTTTTGCCGAATTACGCAAGAAATAAGTCTGCCCCCAATCAGAGAACTATGGGCCAGGTGATTATTATTATTATTATATTGACTAGTCATGGCTTAAGAGTGCCATAATCTGTTCTAAATACCATGTAATCCTGTCATAAATGTGTCCTTTCAATATTTGATACATGTACAGTCAAACCCACGTCATACGACCAAATAAGGGCTTGCACAAACATTTTAAGGAAGTTGTATAATAAATCAATTGATACATGTACATCAGTGCAGAACAAAACAAGAAGAACAAAAGTAATGCAGATAGCTCTAAGTGGAGCTTTCTGATTTGTTGTTGTTAACTTAGACATTACGCAAAGTTGTATGAAGAGATAGCAATGGTCGGTCATTTAGTGTTGTTTAACTACCAATTTTTTCGTAAGATTTTTACTCTTTCACCGAGTCATTGTCGTCTGCTTCAATTTTTGTTGTTTGCAAGATCGTTTCAAAGTATACTTCAATGCAGTATGACTTAACAAATATCGATACGAGTGTCAAATAGATTGGATCCTGACCAGACGCCGCGTTACGCGGCGTCTGATCAGGATCCAAACTGTTTGCAAGCGCGCTTTCAGGCGTCTTTGAGATTAAAAAGGCTTATACAAGCAAGAATGCAAGAATAGGTGGTGAATCACCTGTTAAAAAGATTAACAAGAGTTGCCGCATAATGTTTAATTCGGGATAGTGTTAAGTCATTTTCTCAGATATCCGTTGCAGAAACGATCTGACAGAAAAAGAAACATGCATTTGTCTATTATTTTCATTGAATGTATTTCGATACGAGTTCCAAAACAGTTTGGATCCAGATCAGACGCCGCGTCACACGGCGTCTGATCTGGATCCAAATTGTTTTCAAAGTCGGCTTTAGTTGCCTATATCGATGAAGAAATGATGAAGATGACGGGATAATAAATTATGCTTTATAATATTTCTAATTAAACATTAACGTGTAGAATTAATTGGCTTCTACGTGTATTTAGGCATTTGACATGTTTTATATTCATCATTTTAGGAAACTGAGATACACCTTTTGCAAAGTGGAATTGTTCATTTTGTAGTTTCATGGATGAATGCGCCTGACCAGGCTCCAGATCTGGGGCCCGTTTTACTAAACTACTTACGCAAATTTTTTGCGTAAGTCAAACATTTATATTTTTCATTATCACTTGCTACAAACAGCAAATAGCCAGATCAGAGGACGCGCTTTAGCGCGTCCTCTGATCTGGCTATTTGCTGTTTGCAAACGTTTATGATCGAAAAATAAGATTTAAACGATTTTGACTTACGCAACATTTTTGCGTAAGTTGTTTAGTAAAACGGGCCCCTGCTACTGAGATAAATATAAATTATTAGAAATTTCATAACTACATTTTATTGCAATGCAGTTATTTGCGTTTATTTCGTTTCAACGGGAAATAATAATGTCTTCTCTGTAGGATAGCACTTGGCTGAAGCATGCTCCCAGAAACATGTATATCTGCACGTAAAGCAAACACCAAATAGCAAGAGTACACATGCAGTACAGTGATAAAAAGGTCGTTTAAAAGAAATTAAACGAAAACGCAATGCAGCGGCACATAGAAAGTAGCGCCTTAGAAACTCTACAGAACTATTTGAATCCGTGGCAAACAGGTTACCCGGCGTCTGATCGGGCTCCAAACTGTTTGCATATATATTATGTTTTAAAACATAGGCGGACATGATGGTTTTAGCATAAATTCGTTCCCCACTTTATAAATGAAGGGTTTCAAACCACTCAGGCCTTTATGATTTATATCTGCCACATACAATGTATTAAGTTCAACCCTTGGCAAACATGTAAATGTCATCTGCAAAATATTTCGTCTGCAAAATTGGCAAAGGTTGACTTTGCTTATGTTGCAAGACGGCAAAGTCATGATGAACCATTGGGTACCAAGTATAGTGGAAACGATGTTATTTTCCCCCAACTGACCGCCATAATGCTAAAATAAGTACAGTGCTCCCTCCCTATAACGACCGCCCGACAAAGACTCTCTCCTTACAACGACCCTTCCTCTGTTCCTCATACGAGCCATTTATGTCCAACATTTTCACTGCTGCATCATCGTCTGCTAAGAATTGTCGTCTGCTGCTTTTCTCAAAGTTACAGTTTTGACATTTTGACAGAGAAAAAAACCAACCTTAATGACGACGCGTTACGTGGCGTCTGATCTGGATTCAAGCTGTTTGCAAATGTAAAACAAGTTCCCTCCCTATAACGACTCCCTCTGAACAACGCACACAATCTGTGTCTCCCATTGGGTGTCGTTGTAGAGCGTTTGAGTTGAGTCTGAGTTCGTTCTCAACCAGTTGATTGGTTAGAATTGAGCCTAGGCTCAAATCTGACCAATCAAATGCTTGAGAACTATTTCAGACTCAACCCAAACGCTTTATAAGTATTGACCCCGATGGCGGGAAGCCGAGAGTCAGAGCAGACTCGAGACAGTTTACTATTTTTGAAAACATATTTCGTTTATATTGTGCAATATACAATGTATAAGATCATTACGTTTGCGTTTTGATTATTACAGTGAGAAAGAAGTAACTATTTCCTATAAACGCGTTTACCCTAAAACCTTTTTCTGTTGCAAACATCTTGATGCCAAACAGACACCGATAGGCCTAACCCGGCGTCTGATCAGGCTCCAAAGTGTTTGCAACTCAGATATTAAATCGGTAGAAAATTTCAAAAAATGTAAATTTCTTCATTTGATGGCATTTCGTTTGCGTTTCGGCAAAGAATACCGTTTTCTCCATTGTACAATTAATTCTTGTTCCCACCAAAGCTGACTTTGCTGGCAGTTGCAGTTGGTTTTGATCCAAGATCATTAAAAGTTTTAGCGTAAACGCGTTTATCGGGAAAGAATAAGGTCTTCTCCACTGTATTGAATCCTTTTAAGTGTATTGACCTTTAATTGGAAACTAAACGATCTTTGTTTAAGATAAGGTACCAGGAAGAAACCAATAAATAGTGCCGTCCCGAATATACATTTACATAATTATTTACTCTTACATGTACCATGCTAGCGGCGAAATCACTATCACATTGAAAAACAGTTTAGAACCTGATGAGACGCCGCGTAACGCGGCGTCTCAACAGGATCAAAACTGTTTGATACTCTTACCATTTCTGAATTTTTTTTTTATCAAAAATTCTTTTTTTTACCATAGAAGTAGACGAATATAGTTGTAGTCGAAACAAGTATTCAGCATGCAACAATTTAATGCAGATTGATCCCATTATTTCGACCAAATAAAATGGCAACTTGTTAATGATTATCAAGACAAAATTTCCCTTGAGCAAGTGAAATAGCTTTTTTCTTCATACTCAAACGCGCTGAGCTGTCTCTTGTCGAACAAATTCAACCCTAGCGACGTGTATACTTGACATTTACAATAATGTATCGGTGAAGAGTACACTTGTCATATACAAACAGTGTACATTATACATGTATACCCTGATCAGAGGGTCCCTTGTATGCACTATTTGCCATTTTGCAAAATATTGATACATGTAATATCCACCCTAAATTGTCAAAAAACCACTAGACTTTATTAGAAATTGGAACTGTCCATTAACAATTTCAGGGGTGAATGGGTGAACGTTCATGTGCGTTAAGCAGCAAAATGTCTTAAACAACAACAGCAAGTAGTATCCTTTGAGTTATTTATGACAGACATACACTCAGCGCAAAAAGAAACGCACATTTTTTTATCAAAATATTATTTTTATGTAGAAGGAACGTATTTGCGAATTGTTATTAAATCATTATTGAATTGGTAGCATCACACCCTGTACTAATCGGTGCGGTGTTTTAAACAAGCTGTAGTTAATTCTTTCGCTGCCAAATTAATCGTGAGGTTTTTACCCCTTCACCGTTTCATTGTCGTCTGCTTCAATTTTGTTGTTTGCAAGATCGTTTCAAAGTACAACTCAATGTAGAATGACTTAAAGCAAATCGATACGAGTGTCAAACAGTTTGGATTCTGATCAGACGCCGCGTTACGCGGCGTCTGGTCAGGATCCAAACTGTTTGCAAACGCTTTTTGGCGTCATTAAGAGGGAAATGGTTAAAAGGCAGCACATTGTTTTTTGAGTATTTTTATCTGAACTTGTTGCAGAATTGAATAAATCTTGAGATATGGTCTTTCTATTCTAATTTTCTTTAAAAAAAAGGTTTCTTAATCTGCGCCTGAGCACGATGTGCGTTTCTTTTTGCACTGAGTGTATGTACAACTTTATTGTGATTTAACTTTAGTCGCTCACTGATAGCCTCCGATTATGTATGACTGTTCAAACAGTTTATTTAGTGACGTTATTCTTTTCCAATAAACGCACCCGTTTATGCTTTAACTATTATTTTGTTGTAAACAGTTTGGAGCCAGATCAGGCTCCAAACTGTTTGCCACTCAGAGTACAATGGTTATTTTCTAACAGTTTTGATTCTGATCAGATGCCGCGTCTGATCAGGATCGAAACCGCCCGACAATTAGTACGATATTACTTAAGTCAATTTATTTAAAATTTAATTTTAAAAAGTAAAAAGCAGACGACACTTGTTTAAAGCAGATGACGTCAAAGCAGGTAAGGGGTTAAAAGATGACATTGTCAGAAAACAAGGACAACGTTTGGTGCATGTACATGTACTGCACTTGAAAATATCCATGCTGTAGTATAAGATTGATTTTGACACGGCCTTACCAAGAGTTCTCTCATTCAGTATTGTCTGTCAGTTCTCTACCGCAACCATGGAGTTACAATGTGCCATGACTAAGTAGAATTCTTGCATATCGTGAAATTACAGTAAAACCTCGCTATTACGACCACTAAAACGAAGGCTAATTGATTGTTTAATAGACAGGTGACAGCTTAAAGCAAGGTGACAGTTAAACAGAAAGCTCCTACAGGAGCTTTCTGTTTCACTGTCACCTTGTTTTAAGCGGTCACCTACCGTAAACACCCTAATAATTAACATAATTTAGTGGTCGTAATAGAGAGGTTTTACTGTAGTTACAGAAAACGATTTGAGGAAAAAAGTAACCCTTTCATCGCCGAAGTCGACTTTGCAAACATTTTGGATCCAGATCAGACGCCGCGTTACGCGGCGTCTGATCAGGATCCAAACTGTTTGACACTCGTGTCGATATTTATCAAGTCATACTACCTTTTAAAAAATCTTAGTTTCAAACGATTTTGCAGACTACAATATTGAAGCAGACGATAATATTGCCGTGGCGGGGTAAAAACTTTGATATAAAATCGGCGAAGAAGATCCCTTGACTGCTATACTACATGTATTGTCTGCTTAACATTATGGTATGCTTTTAGTTCTGAAATTTCGATCTAACCCTTTACCCAATAGCCTGTTTCTAGTTTTGAAAATAGGTGACTATATAAAGCAGGTTGAAAGTAAAGCAGAATGCGCCTTAAGGCGCATTCTGCTTTACGTTCAGCCTGCTTTAAGCTACCATCTGCTAGAATAAAAAAATATTCCGTATGATAAATATTCATAACTGTATAAATTGGAACTATTTTCTTCAGCGGAGGAATAACTGAATGCGGTAAAAGGCGCTTCTATGGTGGGAAAGGGTTAAGGTACATCGATACAATGTTGTAATACAGCTCTGACCCTGATCAGACGTCGAGTAACTCACTGCAATGGGATGATTAACCGATGTATCTTCAAACAAATTTCTTAACCAATAAAGTGGCCCATCAACACTCGACAACAATATTGAAGCAGACGACAATATGGCGATAAAGGGGTAAAACTCTCAAGATAAATTTGATCATAAAAGGGTTAATAGTCTGCTTCACTTTCAATTTGCATTAAGCGGTCACCTGTCTTCAAAATAAGAAACATACTATGGGGTAATGAGTTCAACAGTTTACAAACTCTTTATCCTCTTCAATACTTTACCACGAGTGCAATTGTTATTTGCCAGTATAAAGGTGGGCATATACTTGAAAATATCCATGAGCTACCTTAATGTCCTTAAGTATTGGGACAGACAGGCCTGGGCAAACAGCGTAGAACCTGATCAGATTGCTCTTTCAGGACCAGTTTGACCAGGGTACAGTGGAGAATGTGTTATTCTTTCCCAATAAACGCGTTTACGCTAAAACTATTATTTTCAGTGCAAACAGTTTGGAGCCAGATCAGACGCCGGGTAACCCGGCGTCTGATCAGGCTCCAAACTGTTTGCCACCATGATAAACATGAAACATCAGAATTGTCCAAAAGTTGTTCTTTTCTACGTTTTAGTGTTTTGCGGTTGCGTACGTTTACGTTTAAACGGGAATGAATAACCCTTTCTCCACTGTATACACATTTTTGCCATTCACAGTGTACCTCTTGGACAAATTACTGTGTAATTAAAGAAACTCGATCTATTTAAGATAATTACAACAGTTATACAGGGGTCCCATTTTTTAGAACTTTTACCTTTTACTGTAGATTGTAAAATTGATTTTGGCACGGCCTCCTTACGTAGTGCTCCCTACATTCTGTGTTTTTTGCAGTACTCTATTGAAACTATACTTGTGCAATGTGTCATGGCTAGATAGAAAGATAGAATGATTGCATAATACATACAGTGAAATGAGCTACAGTTAAAACGATTATATTCTGCTTTTGTTTCTCAAATACAAATTACGGTTAAGTGATTTTAAATATACTGATATAAGTGTCAAACAGTTCAGATACTACTCAGACGAGATGTACTCTGCTCTGTACTGATAAAAAGTGTCTACTCTGTTCTGATAAATGCATGTACTCTGCTCCGTACTGACAAAAAGTGTCTACTTTGTCCTGGTAAATGCTTGTACTCTGCTCTATACTGATAAATGTCTACTTTGTTCTGATATAAACGGAATATTACTATACTTTGCATAGCTTATGCACCGGATCACTCGAGTTGTGTGTGTAAAGGCTATATCCAACGAGACCGAAGGTCGAGTTGGATATAGCCTTTACACACACAACGAGAGTGATCCGGTGCATGAGATATGCAAAAGTATAGTAATGTTCCTTTTATTATAGCGATAACGAAGTGCCAGCTCTATGTTAAGGAATAAATTTTCCAGATAAATTTCAATTGTTTGGTTCGGGTCTGTACATACGTTGAATTGATTTCTTGGTGTCAAATTCCGTGCCTTCCGGTGGATCTACTTGCTTCATTATTTTCGAGGACTGGTTAGCCTGACAATTTACAGTTTTTACTTGTGAAAGACCAGACAGTGTTGAGTCTACACTGCTGGTGATGAAATCCGTGTATTTCCGGTACCTCCTAAAAGCTAGAGAGTATTTAGTGGTTAGGTATAAAACCGCGACACATTACTGTGACCGGACGATTAGAACGCCACGGAGTAATTTATCCGTGGACGAAACACCAATAGCAAAATACACTCACATGATTATGCACGGTCACCGTGGACGAAATGAATATTCAATAATTGAGAAAGATATCGTACCGACTTTAAAATTATACACTTTTTCTTCCTTTAACCATCGGTTTTAAAACCAGTAAACATGAAACGTTGATGTTCTATTTATAGAGTCCGGGTCGTTTCGTCCCTGTGTAAGTTCGACCTCGGACATTTCGGCCTCATTATATATCTTCTTTTGATCCTGCGATTTTTTTATTTCAGTATATAAGCACCCAAAAAGTTGTTTGACACTGACACCAACAATTTTTTCTTTAAAAAAAATTTGCAGATAAAAACTTTTTAAAGTTCTGTTCAAAAGTGTTAACTGTTACCTTTTTACGCCTTTAACTTATTTCTCCACTCAAGAAAATTCAAAATTGTTCCACTTTATACAGTTATGATTCTTTTATGAATCTATGTACCTTAAGAATTTTTTTTAAATATCTTAGCAGATGGTTGCGTAAAGCAGACTGAAAGTAAAGTCTTCTGTTTCACTTTAATCCGCTTTTAGTGGCCAGCTGTCTTCCTACATCTACATGGTTCACGCTGCCGTCACACTTGACTATTATAGCGTGTTGGTCTGCTTTAGGAAAAGAAGAGTTATTGAAATTAAAGGAAAGTCAGAAACAGTTAATAGGAAAGATAGAAACAAGAGAAAGGAATTGATGACCAAGGCTTTCACTCTTCTATCCCTAGCCTGTCTGGCTTCCGTGGCGGTACCAGGGCCCATACGTCCCCGCCAGCATAGCCTAAGGATATCATCAGAGTATACTCGCCAAAAAAGAATCAAACCCAATAGCACTATCCTTAAAAACTTTCAAACCAGCAAAATCATGAGTAGTACAATCAATAGCTGGTGTTTCACACTATCTACATCAATGATCATTGCAAGACAACCTTTTGCTCGTTCCAACTAAGTTTTTGTACAAAGTCAGTGGGGTTTTACCACTTTGGGAATTGGTTGGTACCCATTCTATTGGGGGAAAATTTGCCCTTAAACGATGTAAAATACTTTATTTTGGGAAAAAACTGAGTAGTGAAATGCTAATTTTGAGGAAAAGCTTGTTTTCAATTGGAAATGGGTCCTTAAAAAACGCTGAAAGTAAAATACTGGAACTCTCTTAATCACAATTTTAAGTGACAGTGACATCTGTGAACGCTTTAGGATCCAGCCTCAATTTCGACTAATTAACTACAATCAATTATCTTATCTTATTATTGTTTCTCTCTTTCGACACTGATGAATACGAGAAGGGGCATCTATGAAATGCACCAGCAGGGACCTGACCCATGACTGTACCTGGCCGCTCACTTTATCCTGACACTGATAATATTTAGTTTAATCAGTGCCGCAGTAGTAGAGTGTCTGCTTGCAGTGCAGGAGACCGCAGAATCAATTCCTGGCCACGTCAATCTAAAGACAAAAATCGGTAGTAATGGCTTAATTCCTACCTTGGCAATCAGGATTTCGGGTTTGCATTACCACTGGTTCGTCGAATGCGGGTCAACTCGGCCAATTCCCAACTCGGGAATAGAACCCGCGGTCTCCCTCACTGCAAGCAGACACTCTACTACTGAGGCAATGATTAATCAATTGTTGATCTTGTAGTTTAGGGTCAGTACAGCCGTTTCAGATTTTGCTAGATCTAGTATAATTTTATTAAGGTTAGCATACAACTTACAGAACAAGTCAGTTTCCAACTCGGAGTCCTGAAAACGATATGTGTTTTACTCTGAGATTTACCTACAACATTTACAATAGCAAAATTTAACTTCAATTTTTACTGCTGTGCTCGCTTGTAGGCTTTGCCTATTTCATATTATACCTCATATAATAATAATAAATTTAAAATAAAAAATGATAGAAATGTTTCGAGCTATTTTCTATGCCCCTGCAGTGTGTAAAGTAGTTCCGAACTTCCGACTACACAGTAAACGTTCTTTTCCCATTACACAAGGTACATGGGTAATACGGAATTTTCAATCCGTCAAGGTGTATTTGTTCGATAAAATACGGAAATATTTCGGGCAGAACATTGGTAGGTATATAATAAATTCATGTTCACTGCTCTGTACTGATAAAAAAAATGTCTACTTTGTGCTAATATATTCATGCACTATGTTCTGTCCTGATGGAACGTGTCTACTCTGTCCTAATAAAATCATGTTCCTGCTCCGTACTGATAAAAAGTGACAACTCTGTCCTGATAAAACGTGTCTATTCTGTCCTGATATATTCATGTACAAAAGTCTAATATCATTTCATCAGTAGCTTCTAGTACCATGTATGATCATTCCTTATTGCAATGGAATATATGTATAGACTCTGATATTTATTAAGAGTTAAGTAATTTGTCACATACTTCAAGTTGTACCGAGTTTGATGTATCGGATGTTCCAAATGATTTTATGTTAGATCATGAAACTTGGTATAAAGTTGATTTAACTATTTCGAAACTTGAATGTGGTTTCTGTACACAGTCAGATATAGATTCAATATACAGTAATTGGTGTAATATAGTTAGAGATAATATGTCTAAAAGATTACCAAGCAAATAAATCCGTATTGGATCCAATAACAAGAAACGTCACCCAGGTAAGCCATGGTGGTCTGATTAGTTGTCTGAATTATAGAATGATGTTTGTGTAGCAGAGAAAAGTTGGTCATCTTGTAAAGTTAAATGTAATAGAGTTACGTTGAAATATGTGTATGTTAGTAAAGCGTAAAGTATTTGATCGTGGGGTTCAGAGGGCTAAATGTTTCTATTGGTATTATTTACAGAAGCAGTTACTAGATGAGTCTAAAGTTGACAAATCAAAATTTTGGAAGTCGATAGGTAAAATTGGTGTAAATTGTTCCTCAAGTAATACCATCCCTATGAAAGTTGTTATGTCAGATGGGTCTATATCACATGATATAGACACCGCTCTTTCAATATGGAGAAACGATTTTAGCTCTCTGTTCCTCACGCCAAATTCGGTATCATTGGATAATGATGTAATAGAAGTGAACTCAAATACGGAAGCTAGTTTTAATGAGCATATTTCTATACTTGAAGTACGTCAAGTCTTAGTCTCTGAAACAAGGGTAAGGCATGTGGGTTTGATCAAATACCAGTTGAAGTTTTAGATAACGATTCTTCACTTGCTTTTCTACATGTCTTATTCAATACATGCTTTGATAAAGGTATTGTACCGACATTATGGGGTAAATGTATTATTAACCCAATACCAAAATCTTACACTTTGGATAAAAGAGATCCTTTGTCTTAGCCGTATCAATGTTTAAGTTATATTGTCATGAATTAAATATTAGACTTAGCGCTTGGTCTGAAGATAACAATAAAGTTTGTGATGAGCAAAATGGCTTCAGAAAAGGCAGAAGTACTATCGTTTAACAAGTATTATTGAAACAAGAAAGAAGCTACGTAAATCTACATTTTGTGCTTTTATTGATTTTAGAAAAGCCTATGATATATTGTATGATTAATAGAAATATATTATTGAAGAGACTTTCTGACATAGGAATTTGTGGTAAAATATTTGCAGCTATACAACCATTATATAACTCTGTGACGGCTTGTGTACGTGCAAATTCCCTTAATACAGAGTGGTTTGAAGAAAATTGTGGATTACGTCAGGGCTGTATAATTTCACCGATACTTTTCAATCTTTTTATTAACGATTTGTCATTGTACTTAAAGACTTTTAATGTTGGTGTACCTATAGATGATGAGAAAATATGTATTATGTTATATGCGGATGATATTGTTCTTTTATCAGAATCTGAAGACGTTCTCAAACTATTATTGTCTGCATTAAACGACTGGTGTGGTTCGAATGATATGCATGTAAATGCAGCTAAAAGCAACAGAGTACACCTTAGAACTCCTTCAGTATCACGCACATTTAAATTCATATTAGTGGCTAACCAGATGCTCACTGTTGATAGATACACTTATCTTGGAGTTATTCTTCATGAAAACCTTGATTACAATGTGGCTGTTTAATCTGTTGCACAGAGTGCCAGTCGAGCCTTGGGCCTTTTTATTGCCAAGTGTAAAACATTAGGTGGTTTTCCCCCATGACGTATTTTCAAAGTTGTACGATTCGGTTGTATGGCCAGTTATTGATTTTAGTGCTTCTATATGGGGTTATAAAATATACTCTTGTATAGAAGCCGTCCATAAAAGAGCCCAGAGATTCTCTTTAGGTGTAGGCAAATACACATCAAATGATGGTGTAGCTGGAGAAATGGGCTGGAAGCCACCTTTAGTTCGACAGTGGAAATGTATTGCCCTGTACTGGTCACATTTATCATGTATGGACAGGTCAAGGGTTAATAAACGCGTTGCAGTTTGGTCGTACGGAAGATCAAATCGTTCTTGTAAAAATTGGTACTATAAACTTCAGTCTTATTTTTATGAGAACGATTTGATTATATTGTCGTTTAGACTATCCGATTTCTAGATCATTTTCTCAAGTTGATGAATTTAAAACCTTTGAAAACTTTATTAGTAACTGGCTACATAGAATTAATAGTTATATTGGAGTATCTGGCCGCGGTCGAAACAAGTTGAGATTGTATAATTGCTTTAAATCCAACTTTTCTACAGAGCCATTATGTAAATTGATACTCTCGCCTTTGCAGCGGTTAGCTTTTTGTAAATTTCGATTAGGTGTAGCTCCATTTCGAATTGAAACTGGCCGTTATGAGGGTCTTCGTGAGGAAAATAGAGTTTGCCCATTTTGTATTAATAGTATTGTAGAAAATGAAATACATGTAATTTTGAACTGTCATGTTTACAATGATTTAAGAGAAGAGTTGTTTACAAAAGCATGTACTTTTAATCCAGATTTCTTAGACCTAGATTTTTTTAATAAATATATGTTTCTATTTTCTATCACTAACATGATAAGAGATGGTCCAAAACCTGCTTTTACATTTTACAGCGACGACAAGTTTTAATATGTAAATAATCTTAGTTCAATTCGATTAGATCATTTTATTTTTATCTTTCAGTTTTATTAACAGATGTAAATTTTTGAACATCGGAATACTTTATCTTGCTTTAGTTGACTATTCTTAGTTTTTCTTTACTCTCCTTTTTGCACGGCTTTAATATGTTAAAGCATTTTTATAAATTGTAACATATTATTCATTTGTGTCACACTGTGATGTTATAAATATCTGTGTTACATGTATACATGACATGTTATGTCATTTATATCATCTCTTATAATTCCTTTAAAGAATGGCTTTGCGCTATTTTAAGACTTTATTGTATATGTTCTTATATGTATTGAATGTGCATTGATGAGACGTAAATAAATATTCTATATATGTATCTGTACACTGCATTGTCCTGATAGCACATACCCTTACAAGCTAACGAGTGGATGATACTTTTTGAACATCCTACAGCACTCATGTAAGTTTGGCAGTTTGACCGAATAATCATCAATAAGTGTTTAAAGACATCTCCTGACGACCTTTCGATCATAACACCTTGCCAGACAATTTCCTTGCACAAAGCATGGATTGTATGGACATGAAGTAGCAAAGAACCATTGAAGCTTCTAGTGTGAGACCCAACCTTTATATTTGATAGTTTGGTTAGAAATAACCATTGAAAATCACTTGAGCATGAGTATAATCTGAGCCCCACCAGGTAATTTGAGATTAGGATAGCAATAATAGCATGTGATGCATGCTTTGACAGTTAACATTAACACCTATCCAGACAATGGGGGGTGTAGTCCATCAAAGGACTGAGGAAAAGTCTTTAAGTGTTTGGAGTATATTAATGTCCGAGATGCCTTGTTCTTTTCAAGTAAACGCTTAGTCAAAAACAAAATTTTCGAATGATCGAATGAACGACTTTATTTTACGAGGGTAACTCACTTAGTCAGGAGACTAATCTACCGCGAGGCCCTCAAAGAAGCATTTCTTACAAATCATATAATTAACAACGATAACACATCAATATGAACAATCAAAAACAATTAGCAAGAAAATAACACTCTCTATATAAACAATAGGCAGGCATTTAGGCGTTCTCTGCAAATAGTGTATCTGTGAAGAGTACACTTGTCCTGTGCAAACAGAGAAACTCAAATCAGAGGGCTCCAAACAACTAAAAGGAGTCCTCTGGCTAGGGTCTCCACTGTTTCATATTAGAATATATTGACAAAACTAACCCTAACTAGTATATGGTGTGCTAGGCTTAATTGGAAACTGGAATTGTCCATTTGAAGTTACAGGGGGAAAAGTTAAAGCCGCATTGTGCTTTGGGGAAACCTGCCTAAAACGGTTGTTTGGGATCCCATTTGAACTACATAGTACGTGGTTCTTCCACGGAAAGCGGCTTTATCTAAGAAATTCGCGTTTTAATTTTTTTTTTTAATTTCTGTGTGCTAACACCAAGAAAAGAGTTTAACACCTTTTGAATGGGAAGAACGACAACTCTTGTAAAATAAAGTGGTTACCGGTTAACCAATGAGAATCAGTGACAATAACAACAAATATGGCCCCTCCTCGTGGAAGACCTGTGATCAGCCCTGAAGCGAGATTGGCTGCGAAAGAAAGAACAAGACAGCAGCGCCTTCTTCGAATGAGTAAATTTCATGTGATACGACTTACAGAAGATGTCTGGCAGAGGTGGAAGCTGATGCAGGCAGAAGAAAATCTGAAAACACAAGATGCTGTGGCCGATGTCTTGTTGGCGTTTTGGTAAGGGAAAACGAAACTTTTATTTGAATTGGAAAATGACTGTTTTTAGATACATAAGATACACGTTTCATGTGCTGTTTGTTTCAAGCAAACACTATCCATTGTTTGTGCTTCGCAAAAGTGAAATCAACGTCGGTTTTGGTGTGTTTGATAGTTCATACATACCTATCGGCAACCGCGGGGTTCTCAAAGGGGTGTTTTTGTTGCCCTGAGTTCAATTGTTATTACATACATACATTTCGAAGTGTTTTGATCCTGATAAGACGTCGTGAACAAAGACTGATTGGGAGGCTCGAGATCATTGTCTTGATTAGTAAAGTGTTACATATGCCAATTTAAGAGATCATAGATAACTGATGGATAAGACGAAAAGTATGCGTATACAGTATTCACACTGGTATGGCAGAACGAACGGGCTCCCGTTTAACGCTTCGATTCCCGTTAAAAAATGGCGTAAGTTGTCAAATCAACACATGTGAGTATACAAATATTATGTTTGTCCTTGGGTATTGCTTGAAATGTAGACCAAGACTACTCTTACGGAGTATCTCACATACTGATGCATGCATACGTACATCTTTTTGACAGGATAAATGTTTGAGGTCGATGTTTAACTTGAAAAAGTTTCGACCGTAACAGCAATTTCTGAAGAAATTGGTGCTCATTGAACATAAATTGTTCTGAATAGGCAACAAAAACAGCTCTAATCGACACCATATATGTCCGTCGAGTAGTCTTGGTGCAATCGTCAACTGCATATAATAAATAATCCGTTTGCTATTAAACGAATTAAGATTTTGATTGTTTTTTATTACAACGAACTACGCTCCAGATGTGTGTACAACGAACACGCTCCCGATCAAAATCATTGTTGATGTTATTTCTCAAGATCTCTAGACCATTTTGAAATAAACCTTTGCATCTGAATCAAAATATCGTATCCACTGCTATCGCCAGTTTAAAATATTGATCTTTTACTGAGAACGTTTGGATATCCTCGGGGCATCAGCATTTTGGGGATCCAAATTGCTAACAGACATTAGGGACGTGTCTGTACATAACGCCCTCCGAATGAAATTATTTTGCAAGCATAGGACATTATATCTCGTTGCAGGTATAGATGAGGAAACAAAAGCGATAGGTTCGCCCATATATATGTAACTTCAAAATAGGCCCCGATCTCACTGTCCCGATGCTAATTCCGGTACGTCCCGGTGAAGATAGCCAGTGGACCGGGGTTAATCGGGATGAACCGGGACGTATTTTTTTAGAAAAAAAAATAGACTGCGACCTCATACTCCCGGTGTCTCCCCCGGTGGAGCACCGGTAATGAAGCAAGATCTCCCCCGGCCTATCCCGATGAGTTCCCAGTTTGGCCCAACGTAATTACGCTGCAAAACTGGCCTGTTCCCGGTTAATCCCGGTATAACACGGCGCAACCACGTCCGAAATAACGGTGGCTAACTGCATTTTTCATAAAAAAAGACATCTGATCACGGTGATGATCGTCGTAAATCAATGCCTTGAAGAAGAAACGAGTGAAGCGAACCCGGTAACATTTAGAACTGAAATGACTTGAGAAAACCTTTAAGCTACGGTATGAAAGTGGCAAAAACGAAAAAAAATCCAGAAATAGACAGTTATTCTCTCAGTAGATGTGAGCTTAACTATTTGTTAACACAAGTATTACTAGCCGTTTCTGACTTGCAATTGAAACTTTCTGTAAGTTTAAAGTGAAAGGAAGGAACCGTGAATTTCTGTATTACCTGTATTAAAAAAACTTAATTTTTCAAGTTGATTAACCCTCTCCTATACACATTTGAAGGTCTTCTGCACCTTGCTAACAGAGCAGACAATTACCAAACAGCTTGTAAAGGCTACACTACTTTATCATAGATCATAATAACTTGGATTCTGTTCTGTCAAAACTTCAAACTATCCGCATAATCATTTGTAACATCTGTTATATGCAATGATTAAAATCATTAAAGTCAGAAATATATATGACCCCTGATTT
This sequence comes from Gari tellinella, assembly GCA_922989275.2. NCBI lineage: Eukaryota > Metazoa > Mollusca > Bivalvia > Cardiida > Psammobiidae > Gari > Gari tellinella. Next base: position 44,237,760 of record OV277861.1, on the reverse strand, counting down.
TTCTAAATGACTCCCAATTTTTTAATCAGAGGGTCAAACTTGACCCCTTAATTTTAGGCTTTAGAGAAAACACTGATCTGGTTCTCGACTTTTAAGAAAAGCGTCACATACGAGTTATTGTGACGTCATAATGAGTTTTAACGCGGAATGGAATGTAAAAAGTTCTCACGGTCTTCTATTTAGTATTATCGGGAGTTGAATTTCAAAATATTTCAGATAAAAGTGTAAAAGTCAATAGTATCGACAAAGAAGCATATCTGCTGCCAACAAGCATATAGATAAACATGAAAAACAGGGCTCCAGACAAAAAGGAGTAAAATCAATATTTTCATCAAGTTCTCCTTTATGTTTTAAAACAAATCCCATGGTGTGACCACTTATCAGAATCGTCTCAAAAGAGACGATTCTAATTAGTAGTAACACACTTGAGTTTTGAGCAGGAATTAAGATTTTAGTCTTCAAAAATACTCCTCTTATCTGAATCTCTGAAAGCATTACAAAAATACAATGGTAAAACAATTTATATACAATGAAGTTCTTTTGCAAACAGTTTAGATCTAGACCAATGGCCGGACAACCCAGAATCTAATCAAGCATTTAAACTGCTTGCAACAAAGACCAAAATAAAGCGTCAAAACTTCCAAGAACCTTGAAAGTAAAGCAGATGCGCATTGAGGCGCATTTTTTTCTTTACTATCAGCCTGCTTTAAGTTACCATATAACATTTTCTCCACTGTAACAGAGGAGACTGTATAACAGTACGACTATTGAAGTGCTACATGTTATATATTTACTGAAATGCAAAACTAACAAACAATGCAGGCATTGGTCAGATGACTCCTATATAGGAACACTCTGAACTGGGTCGGCACTGTTAGCACAGGACGATGATGAGTTGGGTTTTACGGCACTGCGACACAAAATAGGTCATATAGCGCCGATGGGTTAATGAGGGATGATGAGATGAGATGATTATGATCTCAGGAAGGTGATTTCGGCTAATCTCATTCATTGTAAAACAGTGAATGGGATCAAAACCACCGACCTGCCTTCCTTTTAGTTCTTGTCAGAGGGGATGATTTCGGTCTAATAAACAGAAAAATTCTCTATGACAATTAAGCCCCAGAACTACGTCAAAGTAGAAAGGTCTCTGGGGAGCATAGGACGAGTATACTGTCACATGTACACTGTACAGAGGAGAAAACGTTATTCTTTTACGCTAAAACTATTATTTCAATTGCAAACAGTTTTGAGCCAGATCAGACGCCGGGTAACCCGGCGTCTGATCAGGCTCCAAACTGTTTGCCATTCGTATTAAAATGAATAGTCAGAGTTGTCAAAAGGTTGTTGTTTTGTACATTTTATCGCCATGCGTTTCCGTTTCGTTTGCGTTTAAACGGGAAAGAATAACGTATTTTCCTCTGTACACTGTAACTGTTTGAATTGTACATCCAGAGTTATTACAAATTATGTGCTTTTTCTCACCTACATTGAACGGTTATAATGATTAAACAGCATAGAGCAAGTTAGTTTTACCTTGTATGGTGATAACTTATATAAGTACATGTGGGACCTTGTATGGTGATTAACTTATATAAGTACATGTGGGTATTAAAGACAAATTGGGTCAGCTGTCGGAACACACAGTGGTTGACCTATATCCTGTATAATACCAGGGCTGCCATTTCTCCGGATTTTTCCGAAATCTTTTTTATTTTTATCCTAGCATATGGTAGCTTCAAGCAGGCTGGAAATAAAGCTTTACGTTCCTTAAGGCAAATTTTGCTTTATTTTCAACCTGCTTTAAGTATTCGCTCTTGAAAAATAGAACATTTGCAAATCTTAGGATTTTGCAAGATCAACTTATGGCAGCCATGTAATACAGTGGAAAAGACGATATTCTTTCCCAATGAAACGAAACAAAACGAAAACGTAAGGCATTCAGCTGTATGAAATGACATGCTATTGAAAATATCGACACTTTAATTTAATTTAAGTGAGACACATTTTGGAGCCTGGTCAGACGCCGGTTTTACCGGCGTCTGACCAGGCTCCAAACTATTTGCGATCAAAATGGCCATTTTTAGCACAAACGCATTTATTGGACAATAATGAGACTTTCTCTACTGCAACTCTCGTTATTACGATAATTGAAAAGGGCTGCTTTCCTGTTCAAACAGATAACTGATCAAATCATTTACACTAAAACTTTCAATTGACAATTCCAGTGTCCTAGTACATGTATGACTGTTAAGGGATGTTTGAATACAAACAGTGCAGACCCTGATCAGAGGGCTCCTAAAGGATCTAGGTCTACACTGTCTGTATACATGTAGGACAATGTACTTTTTACAGGTGCGCTGTTTGTAAATGACGAGTTTACTCGTCGCTTGGGTTGAAGGTGTTAAATGCACAAAAAAGCAAAAAGAACTATATGCTTTACTTCTATCCTCCTGAAAAAAATGACATAAATGTTTATGAGCATACGGTCAATAAGCATGATAAAAGTTTTCACTCAAAACATTATGGAAGTTGTTTGTAATTTGTCTTCTGCAAACATTTTCAGATGCATAATCTACATTTCATTTAGAAACTATCACCAGGGTGTATATACTTTTTGATCCAGGTGAGATGCAGACGATGACTTTTCGTCTGAATCAAAACAAGTGGGAACATTTACTACAGTTTCTTATTTCGCGTGCAGAAGTTTCAGCGCGAAATTATCCGGGAGAGCTTTACTTCTTCACCGCTTTATTGTCGTCCGATTCAGTATTGTTGTTTGCATGAACGTTTCAAAGTTAGATTTAAGGTTGAATGACTAAGAAATATCTATAAGAGTGTCAAACAGTTTGGATCTTGATCAGACGCCGCGTCTGATCTGGATCCAAACTGTTTGCAAAGTCGACTTTATGCGACTACGGCACCGAAAGGGTTAACAGTAATATAAGTACTAATCAAGTACACGTGAATGCTCTATTAAACTCTGTCATTCAATAAAAGTTATAAATGGCACCAAACAGTACAGGATTAACTTCATTTGCCTATTTATAGCTGAGGTTTCTGGGTCAATTTCAGGACATTTTAGTCATTCGAGCCTGTAATTAAAGTCACCTATAGTTACAATCAAACACGTCTTCAAGACATATTTAGTCTGGAGATTTCTAGACAGAAATATAGTACAACTTCTCTATTACGACCACTAAAGTGTGCTTATTATTAGGTATTTACGACAGAAGACTGCTGAAAGCAATGTGACAGTAAAACAGAAAGCTCCTTTAGGAGCTTTCTGTTTTACTGTCACCTTGCTTTAAGCTGGCACATGTCTTTTATACAATCAATTTTATTTGCCTTAAGTGATCATACTAAAGCGGGTTAAAGATATTTCCTCAGTCAATTGATGGACTACCACCCCATTCTTCTCGGTCGGTGTGAAAGTAACGGTTAAACAGTAGCAAAGCATGCACAGCCAATGTCACAAATCTCAGGTTGTCTAGAGAGGCCCTTACATAATCACACTCAAGGGGATTTTCAATGGGTTTTACTAACCAAACTATCAATTATTTGGTGCGAGCCTCACATGATACACCTCAATGATTTACTGTAGTACAGGTAATCATAAGAATCATGAGATGTGCAGGTAAATTGTCTGGCAAGGCGTTATGACCAAAAGGTCGCCAGGAGATATCGTTAACTACAATCACAGGTCAAAAATACTCTGTTCAATGTGTGCATATAAGATAATTGATTTATTATATAGCGGTGAAGACGTTATTCTTTCCAATTAGTCCATTTACTCATGTGACTTCAAATGGAAAAGTCCTTTCCGAGTAAGCCTTATCGACTTTTAGAAATGTATGGTTGGTTTTAAAGACATTTCCTCAGTCCTTTGATGGACTACCACCGTCATTGTTCTCGTTAGGCGTGAAAGTAACTGTAAAGCAGTGGTAAAGTGTGCACAGCTCATGTCACTGATCTCAAGTTGTCTAGAGAGGCCCTAATATACTCACACTCAAGGGCTTTTTCAATGGGTTTTACTAACTAAACTATCAAATATATGGTGCGGGCCTCACATAAAACGCCTCAATGATTCACAGTAATACAGGTAAGCATAAAACTCATGAGTTTTGCAAGGAAATAGCCAGGCTAGGGATTGTCACCGAAAGTAGGTCAGGAAATGTCTTTAACGAGAATAGTCGCTTAGGGGCTAACTAATACCCCAACCGCGCTTATGACATACATAATGCACAAAGCAATTATCTCCCCTTGGAAATATATCCCTTGTAAATGGTGGAATGGAAAATAATCCCTTCATGCATACATGTATCTATAGATGGTACATGTACTCTATCAACCCTTGTAGATTTGCCCAAAACCAAATTATGGCGTAGGAGAAGTTGTGCTTATGAATCATAATGTATGAAACATTAAGTTAAGTAATCTCCCCTTGGCAATGGCAGAAACAAATCTTCGTGCATATCTGTAGATGGTATTTTATCAACCCGTGAAGTTTTGTTAACACCAATGACTTATGTAGGAGTTGCGCTTACGCCCACTTTTGACCTATAATTCATGAAGTACTAAAGCTCAGTAAAATGTCTCCCCTTAAAAACCAAGACTCAGGCAAGCTGAAAGTCAACTGCAAGGAGAAAGTCAATATCCTTAACCCATTACCCCGTAGCCTGTGTCTAGTATTGAAGATAGGTGAACACTTAAAGCAGGTTGAAAGTAAAGCAGAATGCGCTTACTTTCAGTCTGCTTTAAGCTATTATCTGCTAGAATATAGAACCTGTTTCTTATGAACCATACGTATTTATCACTATACAAATTACAAAAAGGCGTATTTATGGGGTAATGGGTTAATTGGCAATTTCAGTCTATCAACTCGAGCATATCACTCCTCACACTGGAGCAGGCCTGTTCCAGACGGCACTGGCATATTTAACAGTTTTGCAAGTACCCTATTATTGGCGACATAAAGGTCTCCAAACTCGTTTTCTAAAGCTCCTAGCCAACATGCAGTCAGAGAAGGCTGCAGGTCTGTACCATACAGTGGAGTAAACGTTATTCTTTCCCAATAAACGCGTTTACGTTAAAACTATTACTTCCGTTGCAAAAAGTTTGGAGCCAGATCAGACGCCGGGTAACCCGGCGTCTGATCAGGCTCCAAACTGTTTGCCACTCAGATTAAACAAAATGGTCAGGATTGTCAATAAGTTGTCATTTTCTACGTTTTATTGCAATGCGTTTGCGTACGTTTGCGTTTAAACGGGAAAGAATAACGTTTTCTCCACTGTACCATACAAGTTGTTCTGACGGATGGATAGATGAATTGGCTTTTACGACACTGTGACACAAAATGGGTCATGTAATGACGAAGAATGACGATGGGTGATGAGATGAGACGATGATTATGGCTAATCTCATGCATTGCAAAACAGCGCATGGGATCAAAAACACCGATCTGCCTTCTATTTAGTACTTGGCAGAGGGGATAATCTCAGTCTAATAAACAGACACCTACGCGCCAGGACCACGATAAGGTATAAAGGTATATGGGGTTCTGAAGGAGCTGATACAAGTTGCTAACCTAACTGTTCTCTTTCAGATATCACTGTCCTCAGTAGGAATTCCATGTGCACGGCTGGACCAGGGCTCATGTCTGTCTTTTCTATATCGAAGGCCACACCAGCAACCTAGAGAAATACCGTCCTATATATTTGACCTGCATCATCTGCAAAACCCTTGAACATAGTATGGCTTATCATCTGTCTAATTACTTTAATTCTCTCAACAGCATCTACAATCTCCAGCACGGATTCCAAGAGACACTTTCCTGCGAAACTCAACTGATTGACCTCACCGACCAACTCATAAACAACATATCTTCTGGATGTTAAACTGACCCCATTCTCCTTGCCTTCAGTAATTAAGGCATTTGACAAGGTCAATCATATCTAACTTCTGTATAGCCTTAGACTATGGTGTCACTCCTCCTGTTCTCAGATGGACTCGCTACTTTCTTCGAGGTACTCAACATTTCATCTGGGTGGATGAGTTGGGTTTTACGGCACTGCGATACAAAATAGGTCATATAGCACCGATGAATAAAGAGGGTTGATGATGATAATTTCAGGAACATTGTTTTGGCTTAGCTCATTCGCTGCAACGCAGCACATGGGATGAAAAACACCTACCTTTCTTCCTTTTAGGTGGGAATAAACCCTATGGTCATCTTTCAAATATCGATTTTTTTTACACGAAAGCAGCCATTTGCATTTTCGAAAACTTTCAACATTTTAAGGCCAGTTACTCCAAATCTACAAAACCGATTGACAATTATTATATACGTGCGGAAGCAGAAAATAATACGCAACATGATAAATGGAATGTCACTGACGAAATTTACCGCAGTTACACACTATATCAGTTAAACTACATCGTTATCAACCTGTTGTTGTCATCATTGCCGGAAGTTGATTCTGTGCATTAATCCGCATTTTCGCACAAGCATATTTTTTAACTTTTTTTCCCATACGTAATTGCTTTTTTATATATTGTCAATAAAATAAGCGCATTGCACATCAATTTCGATTGTAAATTCCACGATTCGTCACTGGATTATTTCTGCGAAGTTACTTCCGGCCTTTTACTGGTGGCTTTGTTCTAGATGATGGGCAAGATGAAATGAGCAATTTTGCAACTAGATCTTCATTTTTCTCTCTTGTAAGTATTCCACATCTTTCATTCAATTGTAATCTTGATTATTATATAATTTTTCAGTGCGATCTTTACTATAAATGCTTAGATCGCTGTAAAAGTACCCTAGGTCGTGTTGGGTAAGCTCTGGTCGGATGTTTTTTTTTGTAATTTAACACACGGGTGCTATGGAATCTTCATAGTGACAACTGTTCTTATATCGTGAATCGTAAACAGTACTTCTGTATTTTTATATCATATTGTAATAGTGTTGTAAAATCCACTATGAACACAGTTTATCAATTGTGTTGATGTGTGTAATTCTGGTAAGAAAATGGTGAGGAAAAAACATGGGAGACCAAGTGCTCGGTTTGGAATGAGTGGACGGCGACATTCTAATGGTCGGAAATTCAAAGCAAAAGCAGTGCATTTTATGTGCACAATAATTTCATTCACAACTCCAATTAAAGCTACAAAAATGTCCTACAAGCAACAACCTACAAACGCCTCGCACTTTTACCAGCAGTGTAAAAAAATTACAACCATCGCAAGAGTGAAAACTGAAATATGTATTCAGTCCTGTAAAGGATGCAAGTGTGAAAGGGTACAGGCTGATCAACCTTTATTGTCTGGAACAACATATAAATAGATTGTTGAAGCACATTCTGGACTGTGTTAGGGCAAAAAGTCTAATTCTTGAGGACAAGCTTGTGGTCCAGATTGTCTCGGAAAATAAACAACATGGTTTAGCATCTGTACTTTGTGTTAAATGTGTAGGATGTGGTGTTAAGTTGTCCTTAGAAACCAGTCCTAGACTGGACTATTTACGAAATATTACATTAATGTAAGGGCTGCGCGTGGGTCGGTTGTAACTGGTAATGAGGCATCACATTTAAAAGGGGGGATGGCTACCATGGATACTCTTAGTTTATCATAGCCTGCATTTACCAACATTGAGCAGGAAATTGGCATCGTGGTGCTAAAAATGTTTCTCAGGAAGAAATTCTAGCAGCAGGTTGGCATACATGAAATGTTTATTATAAAAAAAATGGACAGCTGATTACAACTTGTGTAAGATAAGTTCATGTATTTAAATTTCCAAAATTAAAACAAAATCCTCAAAAACTTTCAAAATAATGCATTTATTGCATATTTTAGTTTTGATAACGAACTTTCGTGGAGGCCGCCATTTTGTTTATCTGTGGATTATAGAAGGTTTTTTTTAATAGTTTCATTAACATAAAGATCCGTTTTAGTGGCAAAATAAATAACTTTCAAGTTAATTTTTTTTATTTAGTGTTTTATTTTATCCATGTTTAGATCATATGAGGATGTATACATTTGACAAGAGATGGCTTCAATCCATCCTGGGTCACTGTGCCTAGCTATTGGCATAACAGCAGAGCTTCTGGCAAGTTATAATTTGAATCCCCTCACAGATAGTTCTCTGAAAAATGAACATGGGCTTGAACTAATACATTTCTGTGAAAAATCGAACAAATCGAAATCAAACATCATCACTTGGATAAAAAACATTTCACCCTGAATCGACAACAAGTTTAAGTACATTGAAATATCAAATTACAAAGAGTTATGCATTAAAAAAAGCTGAACAGTAAGAAAAGGGTTAAGGAATTCAAGTTAGCAAACGAATTTAAAGAAGCTGTTTTTGATCTTCATAAATGTGAAAAGAGTGCAGGAAAATGCTCTAGGCCTATCAAAGAGAGTGCTTATCAGTTGGATGAGTCGCTGAAATGTTCACCATCTTTACAAATTGTTCATGGGTCAGACTCAAAAAGTGTTGAGCAAACAAAATCGCGTCCTCCACAACCTGCAAGAGCAAAGGATAAAAGATTAAATGATGCAAAACAGCTAACAAATAACCTCCTCCAATACGACATCATCAAGCAGCAGAAAACATTCCGTTACTGACTTTCATTTCTGCTTATAAAGAACATTTGAATCAATTGAAAGAGCGTTAATGCCACTACCCAGTACGACATTTTAGAAAAGACATACGAGCAACAAAAAAAACTCGTCAAAAACTAAATGGCACCAAACGACAGCTTCGAAAGTGCAAGAAACTAATGAAAAAACTTAAGAAAATCAAACCAAAGACTGAAAAAAGAACTTGTAACAAAAATCAATGAAAGTGACAACACAAGACGTTCAATTATTAATAATAAGGAACATTGCAGCTGCTAACAGAAATTGAGAATCTCAAATGTGACCTCGGGGGAAAAAGACTTTTAAGCGACAGAAAAGAACAGTCCAAAAATTATTACAAAAGACAAATTGATAAATTCAAAACCAACGGCGAAATCAGTCTTCGGACCCCTCTGCTTTTTTACCTACATAAACCAACTTACTTCTTCTGCCTGCAGTTCCAAGTTAGACTATTTGCTGTTCAATGGCACTGACATATATCCGTCCGTCAGCTCCCTCCGAGACTGCAAATCCCTTCAACAAAGTATTGACATACTACAGGACTTGGAAAACCAGTTTATCCCGATAACCTCGATCTGGTTTAAGTTTAACATACCCGTATTTCAAAATTACTTTGTAATATGTTCTTACGAGACACTCCCGGAACGAAGCATTGCAGAAAAATCCACATCGAATATTGAGAATACCCGGGAAGGGAGTGAACCCGGGGCGCTGGCGTGACAGTCCAATACCATAACCTCATAGCCAAATAGTCTATTCCCTAGCTTAGAAGCTAGGTATCACATATGTCATTCGCCGCGTCGCTACATGTATGCTATGCTATTTATAGTATACAGGGAGGTCAGTGTGTGAGATGTAATAATGTGTATGTTCGAAGAAAAAGCGAATGGATGATGAATGGGTGAGTTGGGTTTACGGCACTGCGACACAAAATAGGTCATATAGCGCCGATGGTTTGATGAGGGATGATTAGATGAGATGATGATGATTTCAGGTAGACGTTTTTGGCTAATCTCATTCGTTGCCAGCAGCGCATGGGATCAAAACCACCGACCTGTCTTCCTTTTAGTTCTTGACAGAGGGGATAATTTCGATCTAATAAACAGAAAAGATCCCACGAGTTCGACTATAGTTTAACAAATGTCAGAACTGTGTAGGTCGACAAAAGAGTGAGTACCGTCTGCACACTGTGTAACTGTCGTCTGCACAATTCCTCAAATTAATCTTAAAGAATAACTAAATTGCGCCCAGGGGATTGTTCCATGTTTATATTGGATTAGTCCATCTTTTATCAAAGGGATGCCTGGTCAAAGTTTTCATTTTGTTAACATTGAATGAATGAATGAATGGTGTTTTACGGCCCATCGACACAAAAAGGTCATTTAGAGCCGAATAAATAATGACAATATTAAATTTAAAACAATATCAACTAATAGATTACGTCAATGTCAGTCCCGATCAACGGGAAAGTAAACAAAATATGGACAAAACATGATCGACATACAAACATTTATCTTTAAAAAATATAATTTATTTAAATTTTATAATATAAATTAATGCTTTTAAAAAATTCAAGTATTTTATAAACATCTACAAACTCAAACAGTTCACGAAGGGAATCTGCCTGAAAGAACTTATTTCCAATCAAAGTTAAATCAGCACAATCAATAAGAATGTGCTGAATTGTGTAAGGTTCAAAACAAAATAAACATTCTGGTTGAACCTCACGTTTTAAAAGATATGAATGTGTAATATAAGAATGTCCAATTCTTAGTCTAGCTAAAACTACCTCATCTCGGCGAATCGACCGGCATGAGTTTAAACTTTCACCTAATACAGGTTTAATGGCATGGAGTTTGTTGTGAGTTTCCCCACTCCAAGACTGCCAATTACTTAAAATAAATTTAGTTATCTGTGGTTTGAAATCCGAAAAAGGAAGATCCATATCAGATTCAGACAATGACAGTGCATGCAGACTTAGCTTCCAAGTCTGCCCTCTCATTGCTCTTAATTCCACAATGACTATGTACCCAACAAAAGTTTACATCTTTAGAATTAGACAGTTCATGATATTTTAAAACAATATTTTTAATAAGTACATTTTAAGAAGAACCTTTACTCAATGATTGTAATACAGAAAGAGAATCCGAAAAGATTATATGTTTACTATATGAATCTTCAGCAATGTAATCAAGAGCTAAATCAATAGCTTTGATCTCTGCTGAAAATATAGAAGCATTGTCAGGGAGCCGAAACTTTGTAACCGTATTGTCAGCCACAAAAGCAGCAGCGACCTTCTCATCATCTTTCGAACCATCAGTATAAATTTGTTTAAAATCTTCAAATTTTGAAATGATTTCATTAAAAAAGGACTTGAATTCAAGCGAGTTTGTTTCAGACTTCGTATGCCAAGTTAGATCAAAAATGACGTTTGGTCGTTTAATAGTCCAAGGTGGTATAGATTCGACTTTGGTCTCTTCAACCAAAGACAAATCTATACCACTACTTTCAAAAGATTTTTTCATACGTATTCCAAAGGATGGAATAACCTTTTCTTTAGATTTAAATAAACGTTTATGTTTAGGTTTAAACACGTTATTGTATGTTGGATTTGAACGGTTTGAAGCTAACTTTGAAGTATACTGCATGGATAGTTGTTCACGACAAGAGTAAAGAGAAGGTTCATTGGCCTCGACATATAAACTTTTAGCAGGGGAAGTCCTAAAGGAACCCAATGCTAAACGTAAACCTTGATGATGTATTGGGTCAAGCATCCGCAAGTATGATTTCCTTGCAGAGCCATAAACACAACAACCATAATCAAGATATTACTAAACTTCTGTAAAATCTAAGCATTACAGTACGACCTGCACCCAAGTCGGTATGTGCAAGAACGCGAAGTAATTTTAAAGTTTTCTGGCATTTTGCCTTTAAATATTTAATATGAGGGATAAAAGAAAGTTTCTTATCAAGAATAACACCGAGAAATTTCGCCTGATCCACGACTGGAATGGGGCTACCATCAAGGTGCAATTCGGGATCAGGATGAAATTTTCTCAGTTGACAGAAATGTACACAATTTGTTTTAGATCTTGAAAATTTAAAACCATTTTCAGTAGCCCATTTTTGGATTTTATTAATGGACAGTTGAAGTTGACGTTCAACAGTATTAATGTTTTTGAAACGGTAACAAGTTAAAAAGTCATCAACATACAATGAACATGGTTAACATTGAAATTCCTATAAGCAAACAGTGTAGACTCTGATCAGACGCCGCATAATGCGGCATCTGATCAGAGTCTACACTATTTGCCTATGTCCCATATATGTAATCGTGGGCACAAATGGGTTAAGGTAATACTGCATGGCCATATTGAATTCTGGCTAGTGTAGCCAACTTTGAGGTCAAATGCTACTCATGCTTTAGAGAGATGAGTCTCAATCAAAACACACAGTCTAATTCAAAGCATGTGTATATGTTCTAACACTGACCGAACTATGCCGACAAAAGCTGCCTCGATAATTATTTACAAGCATTAAAACAAAGGGATTGTTTGGGCAAGTGCACCGCACTGTATAGCAAACAATTCAACAGAAAAACTATGACAAATTGCAACCCGGTTCTTCATTAAGATGACAGGAATGTTATTTTCAAGCATTTCTTTCTGAAAAGGTGTTTTGAATATATTTACCACGTGTAGTGAAACAAATCCATCGCCATTTTGAAGCCAAAACATGACATGTATAGTGAAATGTGGTACGACTATTTTGGATCTAAAGCTCTGTTCCTACGTTGATCATACACTTTTACTTGCTTTTCTACAAGGCGAGAAATGAGACTACAACATACACGTCAATATTGTTTTTGATTAGATTCTCTCTCCTGAAAATTTGTTCGCTTTTGTTTACATACAGGCTAAAAGGTGGCATCGAATCACTCGTAATGGAAGATATATTATTGCGCTCCAAAACTACTTTCGCGAAAAGATCGTATTTATTTTCATAAACATGAACGTCATTGTTTTAGATACAATTTTTCTAATTCAGATTCAACTGTTTTGAAGACGAAGTCGAAATTTATAGCGTTTTAGTTGTGATTTTTTTTCTTCATAGCCGAATAACTCATTTAAGGTTCATGTAATGTCCCTGTACGAGAAAAAATACCCAAATTTGAAAAGTTGCAATACTCAATAACTATACCACATTGGCTAAAAATATTTTCACACAGTATAAATAATTAGTCAATGAAAAGGAGCATGCCTAAATTTTCATTAATATAAGTGTACTTGTGATGTCAGAAGATCCAAAAGTAACGAACTTGGAGTCCAAATAGCCTCTTCAGCAGAATATATCAAATCACTTAATGGCACGTATTTTCGGAAATCTGGTAGAATACATACAAGGAACCCATTACATACTGGGTACTCCTACACAGAATGTCTTACAAAAGTTAGAAAAAAACCTTTTAATTGGCCCTTAAAATACCCCATGCTTAATTCAAGGGCAGCCATTTGCATTTTACAATTTTGTAGAAGTTTGCTAACATTTAAAGTCCATTTACTCCAAATCTACAAAACCGATTGACAATTGTTATATACGTGCGGACAGAGAAAAGAACAAGCAATATGATTGATGGAATGTCACTCACCCGAATCACTGCAGTTAGACAATATATCCGTTCAATTATATCAAGGTCACCGAAATATGTCATTTGTCGACTTTTCCGATTAATCCGCATTTTCTCATTTTTTAATATCCATATTTTCAACTTTTATTTCAGTACACTATTGTTGTTTGATACATAAACAATAAAATAAGTGCATTGCGCATTACTTTCGATCATAAATTTCTCCGAATGTCACGATCCTTCAGCGGATTACTTTCGCGAAAGTAATTCTGTCCCTGTACAGCTGACCTTTGTTTCAGGAAAATCAAGAGTTTGTCCCTTTAAATCACATTTTCCCACCCTTTCAAGTATTCCACATCTTTCCGGCTATTGTAATGTTGATTAATATTTCAATTTGCATTGCGATCTCTATTATATAAAGCTTACATTGTTGTGAAACTATTCAAGCCTTTGGCAGGTACAGGGGTAAATGCTCATGTACAGAGTTGACTGTGTTATTCTTTCCCAATAAACGCGTTTACGCTAAAACTATTATTTGCAGTGCAAACAGTTTGGAGCCAGATCAGACGCCGTGTAACCCGGCGTCTGATCAGGCTCCAAACTGTTTGCCACCAAGATAAACAAGAATTATCAGAATTGTCCAAAAGTTGCTCTTTTCTACGTTTTAGTGCTTTGCGTTTGCGTACGTTTGCGTTTAAACGGGAAAGAATAACAGATTCTCCACTGTATATACTATTGCACGATTTGGACAAGGCTTTCTATGGTGTCCTAGTAGGGACACAACCGACGATTTCGTTGGGCAGAGACACACAATTTTTTTTTGTCCTTACTACTTTTTTCACGTATATTCTGCTTCTGCATTTCACACATACACACACATGAAAATACTGTAATAGTTCATGAGTATAATTATGCAACTACCACCCTGCTAGCCTTACTTCAGTAGTTGTAAGAATTTAAAAACAATCATAAGGGCACAGATATTTGAAAATTTAGTCAGAAACAATCATATATTAGTTTATCTGATGCTCAATTTGGTTTTCGTTCTAGGGGATCCTGGGTTTTACAGTTAATTGAATACATAGATGATTAGTCACATTACATTGAGGGTGATAGAATTTGGGAAAATATATTGTATATTTAGATTTTGTCAAAGTTTTTGAGAGCATAGTACATTAACGTTTTCTCGCAAAGTATCAGTATTTGGTATCAGAGGGCCAGTTTTGTCATGGAAACGTGACTTTTTACTGGACGTAGGCAATATGTATCTGTGAAAGGACCCTGGTCTTTTTCGTGGAAAGACATTTTAAGTGGGGTACCCCAGGGAAGTGTCCTGGGACCCATATTATTCATATGTTTATAATAGATGACCCTTACCCCTGAAGTTAGTTATACGTAGTATTGTGAAATTATTCGCTTATGGTACAAAACTATACAACAAAGACATTAAAGTTGATATTATCCAGCACGACTTAGATGCCTTACACATAGTCAAAGTGGCTGTTGCGTTTTAATGTGAAAAATTACAGAACCATACACTTTGGAAGAGACAACCAATATTACCAGTATACTTTGAACTTTGCGGACATTGAGTCTGCTAGTGGAAAGGGGGATTTAGGGGTAATATTAGGATTAAAAAGTAAGTAGTCATATAGCTGAAAAAGATAACAAATCCAACAGTGTATTATCCTTAATAATCAGAATGTATGATTACATTCCGAAAAGCTATTTCATATTTTTGTACAAAGCACTCGTCAGGTCAATATGGAAACACTATTATCATGTATTATGGTATATATTCTTAAAAGAAGTGTTTAAAAATTATGTAAGCCTACCAATAAGCGTCTCCTGGATTGTCAACCTTACATGTACTGAAAGATTGGTTTTCAAAAATTGCTTGGTCATCGACGAAGCCGTGGTGATATGATACAATGTTGAAAATTATTTTAAGAAATGGAGGATATACATATAGAAAGATTTTACCTTAAAAATATTTTTCGAATTAAAAAAACATCATTAAGTTTACAACACTTTTTACAGAGAATTATAAACAACCGGATCTCACTTCAGTTTATATAGAATTAAAAATAATAATTTTTGTTGATACATTTATATGCCGGATGAATTATTTTTGTAATCAAAGCTTCAATGTCATAGTCATGTGTTTGTGTACTTCATTGGATTAGAATCAAATATTGCATACTGTTTAATGAATAATTCAGTTGAGAGGGGTCGAAATGGAATATTCTTAATAATTAGAATGACCACACAGCATCTGGAAACAAACATTTACTTGATGCGCATTTAAAATGATGTTTAAAAAAGCACTAGTAACCACTGTTCCTCCATTTTACGGATACATTGCAGAATACGTCCCCTCATTGATTTTACGTAACGTTTCAAATACGTTGCCATTCCAACCAAAATGCACTTGGAGGTCATTATGGTATAAATTTGATGATTTGACCCGACCTTGTTATCAAATACATCCGATATGTGTTCTATGGGGCTCATGTCCGAGGATAAAACAGGCCAAGGCAGAACGTTAATGTATTTTAGCTAGAAATTGTGTGGTGATACGCGCCGTGTGATGCTTTATACATGTATTGTCAAGCTGAAAATGCCAGGTCCTTCCTTTCTTTTGCATGAATCGAATCACTGTGCTATTTAAAACATTGATGTAACGCTGAGCATTGGCATTTTATTGAATAATAACCAAGTCAATTTCCAGAGTTCCAATTTTCCAAAACCAGACCATACCCATTATGTCTCTCTCAAACATATCGTTCTCCACGGTCACTCCACCTTTTTGCGCATTGAGGCGAGCGGACCGTGGCGAGAGATTCTCTTGCCTTCGCGGTAATGAATGTAGCGCTGTTTACAGTGAAACACCTGTATCTGCGCACGTGCAAAGTAAGGAACACGTTGGCAAGCTTAGACGCATAAAGAGACCTGGGATTTGAATAGCAATTGTGTAATCGTTATACGCAATGAAGTCATTATAATCATGTATGTATCTTGCAACATGCGTTAAAACACAGTTATAGAAGAATTCTAGGAAGAGGATGGGGTTATAAAGAAGCAGATCCTCCCGCGAGAGCCCAACAACGATTCTCAATGTATTCTCAAGGTATAATTCAGTTAAAAAAGGATGAAAAAAATAATACAGCCTGCATATTTATACATGTAATAATGTTTGACAGAGGCTCGTGTTGCCCACCATACTTTGGAAAAAATAAGTAGTCCCCCATTGCAAAATAGTGTTGTCCTTGAAAATTGTCAAATATTCCATGACTTCTTCTGTTGTTATTTGAGTGGATTTCGTCACGAGTTTGGTCCTACTACCTCATGTAAAGCATATTCTTCAATATAGAGGAAGGATTTGTTGAATTTCAGTACAGAAAATTTGCTTCACATTTTGGTGCAAATCCAAACATATTGTTCAAAATCAAGATACACAGTTTTCCTTTCAAATTGTAAGCTATCTCATAAGCTTGTTCAGTTCAATACGAACATTTTGATATGAAATTATGCAACATTGCTCCATAAATGACCAAAATATCACCTTTCAAAAATGCACCAAAAAACACTTTACAAGAACCTTAAAGTACAAACGACAATACTGATCCCGGCTTTGCGCAAAAAGTACACATTCATACCCTATAGATTACTAAGTAACATATATGCGAATCAAACAAAAATTTCGAAGCATAAAATCAGAAACGTATGCTAACATTTGCATAATCGCACTAAGATCTGGTTCAAAACCAATAATATGATACAGGTAAGATCTAATTATATTGGCGTGAGTTAACGATCTTCGTTCGATAAGGGCGAACTCTCATTGTTGTTAACAAATGGGTTGCCTTCGGAAATCTTGAAAATCCCGTGCAAATAGTGTGCAACCACCAGGTATAAATATCTTGTCTACGGTGTGGCGTTTGGGTCCGAGTTAAGATTTTTCGCAAATTTCTCTGGAATATTCATTTGAATTATATCGATCTTCCTTCCAATGGGGATCAATAGAAATTATCCCCTGGGGAAAATAAAAGGGGTTATGGTCAAAACGTACCATAGTCAAAGTGTCCGAGTCAAAACGTACCCTTTTGGTTGAAGCGTACCACATAAAGGTTATGTAGGAGGGAAGTTCAAGACGGTATTAAGTGATAGTTAATTGATTTTCGCACATTTTATACGGATTACCTGTAAAACGCGTAATTAGTGTATTATACATAAACCTTGATCGTTTTCACCCATACACCTACTAATATAGCACACGATGAACAGTTATGTCATGCGCATGCATATATCTCTTATTGTTACATTAAATATATTGCACCTAGCAAAGAGTAGAATCTACACTCATTATTTATGTTCGTGTAAACATTGAATTAGTCTAATGCAAGCAGTATAGACCCAGATCAGACGGAGCCTAAATGACACCCATACAATGGTCTGCACTGTTAGTCACTTTGCTATGTACGAATGAATTTTTAAATATAAATAATTATCGTCTGCTTCAAATAGATCGTTAATGATAAAGCTAACCACCATTCCTTCATGGGGTTTTTTTTTCTAAAAAAAGAAGCTACTCATGAGTGATAACCAGTTTGAATCAAGACCGGACACCGCGGTACGCGTCGTCCGCTTCTGGATATGCAAAAATATCTAAACTTGATATATAAAAATTGTTGATTATATATATATATGATCATTATCAAAACGACTTGGAGCTGCTTAATAAGATTTAACGACGGCGTGAAGCTATCAATATTCAGTGTTGCTAAACAGCAAACATTTAGATCTACAACCATCAGACATCGTTAAATGAAAATTTAATTAATACTCATAGCAAGTGTTATCGAAAAGGTACGCTGCAGCTTTCATGCATACTAAACCGGAATGTGACCTGTTACGCTATAACTATTCCATAAATAATGATCGTGCCTTGTGTTACTGGCTTGTGTCAGAACTTTATAACTTATCAGGCTTTATACGACGAACTGCTTGAAAAATCAAAAAAGCTCTACAGCCATGACCGGGAGAATTCGAGCACTGTAGAAACGTCATCCAAGGTACATGTACGTGTACGTATGGGTCTGTCAAGTTATGCGTCGAATTAGTGACACTTGTTTGTCATTGGTATATTTTTGCGTGTTCTAGTTTTATTTATTTTTAAATTATATTATAAAATAATTATAAATATTATATGAAATAATGAAATGTAGAGCTATTACTGCAAAATCTCGAACGGTATGACTTAATTACTATAAATATATACCAATACATACATATATGATCAGTATCGACAATGGAAAAGGACAGGTATATAGTTGTATCATCAGCGAATAGGTGTACTTTGAATTGACTTACACACCCGCGAAGATCGTTAATGTAAATAAGGAATAGTAATGGGCCGAAGACAGCACCCTGGGGGACACCTGATGGAACTGGGATGGTGGAGGACATGTAAATATGTGCAGCTACTGCCAGAGACCTGAGATACTGGTCCTCTTATGTCATAGTGATGTAACTTGGTTGATTTTTCGTGATTGACCATATTTAACCTTGTCCACTTACTAACTCTTATACTTTTCATCCAAGTATCATTACCCTTGAACAACTATATTTTATCAATTTTAGCCTAGTCATATTTAGTAGAGGGCATCTAGCGTCAAAAATCGAAATAAAGGAAAAAAATGCACAGAATAGATTTTTGTGTTTTCATATGCTACAACATGTACCGAATGTCAGAAAACAATCTAGGAAAATCAAACGATGCGAAATATGATTTTTGGGGTAAAATGGGTGAAATAATAGGTGAAAGCACTAATTTTTGTGATTTCCAAACTGCGATCGTAGAAATCAATATAAAAGCTCAAAATTTACAGGCTAGACAAATATTCATGTAAACTATGGAATGGTACTTGTTAAGATATATAACATTTGGGACCGAACATGTTGATATGAATGTGCTTTAAACTGCTTAAGTCACAAAAAGGACAAGGCTAAAATTGACAAATTATAGTTGTTCAAGGGTAATTATACTTGGATGTAAAGTATAAGAGTTAGTAAGGGGACAAGGTTAAATATGGTCAATTACGAAAAAATACTGACCAAGCTACATCACTAAGACATAAGAGGACCAGTCTCTCAAGTCTCTGGCAGTAGCTGCAAATATTTACTTGTCCTCCACCATCCCAGTTACATCAGATGTCCCCCAGGGTAATGTCCTCGGCCCATTACTATTCCTCATGTACATTAACGATCTTCGCGGGTATGTAAGTCAATTCAAAGTACACCTATTCGCTGATGACACAACTACTCGTATATACCTGTCCTTTTCTGTTGTGGATACTAATCATATATGTATGTATTAGCATATATTTTAAGTAATTAAGTCATACCGTTCGAGATTTCGCAGTAATTGATCTACATTTCATTATTTAGTATAATATTTATAGTTATTTTATAATATAATTTAAAAATAAATAAAACTAGAACACGCAAAACTATCACAATGACAAACAAGTGTCACTAATTCGACGTATAACTTGACAGACCCATACGTACTTGGTTGACGTTTCTACAATGCTCGAATTTTCCCGGTCATGGTTGTAAAGATTTTGCGAATGTTCAAGCAGTTCGTCGTATGAAGCCTGATAAGTTATCAAGTTTTGACACGGGCCAGTAACACTAGGTACGCTCATTGTTTATTGTATAATTATAGCGTAACAGATCAACTTCCGGTTTAGTTTGCATGAAAACTGCAGTGTACCTTTTCGATACTATGAGTATTAATTAGATTTTCATTTAACGATGTCTGATGGTTGTAGATCTAAATGATTGCTGTTTAGCATAACTGAATATTGATAACTTCACGCCATCGTTAAATCTTATTAAGCAGCTACAAATAGTTTTGATATTAATCACATATATATATAATAAAAAAAATTCCATATATCAAGCTTACATATATTTACATATCCAGAAGAGGACGACGCGTAATGCGGTGTCCGGTCTTGATTCAAACTGGTTATCATTCATGAGTAGCTTCTATTTTTAGAAAAAAAAACCCATAAAGGAATGGTGTTTTGCTTGATCACAAACGATTCATTTGAAGCAGACGATAATTATTTATCTTTAAAAAATCATCCGTACATAGCAAAGTGACTAACAGTGCAGACTGTGGTCAGGGGGGTCATTTAGTCTC
Source organism: Gari tellinella (assembly GCA_922989275.2). NCBI lineage: Eukaryota > Metazoa > Mollusca > Bivalvia > Cardiida > Psammobiidae > Gari > Gari tellinella. The sequence continues at coordinate 44,217,277 of OV277861.1, read as the reverse complement.
CGTCTGATCTGGGTCTACACTGCTTACATTATACCAATCTAATGTTTACAGGTACATAAATGATGAGTGTACTCTTTGCAAGGTGCAATATATTTAATGTAACAATAAGAGATACATGCATGCACATGCCATAACGACAGAATTATCTGAAATGTACGGAAGCCGGATAGTGCCACTTTTACAATTTTTTTAAAAAAAAATTATCTTGAAAATTCAAGTTATTATCTTGAAAATTCAAGATAGTATCTTGAATATTCAACATACTATCTTGAATATTCAAGATAATAACTTGAAAATTCAAGATACTATCTTGAATTTTCAAGATAGTATCTTGAATATTCAAGATTGTATGTTGAAAATTCAAGATACTATCTTGAATTTTCAAGATAGTATCTTGAATATTCAAGATAGTATGTTGAAAATTCAAGATACTATCTTGAATTTTCAAGATAATAACTGGAATTTTCAAGATAAAAAAAAATTAAAAAATTGTAAATAATATCTTGAATTTTCAAGTTAGTATCTTGAATATTCAAGATAGTATGTTGAAAATTCAAGATACTATCTTGAATTTTCAAGATAATAACTGGAATTTTCAAGATAAAAAATAAATAAAAAATTGTAAAAGTGGCACTAACCGGCTTCCGTAGAAATGCTATAAATTGCGACTTTGTCTTTAAAACGGTTGAATCTGATTTAGAAAAATTGTATCTAAAACAATGACGTTCATGTTTATGAAAATAAATACGATCTTTTCGCGAAAGTAGTTTTGGAGCGCAATAATATTTCTTCCATAACGAGTGATTCGGTGTCATCTTTAAGCCTGTATGTAATCAAAAGCGAACAGATTTTCAGGGGAGAGAATCTAATCAAAAACAATATTGATCTGGGAATCAGAAAAGTGCATGCTGTAGTCTCATTTCTCGCCTTGTAGAAAAGCAAGTAAAAGTGTATGATCAACGTAGGAACAGAGCTTTAGATCTAAAATACTCGTACCACATTTCACTATACATGTCGTGTTTTGGCTTCAAAATGGCGGCGGATTTGTTTCACTACACGTGGTAAATATATTCAAAACACCTATTCAGAAAGGAATGCTTGAAAATAACATCCCTGTCACCTCAATGAAGAACCGGGTTGCAATTTGACATAGTTTTTCTGTTGAAATGTTTGCTATACAGTGCGGTGCATTTGCCAAAAAAATCCCCTTTTTTAATGCTTGTAAATAATTATCGAGGCAGCTTTTGTTGGCATAGTTCGGTCAGTGTTAGAACATATACATATGCTTTGAATTGGACTGTGTGTTTTGATTGAGACTCATCTCTGTTTTAACATTTTCTCAACAAAATATCATTTGCTTTTATATTGTTGTGTGCGGAAAAAAAATTCAAAATCAGATCGAAGAAATATAACTAGTGAACCGAGTGGCGCGTTTGGATATTTTTTGTTTCTTTCATATAGGAATTTTCAAAGAATCACATAGGAACATGTAGTACACATAGTTTTTTAAAAGATACAATGTAATCTGTTCAATGCAAGTTTCACAAGCTAAGAGCAATTCAGTTCTTCTTTGCAAATGAAAAAAACAATAATATGAGTTTGGGTCCTAATCAAATACTGTTACACTTTGCCTGATGTTGATCCTGGTCCAAACTGTTTGCTTGATGAACAGATTAGATGGTAATCAGACGCTGAGAATTTATATTAATTGAGTTGAAAGTTTGGAGCGATATGCGTTGCCCACTTTGAAACTGGCTGTTATCTGTCTTACATCTAGTAAGACTGTCGTCCTAAGGCGATTCTTGTGTACTCAAAAGTTTTATACAAGGGAAATAACTGCCGTATTATCTACAATCTGTCAACTCTATAGTTACCTTCCTTTATACGGCCATTGAACACCATAGAGAGATACATATATACTGACGAGATAAAAAAACGTCTCATCTGTATCTAACCCCTAATATGTATAACATTGAACTCTTAACAGTAGTTTCATTTTGAAATAAATCAGTAAAGTTAATATTGTTGAAAATAATATTAAATAAGACCTGTTTTGTATGCGTTTAAAATGCCGTGATAATCAGTCAACCCTTCAAAACCGTGAATACCGGGTATATCCTTGATGGTTGCATGTCATGGATTCACACAAGTTACGCGGAATACGTGCCCTCTTGTCATGTAGAGCTAGAGGCAGTACCTGGACGTTCCGGGACTTGGGCTGACGTTGACAACGTCGACAGAGAGCGTCCAATATGGAACGCCCTAGCTGTCTTACGTTTACCATTTTCTGTTTGTTGTGTTCATTCTTGTGTGTGTACACTCTTTATTATGTTATGTTCATTCTTTTTTATTTTGTGTACAGTTTTTATTATGCTATGTATATTCGTTATTTTGTTACGTACATTTGTTATAATCCTGTGTACACTCTTTATTATGTTCTGTACGCTCTATGTTATGTACGTTCTTTATTATGCTGTGTATACTTGTAATTATGTTATGTGCATTCTTCATTATGATTTGTGCACATTCTTTATTATGTTATGTTAGCAATGCCAAAGGATTGTTTTTAAAACAATTCCTGGGATATTTTGTGGTTAATTGGTCGATCTTGACCTAAACATGTATAAAAGAAACAAAAAATGATGTTAATGTACAACACTTTATCATAAAAGGAAAAATTAAAATGACACAATTTGTGCCTCAGAAATCGTTTTTTTATTTTCATTACTCTGTATTATTTATAAATGTCGCATTTAACTTTTTTCCCGTCAGTTTTTAAGTATTGAAAACTTCAAGTTGCCTCGTGGTAAACTTATTTCCAGTCAATTTAATCATTCAGAATGCTTTTTCTTGTTGTTTGATCCCGATCTCGCTATAGATAAAGGGTGTTTAAGCCCGAAAAAAAATGCGCGTATTGTTGGTTTGGAAGCCATTGAGTCGTGCATATTAATGAGATCCCCGACGGTACCCCCTTGTGGCGTTTGGCATTGCAAGTTATGTACCTACTTTGGTATCTTATGTAGTAAATTTGCACCCCATTGTGTTGTGTTACACCTCTACTTCTTTTCGTACAATCCCCATTTCGTTAATTCCAAGTAACATTCGTTATTTGCATTTGTCATTATGATGATGATATAAATGACACGAGTAAATAAAGTAAAATAAAGGCGTTTACTAGATCCAAGATTGCATCTAAGATGGAGGCGTGTTGCAATCATTAGATTTGGCCATTTTATTAAAAAAATTGTACGAGAAAATATTTCTCCAGATATCTTGTGTAAACTATTATTTCACGAATTCAAGTCACTTGGTGTGGATTCCAGTGGAGATATAATAAATTTGAGAATGACGTGCATCAATTATGGAACACGTGTGAAGATAAGAAGCCTGAATTTGGTATACAATTGAAATCTTCCTCGCATACTGGTCTGCGGGAACTCACTAAAGGTCTTACCTAAACGACTCGATAATTCAGTATTGATACTAATACAAAACATCCGATATGAAACGATAAAAGATTATGATATATATTTTGTACTTTCGAGTCTTGTATTAAAGGACTGTTCACTCCTTTAAACCGCCAAATCATGTGAACAAGTAACCCTATCAAACACATACACACCACGCCCGTTTCCGAATTTTAGTGGGCAGTCAGTATGGACGATCTCATTAGCAGACAGTCGGTTCGGAAAACTTGGTGGGATCTGAACAAACAAGTTGTAATGAAGATATTTCCTCTCTCTGGTGGTCTCTTCTGATGGCCCCTTTTGCAACAGCAGTAAGCAAGCAAACTGGACTGTTTTCTTCATCGTCAGACATATGCTTTGAGTGCCCTCTGTATTGCATGGCAGAACATGTTTGATTACACATTTCTACAAATACAGTTAGTTCCTCGGATACTACCGGTCTACCACACATGCAACTGTCTAATTGCACCCTAATTCTAATAGCCACGAATTGGCTACGGCAACACTGGTTTCCTATGTTATGTAAATACTTATCGCGTAACCTCTCCAACTGCAATCGCAAAATCCCCAGTGGCCGGATGAGTTTGATTAATGGCACTTCGACACAAAATAGGTTATATAGTGCCGATGATTGATGAGGTGGGATGAGATGAGACGATAATGATTTCGGCTAATCCCATTCGTTGACCAGCAGCGCATGGGATCAAAACCACCGGCCTGCCTTCCTTTTAGTGCTTGTCAGAGGGGGTAATCTCGGTCTAATAAACAGAAAAGATGCCCTATGACAATTAAACCCCAGAACTACGGCAAAGTAGGAAGGTCTCTGGGGCAGTGTCCGGGAAAGAGCAGAATAGAATATAACGTTCAAATCGAGAAACGTCAGACCTGAGTTCATGGTTCATATCAACCAACGATTTAAAACAGCGCTTTTCATAAAAATCTAGAAAATTATTTACCGCGCCTTGGAGGAAGGGAACACATAAAACTATTGGTCTAAATTCCAAACATTCTGTAGTTGGTGTAGTTTACAAAATATTGATTCAAAGACCCATCTTTAAAATATTGTGTTAATTTCCTTGCATTCAAATTCATCAAAGGAAATGCATATGGGACAATAACGGGACATTGGTAAAGCTTTATAATTAAGAGAACATTGTGTGAATGTTCAGGAAACGGGCATTATGTTTTACCGGACAATGCCTTTCTCAACAGGATAGACCAAATCATACACTCCAGTTTTAATTCCTTTTCTTGCCGGAAAACACACAGCTTGGGCCGAAAAGGTGTTAAGCAATTTACTTTTAAAACCCAGAACAGTTTAGAAGAAATGATGATGAAGATCTTATTGATTTGTTTCTATCAACAAAGTGTCATCTCAAGCTCGATTGTCAATTCCATAAATTTTGCTTAAAAACATGGTGACAAGTAGTGACAAGTAGTTCAAGGATGTGATGTACATTCAACTAGGGGTGTTGGTTTTTCATAGACTCTTTTCAAATGGGTGGCCCTAATACTCTATGGATTCAACGGACTAGACAAGAGAATCCAACTTTTTTAAGGTAATTCAGAATGGCGAATCAAGATGGCCACCAAAACAAGTAGTGGCGGTGCATTTATGGTGAAAACAGCAAAGATATTACTCAACCCCTAAAAATGCCACTCTATACAACTGAAAATTATATTCCTCTTTTCATTTGCATTAATAGAAAAAAATAAAAACGTTTTTATAGCGAAAAGAAATTACCTCCAAATTTACCAAATTTTGGGCAATTCCACCAACATCTGCGGTTAACTAATTCCAAAACTATCTATGACATCGTAATTTTCAAACTGTTCCCGAGGTGCAAGTGATCCTTATTTTCTCTTTAGAATGTCTATTTGAACACTATATAGTCTGACATTATATCCATTGTCACCAAGCATTTCAATTCTCCATATTGGCTAACACATGTAATTGAAATAAGTCCTTTGAAAAGTATGGTGGTCTAACATTGTCAAAGTAAAAAATCAAATGAATGCTACATAACAGCAGCATGCTAGTGCCTGTACAAACCATTGTGGATTTCAAATGCAACTAGAACACTGACTAAGTCAGAAAGGATCCCACAAAAGGAGGAGTAAGACACAATGAGAGAACTGCTCAAGTTCAACACATAGTATCAACACGGCCATAAGTTACAGTTAAATGAAAATCATTCCAGGGGTAAAGGAGGTATGTTGTGGTCATTCGTGACCGTCTTACCAGCATTGCAAATACTGAACTACTGCAAAAACTGTCCGAAAAATCTGGCTAAATCCCATGAAAATTATTTCAGTAACAGAGAAAACAGGGCTAAAATGGTTTTGTTCTTTTTTGTAAATGAGTATGCCTTATTCAATTAAGCCGGTATTCAAAATTGGCCAAGATTTACACATTCATATCAACATGTTCGAAAAGTTTTTACAATTCAGCTTTAAACTGCATGAGTCACAAAAAGGACAAGGCTAAAATTGACAAATTATAGTTGTTCAAGAGTAATTATACTTGGATGTAAAGTATAAGAGTTAGTAAGCGGACAAGGTTAAATATGGTCAATCACGAAAAAGTACTGACCAAGCTACATCACTATGACATAAGAGGACCAGTATCTCAGGTCTCTGGCAGTAGCTGCAAATATTTACTTTACCTCCACCATCCCAGTTCCATCAGATGTCCCCCAGGGTAATGTCCTCGGCCCATTACTATTCCTCATTTACATTAACGATCTTCGCGGGTATGCAAAGTCAATTCAAAGTACACCTATTCGCTGATGACACAACTACTCGTATATACCTGTCCTTTTCCATTGTGGATACTAATAATATATGCATGTATTGGCATATATTTTAAGTAATTAAGTCATAACTTTCGAGATTTCGCAGTAATAAATCTACATTTCATTATTTAGTATAATATTTATAGTTATTTTATAATATAATTTAAAAATAAATAAAACTAGAACACGCAAAACTATCACAATGACAAACAAGTGTCACTAATTCGACGTATAACTTGACATACCCATACGTACATATACACGTACATTGGTTGACGTTTCTACAATGCTCGAATTTTCCCGGTCATGGCTGTAAAGATTTTGCGAATGTTCAAGCAGTTCGTCGTATGAAGCCTGATAAGTTATCAAGTTCTGACACGGGCCAGTAACACTAGGTACGCTCATTGTTTATGGCATAATTATAGCGTAACAGGTCAACTTCCGGTTTAGTTTGCATGAAAACTGCAGGGGTACCTTTTCGATAACACTTGCTATGCGTATTAATTAGGTTTTCATTTAACGATGTCTGATGGTTGTAGATCTAAATGTTTGCTGTTTAGCATAACTGAATATTAATAACTTCACGCCGTCGTTAAATCTTATTAAGCAGCTACAAGTAGTTTTGATATTGATAACATATATATATGATAAAAAAAATTCTATAGGCCCCTATATCAAACTTACATATTTTTACATATCCAGAAGAGGATGACGCGTAATGCGGTGTCCGGTCTTGGTTCAAACTGGTTATCATTCATGAGTAGCTTCTTTTTTTAGAAAAAGAAACCCATAAAGGAATGGTGTTTAGATTTATCACAAACGATCCATTTGAAGCAGACGATAATTATTTATGTTTACAAATCATCCGTACATAGCAAAGTGACTAACAGTGCAGACTGTGGTCAGTGGGTCATTTAGGCTGTCTGATCCGGGTCTACACTGCTTGCATTATACCAATCTTATGTTTACAGGTACATAAATGATGAGTGTACTCTTTGCTAGGTGCAATTGATTTTAATGTAACAATAAGAGATACATGCATGCACATGCCATAACTGTTCATCGTCACGACGTGTGCTAGATAAGTAGGTGTATGGGTGACAACGATCAAGGTTTATGTAAAATACACTAATAACGCATTTTACAGGTATAAAATGTGCGAAAATCAATTAACTATCACTTAATACCGTATTGAACATTTCCCCCTACATATCCTTTATGTGGTACGCTTCAACAAAAAAGGGTACGTTTTGACTCGGTATGCTTTGACAATAACCCCTTTTATTTTCCACAGGGGAAAATTTCTATTCCCCATTGGAAGGAAGATAGATTATATTTCAAATGAATTTGTGAAAAAGTCTTAACTCGGACGCAAACACCACACCGTAGAAAGATATTTATACCTGGTGGTTGCACACAATTTGCACGAGATTTTTAAGATTTCCGAAGGTAACCCATTTGTTAACAACAATGAGAGTTCGCCCTTATCGAACGAAAATCGTTAACTGACGCCAATATAATTAGATCTTACCTGTATTATATTATTGGTTTTGAGACAGATCATAGTGCGATTATGCAAATGTTAGCATACGTTTCTGATTTTATGCTTGTAAATTAATTGTTTAATTCGCATATATGTTATAATCAATAGGGTATGAATGTGTACTTTTTGTGCAAAACCGGTGTCAGTATTGTCGTTTGTACTTTAAATGCGTTATTCGCCTATGAAGAAAAAATCACGACAGAATTATCTAAAATGCTATAAATTGCGACTTCGTCTTTAAAAACGGTTGAATCTGAATTAGAAAAATTGTATCTAAAACAATAACGTTCATATTTGCGAAAATTAATACGATCTTTTCGCGAAAGTAGTTTTGGAGCGCAATAATATTTCTTCCATAACGAGTGACTCGGCGTCATCTTTTAGCCTGTATGTAAACAAAAACGAACAGGTTTTCAGGAGAGAGAATCTAATCAAAAACAATATTGATCTGGGAATCAGAAAAGTGCATGCTGTAGTCTCATTTCTCGCCTTGTAGAAAAGCAAGTAAAAGTGTATGATCAACGTAGGAACAGGGCTTTATATCTAAAATACTCGTACCACATGTCACTATACATGTCGTGTTTTGGCTTCAAAATGGCGGTGGATTTGTTGGACTACACGTGGTAAATATATTCAAAACACCTATTCAGAAAGAAATGCTTGGAAATAACATCCCTGTCATCTCAATGAAGTACCGGGTTGCAATTTGTCATAGTTTTTCTGTTGAATTGTTTGATATACAGTGCGGTGCATTTGCCCAAAAAATCCCTTTGTTTTAATGTTTGTAAATAATTATCGAGGCAGCTTTTGTCGGCATAGTTCGGTCAGTGTTAGAACATATACATATGCTTTGAATTGGACTGTGTGTTTTGATTGAGACTCATCTCTGTAAAGCATGAGTAGCATTTTACCTCAAAGTTGACTACAATAGCCAGAATTCAATATGACCATTCTGAATTACCTTAAACATAACCTTAGTTAAAACTGTATATTGATTTCTTAAAGTAGACAAGAGATTCTTCATTCATTTAACGTTTTTGGTTGTTTTATCCTCGCAATAGGTATGTTGGAGTTTGGGATTTCGAAATCTCCATCAAACCGTACACTCAAACATGCAATACGTACAACATACATATTTATAAACATTCTAGTGTATATTAAGAAATAATCTATGTTCTACCGTTGTGAAACTGTATTTTACAACGGTCGGTCGTTGTGGTGCGCAGGAATTGACCACTCAGGCCGAAGGCGGGCCTGAGTGGTCAATTCCTGCGCACCACAACGACCGACCGTTGTAAAATACAGTTTCACAACGGTAGAACATAGATTATTTCGAGTCTAACATGACCAGATGTAAGGAAATTCATTAGAAAGGAAATCAAATGTTCCATTCTTATTTCCTCAGCGGATGAAGTTTTTCGACCGAATAACTTTTTCCGCGGCATTACAAGAATCTAACACCCATAAGCAAATTTACAATTACCGATCCATAATCTGGCATAGAACAAACATTACATCAAACAAGACAGAAGAATGAGAAAATTACTGTAGTGTTACTGGTTAAAAGTATATGGTCTTTACGGGCTATATGAATAACGAAAGAAATTTAAAAAACATAACGTATGAACGCACATGGTCACGTCATGTCATATAACCGCGGGAGGAGCGGGGTAGGGAAGAGCGTGGTATACCGTCTCAGGTATACCACGATAGACCTGTTCTTTGTTTATAGAGACGAATTCACGTGTCATGTTAGAATAGTAGCTTATAAGATGGATGAGTTGGGGTTTACGGCATTGATACACAAAATAGGTCATATAGCGCCGTTGAATGATGAGGGGATTTCAGGAAGATGATTTCGGCTAATCTTACTCGTTGCGATTCAGCGCAGTGGATCAAAACCACCAACCTGCCTCCCTTTTAGTTCTTGGCAGAGGGGATAACAGAGAAAAGATTCCCTATGACAATGAGTAGCTTATAAAGTATTGTGATTTTTAACACACAACCGATATGACATTAAATTATATATCCTTGTACATTTATAGTATTTCTACTAAGTAAGCATGAATAAGTTTTAACTCACAAACCCATAAAATACGCCTTTTAACTTATTCATCCTCTGAGTGTGACCCCGCGTAGCCGATTACAGCTTATTTAGTATACGACAGCATCAATTCGTGTCAGTGTTTTATTTGTTCTTCAGCTCTTGTTTAGACTATAGCTTCCGTTTCATATGATCGTTTCTAGTCAGTCTTTGTCAACTGTTGCAGGAATTCGGTTCCTTTAGAGGTTACACCCATTCAGAATTAGTTTGAGCAAACTATTGAGCGCCACCAGAGTAGAAACGGGAGACAAAGGTACTTTGTGCCACACACAATGAGCCTGTCTCAGACTCTCATCCTATGAGTAGAGATACTTAGAGGCTTGAGTAGATGGTATGGTGGATGGCAACCATGGTGTATTGATATATGGACCTATGTATTGATGTGTATGGTCTGATGATGAGATGACGTGTAATATTAAAGAAACAGAACTCACGTTTGTCGATCAGTTCAAGCCCATATATAGCAGCGATTACATTTAGCGTTCAACGTTGTTTCTGTGACTGTATATACTCGAGTTCAACCCCTAGTTGTTTTCATATCCATATAGAAATTCAGGACTAATTTCAAGTTGTCAGGGAGTATTTGCTAGTGTGTATGTTTATCATCACTTGTACGGCCTTACTTTACAAGCGCGTTTTATGGCGACGTGGTAGAGTGAGTGACTGCGAACATGGAGGCACGTGTTCTATTCAGGGTCGGCGCGGTTATTTATAAGAACACCTGGTTACATGAGAAAAATAGTTATACAGTCTCTGGTATGCACCGTAGGATGCATTTTCTATACCCAAGCATATGGGAGTATAAAGCTGGTTGAAAGTAGAACATCATTACAGGTGCATTCTGCTCTACTTTCAACCGTATTTAAGTGGCTAACGGTATTCCCAACTAGGATCAGACTATGGAGCAATGGGTTAAGATTATGTCCAGTTATCGATAATTAATTACCATCAAAGGAGTAGATCCTAAGAAACCGTCCTACTTTGTCATGGTTCTGAGGCTTAGTTATCATACGAAATGATTCTGTTCGATGTTAATTAGACCTAGATTATCCTGCCGTTCATAACTAAAAAGGAAGGCAGGCTGGTGCTAGGGGGCGTGAGCACTGTTGCATATTTTCAGTATTGCTCATGAACAGAGTCTGAATTTTCAGTATTTGCTTTGCTTTCTGTGCTATCAAAGGATTTCCACTTATTCAGATTTATATAATTCACAACAGCAGATGTTAAGTGCTTGTGTGGCGGCTGTAAAATGTCGCCCCGTACTTCATTCTCAGTGTTGTTATACTTTCTGGTCCTTTGGAATCGTTGATTTCAGCGCATTTACAGTTGAAAGTTGAATTCCGCTTAAGCTGGTGCTAGGGGGCGTGAGCACTGTTGCATATTTCAGTATTGCTCATGAACAGACTCAATTAAACCGAGTCTGCAATTTTCAGTATTTGCTTTGTTTTCTGTGCTTTCAAAGGATCTCCACTTATTCAGATTTATTCAATGAATAAATTTAGTAACAATAAATATCCTCTTACTGAAATCACTATCATCTCACCATTCATCATCGCTATATGACCTATTTTGTGTCACAATGCAGTAAAACTCAACTCATTGCACAATATGACGAATATGAGCATGATATACAGTTAAATTATAATTGTTTCTCGTCTACGGATGGTAAATAACTCCATGTATTAGGATTTACCCAAAGTGTTAGCGAAACAGTTGCACATTTTACAAATTTGAAATTTTCATTCTACGGTGACCGGCAAACATTGGTTCTGATTCGGTACGACTAAATGTTTGATGTTTATGTGTTACCATAACTGTGTAACCATAACTGTGTAATAGACATATTTCTAGCATTTGTCACATTAATTTAAGGCTCATCAGTAAAGAAGGTATGGGATATGATAGGTAAAATAAGCGGTAAAAGGAAATCTTCATTTGGACATTTAAATGTTGATGATCAGAAATTAACAGATGTTAAAGATATTACCAATTCTTTGGCTGATGCTTTTGCTAAAACCCTTCACCAGCTTAGTCTACTCCTGAATTTTGGAATATCAAAAAGTCTAAAGAAAAAGAAACATTTTAAATCTCATAACACAGAAAGTTACAATTTACCTTTTACTAAAAAAGAACTCTGATTCTCTTAATAAATCCCACGATACAGCTGTTGGACCTGATGATATTCATTATCCATTTTTAAAGCACTTGCCTATAAATTGTATGAATGTTCTTTTAGATATTTTAAACCATATATGGTCAAGTGGTAAACATGTTCCCTGTTTTTTCACTAGTATAGCAGACCTTTTAATAGCTGTTTCAAACAGACCTTTAAGATGTTGAAACACAAAAAGGATATGTAGTAACGTCTACGATTGAAGAGCCTGGGTAGCTGCTGTCAGACTCCAAGTCATTGTTAACAAGTAATATGCCCACCATTTTGGAAAAGAAGTTGCACTCACGCATCATGAAGTTCATATAATCATTATGCAAAAAGTTTGGCATATATTACGCATTTATAAAACAAACTATATACTTTTTCAGATAGTCCAAGCGATATTAAAACACGTTTTACATTCTACGTTTTTACTACCAAAAGCTTTTCGAACTCTCCTCCGCGATTTTACTACGTCAAACCGGAAGTCACTCTATCCTGTTCTAGCAACGTTACTCCAAGTTTCGATATGCAAATACCGTCAGCGAAACACATTGACATGCTTGTGTTGTACTGATTATAGTGTTTCTTATAGATAGTTTACTACTTTTAACCTGTCATCACCCTTACTTCGTTTATAAATAATGCTTATAATATATATTCATGCATATTGATAGACTTAACTACAAACTAATCACAAAGTATTTGATAACTTTCAACTTCTCGGTCACATGTCCTTGATGTTCACAATAGGGACTTGGGCAAGTGACTGTTCCCCTCTGCTACACTGTGACTACAGAGAATTGTCACAAAACCATAAAAAGTCAAAATTCGAATGGACCATACAGAAGTCCAGTTGTGGACCCCATTTGTTTGTCAACAGACGTTGAGGCTTGTGACTAGGTAATACACAGGCGCTTAGCAGGCGAGCATTAAACTAAGAACAATTTGACAGGCGCTGGTTAGATTATATACATGTAGTTGCCAACGGGCCGTGACCTACCTGGATGAAATGGTGTGGGTGTGTGATATAGGGTCTGCAGGATTTATTCTGGTTATCGCTGTTGATAAGATGCAGTAAATTGCCTTAAAGACATTTCCTGACCTACTTTCGGTCATAATCCCTTCTAGGGCAGTTTCCTTGCTAAAGTCATGATTTTTTATGCATACCTGCCTGTATAACTGAATCAGTCAGGCGTTTCATGTGAGACCCGCACCTTATACTTGATAGTTTGGTTGGTAAAACCCATTGAAAAGCCCCTTTAGTGTGGATATGTAAGGGTATTTCTAGACAATTTGAGATTGGTGACATAAACCATGCACACTTTACCCCTATTGTCCAGTTACTTTCACGCCTATCGAGTTCAATGAGGGAGAGTCCATCACAGGACTGAAGAAATGTCTTTTATTGAACTACCCTTTTCCTTTAAATATTACTTTAAAATATGCTTAGTTAATAGTTAAAGAAAATGCTTTTTTTAAATTTTGAAATTAAATCCAACTTTATAATTTTGATTTAAAACAGAAATAGTAAATGAATTTTCATCAAAGTAATGAAGTAGCAGAAATAATCAATATTATACTAAGATAACGAACATTAGTCAAAACCGAGCCAGGCAGGCATGCAGGCGAGCATTAACTATGAACAAATTAGCAGGCGTTGGTAAGGTTATGTAGTGGTCAGCGGACCGTGACCTACCATGCATGTATTACTTTCGTTCTTCAATCTGACGCAGTTACCTGTCTTAATGAAACTAGGCATTGCTCACCTACTTCGATGGCGAGTTTGATGTCGCAAACCCGATGGTAATCGGGGTTCAACCATGTAGGGCATCTAAACAGTTGTTTCTCAGGGAAACATTAATTTACCCTTATGATCAGTGCGACTTGGCTTACAATTGCAAATAGTTTTGATCAAGATAAGACGCCATGTAAGGCAGCGACCGATGTTTGGCACTCATTTTCAATATTAATTTCTTTTCAGACGATATACATGTATTTCAATTTGAAGCAGACGGCAATTTAGCATGATAAGGGTTTAATTAAAAACACACAATAGACATGACTTACTTTTAAAATGATTTAATATTTTCAAATCAGTAAGCATCCAGACCAAATCTCTTAAGACTGTTTTCTGCATCAAATCATTGTTTAGCTCATTAATTTCTCAAATGAAATCTGCAAGGTGGCGTCTTCTAGGAGGAGATTCATGATCTGAATCGCTGTCGGACTGGACTGATGCAATGGCATCCCTACAATCTGCTGGCCGAAATGGCTCTATTCTCCACATTGTCTGACTGACTATCACCTGGCCGAGGTGAAGGACCGGGCAAGTCGGTTGCACCTTGCCGAGGTGCAGGACCGGGCAAGTTGGCGTCATTGGCTAACTGACGGAAACATACTACTAACAATAACAACTGGACTCGAATTCACTGCTCACGGTTGAAATATACGCAACTGTAATGAAGCCAGCTATCATATCTAGAGCACTCTACCATGTTTTCTACGTACTCTGGTAAGTTACATATACAGTAATTGTCAATAGACATGTCGCACATCTTCTTTTGTCTTCTTAAACGTATTGTTTGATTTGTAAATGGTAATTCCTGCATCGCATTGTTCTCAAAACAGTTTGACAGATGTTTCCTAAGTTTAGTTGAATCACAAATATTATTTTTCCTGAAACAATAAGAGTTTACGAATGCTATTGCGTATAGACCATCTACGGAGTAAGTTTGCTTCATTACAGCTGGACAATTTGTATTTAAAGTCTTGTCAGTTTTACTACACTCCCCAAAAACGTTCCTTTACACCGCCTTTTACCATTTGTAGTTCCCCCAGCCAATCTTGGTGCCGAAGATCATTAAATATATCAAAAGCTAAAATACTTTGTAATGAGATGTGTGATTTTGGTGGCAATGTTATTATCCCTTAATTGTTTTTAGACTCATATAAGTGTGAAGGGGTGAACATTAAAATTAAGTGAAAGTACAGTTTTGTCAGAATTGAGCCGAAAAGGTTGGAAATGCCGAATAATTTAGCGAAATCTGTTAATTTTACAATCAATGTAGATATGGTGTTAATGTCATGATTTGACATACATCTTCGACCCAACTCATCCCAAATGTACACGATTGGGTTTAAGTCGGGTGACACAGCAGGCCAAGGTAAGACGTTAACATTGTTTTCTGCCAGGAAGTCTTGTGATGCGTGCAGTGTGTGGTCTAGCGTTGTCTTGCTGGAATATTCCTGGTGCGTTATTGCGCAAGAATGGAATCATAGAGTTCTGAAGAACATTGATATACCGCTGTGCATTAAGATTACCACGAATGATGACAAGGTCGGTCTTCTGATTCCCCTTGATACCATCCCAGACCATCACATTGCCAACCAGTCCCTCTCTCTAATGTAGCATTCTGCGAGTCGCTAATTCCTACGGCGAAATATGCGCACTCTGCCGTCAGGAAGGCTTACTCTAAAACGTTGCTCGGCGTGTAAAGTTTGAGTGACGTCTAGCCCACATAAGCATTGCATCGCGATGATGCCCTGTCAAAATATACCCCGTATATGGACGATTATTCTGCCGAAGACGATTTAAAATCGTCTGGGGTGAACTCCGTATCATCTAGCAGTGACGGTTGCTGTCAAGAATCGATTGCGTAGGTGCGTTAAGGTTCATGTAAAGACTTTTTTGGTGAATTTTAAAACTGTCATATTTTTGTCATTTATAGAGCAATCTTGCAAAAATTTCATATCAAAATGTGTGTATTAAAATGAACAAAGTTATGAAAAAGTTAAAAATTGAAAATGAAAAATGTTTTTTTTGATTTTGAGTAATTTGTTACAATTTATGCCAAAATATGTAAAAAGAGTTCTAAGTAAAAATTTAACAAATCCTTCTTCTATATCGAAGAATATACTTTACATGAGGTAGTAGGAGGTAAACTTCGAAGAAATCCATCCAAATAACGACAGAATAAGTCATAGAAAAATAGAAAAATTTCAAGGACAAAGTTGTTTTTACATGTGGGACTACTTTTTTATCCAAAAGTACGGTAGGCACTACATGCCACTTTCCAAAGTTATAAACATAGCCAATACAACAGAGATGTGATGTTGGCATGTTTTAGTACAATTGAGGTAACAGGTCAAGGTTACAGTGACCGGAAAATGGTATGTGACACTCTGTCAAGATAAATCCACATATTAACTTTTGCATTCCTACCTGAAGCAATAATAGGAGATATGATCCGGGCATGGTTTACATGAACAGACAGTTTGATTTATATGCCTTTCCCCCATAGCAGCGCCTTTTAGCGCATATTATTCATTCCTCCACTAAAGAAAATGGTTTCAATTTAATCAGTCAGGATTATGTATTATAAGAAATAGTTAACATTTTCAAGCAAATGGAAGCTTAAAGCAGGCTGAAAGTAAAGCTGAATGTGCCTTAAGTCACATTCTGCTTTAAAGCTTTCAACCTGCTTTCACCTGTCTTCAAAACTAGAAACAGGCTATGGGGTAAAGGGTTAAAGATACCCGAACAAGATGTGTTCATGAAACCCTCTAATGGGACCATGACCTGTAAATGACATTGACTTTTGTCAGACATGACCAAACTTGAGTCTTTTGAGTTGGGTACATATTGCATGTATGAAGTCTCTATCACAGGTATTTTCAAATGTAAAGTTACATCTGTTTGACCTTTAAAACAACCTCTAATTGACTTTGATGTTAATATTTGAATGGATCCACTTATCTAAAGTCGCATATAATAATATATGTATACATGTATATCATACTACTCAAAGTTTGCTAAGTACCAAGGGTATACACCTTCATAGGTACCAATGCATTGACCCTATCACTTTCAAGCCGCATAACTTTCTAACATTTTTTGTTGTATTTCTTCTATATTCGGAGATATTTTTTGCCAAAGGTTCACTTAACAGATTCTGATTACTTTTACACTTGTTCAGGTCCTGGTGGGGAAACCAAAGGATATTATCAAAATGTAAATTTTTGGAGATTTTACAAAATCTAAAATCTATTGAATTCTAAATTTTAATGTTCTTAGAGATGTTATTTGTAGGTAATAGCAATGTTTTACCTTTCAAAGTTGAATTGCATCCATTATTGGATTGTATTTAGCATGCTCATTAACTCAAAAACACAATTTGTAACTTTCGGAGTTTTCTATGTAAAAAGATAGTTTATCTTTTTTACCATAATACACCTGCATGGGACACTTACATGAGTAAGACACATTATAACCTGTAGAATAGACCTCTAGCTGCACCTCCTGAAAATATTGTTTAAATGTAACAAAACTGTCGAAAGTAATAAAATGAGAAAGTGATAGGGTTGATGCATTGGTTCCTTTGGATATTATACCTTTGGTACTTAGTAGAGATGTAACAACACCGTGAAAAACTGAATTGAATATATTACAAAACATAGCATAGCAACCGAATTTCAATATATTGCTATATATTGTGGCAACTTGTAATTACAAATTTGGATTGAAATTTGAAACTTGAAAACTTATTTATAGCATTGAAAGGATAAAAGTAGTGTTTAAATATGAGGGAGGGTCCAAATTAACGTAGACATTTGCTGTAAATTTTATAATTGTCACAGCATTACATTCACCTTAAAGGGACTCGCAACCGGATGGTGTACTTGTCAAAATAAAATAAAATAAAATACTCAAATAAAAGCAAATGTGTGGCATTATTTGGCTTCTGATATTAAAAAATATGATTAGTCCAAAAAAATCTCAAGAATCGTCACCGAATCTTATTTTTTTTAGATATTTTCCATCGGTTTTTCTATAGCGTCAGCTGACGGTATAGTTGTTGTTGTTGCTTCTCTACACGGACTCAGACATAAATCCGAGCCGAATATGTATTATCAATCGCTACCAGTGAAGTACGTTAATTCGCTACCATATAGATAGAGCGCCCCAGTAGCCGCGGGGGTAAAGGCGCTTCCCTTTTTGTGTCATGTTTGTCTCCGCATGGAGGGTCACGGGTTCGAATCCCACCAGTGCTTCTTCTTCTTCTTTATTTTTTGAAATGCATTTTTTAACAGAATTTATTATCCTAAACTAAATCTTACCCATTTATATAAGCATTTGACATATATTTACAAATTACTATTTTTTATGCTAAATCCGGTTGCGAGCCTCTTTAATAGGGCATCTCCTCTCATATGTGCTCAAATACTACATCGAATATTGCATTATGGAATAATGTATTGCAATATGTATTGCTAAGAGTCATATTGCAATATAACAATATATCGTCGCATTAATACCCCTAGTGCTTAGCAAACTTTGAGTAGTATATTATGATATGAAAGGTTCATGGTCGTTTCGCTACCCAACATTTGCCACCTTTGAATGCTTACTATCTTGTAGCTCATTTGGTGGTTTGTTGATCGGCTACCAAGACATTTTGCTACTCGGTTTTATTATTCACACCTCATTATAAATGTGTATAAATAAAAATACACAGATGCCCTACATCCACATAAGGAATTTTCATATCAATGATAATCTGGATCCAAGCTAAAAGAATGACTGATTAATTCTTCTGGATGCAAACTAACAGAGACAAATGATTACAATTTTGCCATGATATTTGCAGATAATCATAAATGTGTCATTTTAGTTTGTATCCCAAAATGCTATAGTTCATGTATTTATGTTTTTATCTGGATCTTTATTGATGCAACAGCTTAAAAGTATTCTTCTGTATTTTAAGATTTACCCATTGGATCCGATTGCATGCGTAAAGAAGGCGAAAGTTACTGATCAGTTGTTTGGCAAAACTGACCTGTTTCGCACTTTTATAGAAAATAAATGGCATTAATAAACTCCTGAAGGATAAGGAATGTAACAAAAATGTTATCCTTTGCAATTCATAATTTATTGATCAGAAAAACGTCTTTCCCAGTTCTGAAGTTCATAAATAAATAATATAAAACAAGAGGGCCAGAATGGCCCTTAATCACCTGACCATGGTTACATTAAGCTGGGTCAAGTGATTTCAGAAAAGAAGATCCCAGGGGCATAATATGAATATTCTTTGTTTCTAGGTAGGAAACTTACTTACACATATTTTCAAAGAGTACTATTGTCCTACATGCAAATATTGTAGAACAAGATCAGAGCAATGAAATAACAAAATAATGTATTTCACTAATTTTTAAACTTGTGTTCCCAAAGAAGTGCCTTTTAAAATTGACAATTGCAAAGTTCAGATTATCTAACTTTTACAATTGAAGCCTTTTAAAACATTTTTCAAAAAATTTAAAATACGTTATGTTGGTCTAAACAGCGATATGAAATAAACCATTTATACCTTAACCCATTTCCCCATAAATACGCCTTCTTACGCCTTTAATTTATTCCTCCACTGAAGAAAATAGTGCCAATTTATACATTTATGAATATGTATGATAAAAAGTATTTTCTATATTTTAGCAGATGTTAGCTTAAAGCAGGCTGAAAGTAAGGCGCATTCTGCTTTACTTTCAACATGCTTTAAATGGTCATCTATTTTCAAAACTAGAAACAGGCTATGGGGTTCTGGGTTAATCCAAGGGGGTTACGTTCTACTCATATTCCCTTCTTGTGTAAGAATAAATTTAAAAGTAAATTTAAACATTAAGGGTCACTAAACTAAGATAAGTCAGTAACTAACAATTGTTATTTAGTTTGCTAGCCTAATGAAAAGTAAGGGTAGAGAAATTGTACATGTAGCCAAATGTCTATGGTAAAACAGTAACACCCTGGGTAGCAAACTGACATGTTATTGTAAGAGCACTACAGGGTACCGAAACGTCCACAAATCATCATAAAAAGTATTAGATATGCCTATACTAGTGGGTTAATATACATTTTATGTATGACAACCTGCTGCTAGAATTTCTTCTTGAGAAAGACTCTCCCGCCACGATCCTATATCCTTCTCGATGTTGGAAAAGGCAGGCTGTGACAAACTAGGGGCATCCATTGTAGCCATCACCTCTTTTAAGTGTGATGCCCCATTACCTGTTACTATAGACCCCCACACCGCCCTGACATTGATGTCATATTGGGTTGATAAGCCCGTTTTTAACTTAGGGCTGGTTTCTTATGAAATTTGTACTCCACATCCAACACATTTGACCCCAAGAACAGATGCTAAACCATGTTGTTTATTTTCAGACACAATCTGTATAACAAGCTTGTCCTCCACGACAAGACTTTTTGCGCTATCGCAATCCACTATGTGCTTAAACAATCTTTTCATGTGATTTTCAAGACAATCAAGGTTTATAAGCCTGTATCCTTTAACACTGATATCCTTTACAGGACTGAATACATATTTGAGTTTTTCCCTCTTGTGGCAGTTATACATTTGTTTTTACAGTGGTGGTAAAATTGCGAGGCTTTTGAATGTTGTTGCTTGTTGGACATAATGATAATTGGATTTTAAGTTTAAAAGGTGAAATAAGCGTGCACTTATGCCGCACTGCCTTCATTTTGCCTCTCCGACTATTGGAGTGTCGCCCTCCACTCTTTCCAAAGCGACCACTAGGTCTCCAATGCTTTTTCCTTACCATAATATATCACACAACAACACAATTTATATATATATATTACACAAAACAACACAATTTATAAAATGTGTTCACAGGGGATTTTACTTCACTATTTCAATAGGATATTGAAAAAAACAGAAGCACTGTTTACATTCACGAATGACGATATAAGAACAGGTTGGCACTATGATGATTCCATAACACCCGTATGTTAAATTAACAAAAACATCCGGCCAAGGCATACCCAACACGATATAGGATAGTTTTACAGCAATCTTTAAAAGCATTTATAGTAAAGATCGCACTGCCAATTTATATAACAATCAAGATTACAATTGTATGATATATGTGAAATACTTACAAGAGAGAAAAAACGAAGATCTTGTGGGAAAATTGCTAATTTCATGTTGCCCATCTTCAGAACAAAGCCACCAGTAAAAGGCCGGAAGTAACTTCGCAGAAAGAATCCAGTGACGAATCGTTGAATTTGGTGGAATTTACGATCGAAATTGATGTGCAATGCGCTTTTTTTGTTGGCAATATATCAAAAAGCACTTAGGTATGGAAAATAAAGTTTAAAATATGCTTGTTAAAAAAATGCGAAAATGCGGATTAATTGCAAAATCAACTTCCGGCAATAATGACAACAGGTTGATGTCGATGTAATTTAACTGATATAGTGTGTGACTGCGGTAAGTTTCGTCAGTGACATTCCATTTATCGTGTTGCTTATTATTTTCTGTTTCCGCACGTATATAACATTTGTCAATCGGTCTTGTAGATTTGGAGTAACTGGCCTTAAAATGTTGAAAGTTTTCGAAAATGCAAATGGCTGCTTTCGTGTAAAAAATTCGATATTTGAAAGATGCCCATAGGCTTATGCCCACCTCTGGTCAATTATTTCTTGGTAGGAGTACCCAGTTTTATACTTGTTCTTTGTATTTATGACCACACTTTTTCGTATTTGCCTGTCATATATAGTTGTTTGATATCTTTTGCTGAAGGGGTCGTTTTCTCTCTATGTTTGTTTCATTTTGAGCTTCTAACACCACACGTACGTCAATATATATGAAACTTTAGGTTCCCTCCTTTTCATTGACTAATTATCCATACTTTGTGAAAATATTTTTTGCCAGTTTTCTTTATTTATTGAGTATTGGAACTTTTCAAATGTCAGTACTTTTCTCTCGTTCAGGGACATTACATGAACCTTAACGTAATCGTTAGGTCGTCACGTAACGCCGTTACACAAGGACGACCAGATCTTGGGAGAAGTCTGACAACGCCTGTGGTATTGAA
The DNA here is from genome assembly GCA_922989275.2 of Gari tellinella. NCBI lineage: Eukaryota > Metazoa > Mollusca > Bivalvia > Cardiida > Psammobiidae > Gari > Gari tellinella. The sequence continues at coordinate 44,195,325 of OV277861.1, read as the reverse complement.
CCTAATCCTAAGGTTATTAATGGTCTGCCGGGCGACGTCAGTAACACTTAACCCGTCCGTAGCATGCCATCAGCCTGATTTCGATCTGCATATCTCCGACGTGGCATTATCTTAATTTGTCAAATTTGTAATTTTTCTTTCTTTTCCTAGTCGCTTATAATGGTGTGTCGGTGTAGAGACTACATATAGTATGTACACCTGTGCACGTGAACGCAAGGAACAAGTGTTAACAATAAAGCGGCTAAAATAAACAGGTATAGTCATGCTTGAATACACAGTTTTAAACCTCGACGATAATCCAATAATATGATGTAACCAATTTAACATTACGTCTGCTAACTAATGATATATTATCTAAATAGAAGTGTAAAGGAACTTTTTGGGTGAGTGTATTAATTTGCGAAAGTTGTATTTTCAAACCGTTGCATATTAAAGAATCATTACATCTGTTTTCAGTACCTAAACTGTCAACCATTAAACTATTTTCGTTGTGAGAAAAAGAAGCTACCCGGTGATTTTTGTGATTATGATGTATCTGACACGAAGGGGAGTTTGCCGTTTTCTTAGGAACGGACATAATCCATTTGCGCTTCCCATCACTGTCGACGTATTAAAGTCCGCCAATTGAGGATCCTACATGTTTCTTAATATTATATTTACTGCTTCCATATGATTTGAGTTTAATTTTTTGTCATCAATAAAATTTAATTCACCTTCTATTGAAAGGCCTAAATGTTTTAACCAATAGTTAACTTCTTTAGGACAATTATCCAAAACTGAAACAGGCTGTGTTTCTGAGTCTGATTTGATGTCGTGATCTGATTCATAAGTTTCAATGTAAGAAATGTTTAATTCATTTTCAGATACTTCTTGAATGACATTTAGTTTCTTTTCCTGTCGTTAGATTTTGGCGTAATTGAAGACAAGGGTTTTTGTTTAATAATTGGTCTAGGTGTAGATTTCTGAAAGTTAATTTTCTTAAGCGACTTTTCCCCAGTTTCCCCATTTTAATAGTGTTTTACACGTAGGCGTGTCAAATATTTCTTCTAACATGTTTTTAATGGCCGAGTCAGGTGCAGGATTAATAGTGATATCGTCATTATTATCACCCAAACGACCCTTTTTGGTACCTACTAAAGTGCCAAGGTGAGCTATTTTGATCGTGCCGTGTCCGTCGTCGTCCGTCCGTTCGTTCGTGGTCAACAATTTCTTACAACGACATCTCCTAAACTACTGTAAGGATTTTTACCACACTTGGCAGGAATGATCCTTATATGGTCCTCTTTGAAAGTTGTTCAAAAAGTTCCGATCCTTTGCATATCTAGGTCACAGGAGCTAAAAATAGATCGTTTCAATAAAATCTTTAAAAATCTTCTTGACTGAAACCACAGTACCCTGAGCTAAGATATTTGGCACAAAGCATCATCTACAGGTCCTCCATCAAACTTGTTCAAATTATGTCCCTAGGGTCACAAATGACCCCGCCCCAGGGATCACAAATTTACATAGTTATATAGTGAAATCTCCAAACATCTTCTTTTCTGAAACTAATATGACCAGAGCTTTAATATTTTGTGTGGTGACACTTCTAGAGGACCTTTACCAATAGTGTTCAAACTATTCCGGTCCGTTGCATATCTAGGTCACAGGAGCTAAAAATAGATTTTTTTTTCAATAAAAAATTAAAAGATCTTCTTGTCTGTAACCACAGTACCCTGAGCATAGATATTTGGCACAAAGCAACATCTACAGGACCTATATCAAAGTTGTTCAAATTATGTCCCTGGGATAAAAAAAAAAATGACCTCGCCTAAGGGGTCACAAATTTACATAGAGTTATATAGTGAAATCTTCAAACATCTTCTTCTCTGAAACTAGTATGGCCAGAGCTTTGATATTTGGCATGGTGACACTTCTAGAGGACCTTTACCAATTGTTCAAACTGTCCCGGTCCGTTGCAAATCTAGGTCACAGGGCACAAAACATCATCAGCTCAGCTTTCCAAGATATTTTACATTTACATCAACTGTTCCAGGTGAGCGATTTAGGGCCGTATACGGCTCTTGTTTATTACTTGGCCGCGCCTAAATGCGATTTTTGTCATATTTTAAATTCTCTTTTTGCTTTGAGTCTCCATACCTATTGATAATGTTGCCGCTACAATGTGATAGCATTCTGCAGTTGCTTGACAAGAGCAATTTTCTGTAGGAAAGAGAGTTACCGAATATTTTCTATCTTTCGACCCTTTAACCATAAAAGCGCCCATGCTTGGGACAAGCACAACACCATTATCACAAAGAGTGTTAACTGCCAGAGATCTTTATATCTTTATTAGAGCCCCACCGAGAGATGGGTGCCCTAAAGTAATCGCCTTGTCCGTCAGTCAGTCAGTCTGTCCGTCCGTCATACTTTTTCTTGTCCGCTCTCTAACTTGAGTAAATTTAATCCAATCTTCACCAAACTTTCTGAAAATGTGTATTAGTATAAAATGTAGGCCAAGTTTGATAATTACCCAAATCAAATCGCATAAAGCATGTTGGAGTTATTGCCCTTGAATTATTAAAAAAATGGCTGTTTCAGCCTTGTCCGCTCTCTAACTCGAGTAGTTTTTATCCAATCTTCACTAAACTTAATGAAAATGTGTATTAGTATAAAATCTAGGCCAAGTTCGATAAGTACCCAAATCACATCAGGCATATTGGAGTTATTGCCCTTGACTTATTAAAAAATGGCTGTTTCAGCCTTGTCCTCTCTCTAACTCGAGAAGTTTTTATCCAATCATCACTAAACTTAATGAAAATGTGTATTGGTATAAAGTCTAGGCAAAGTTTGATAATTACCAAAATCGCATAAGGCATGTTGGAGTTATTGCCCTTGAATTATTAAAAATGGCTGTTTCAGCCTTGTCCGCTCTCTAACTTGAGTAGTTTTTATCCAATCTTCACCAAACCTTATGAAAGTGTGTATTATTATTAAATCTAGGCCAAGTTCGATAATTATCAAAATTGCATAAGGCATGTTGGAGTTATACCCCTTGGATTATTAAAAAATGGCTTTTCAGCCTTGTCCACTTTCTTACACAAACATTTTGTATTGGATATTCATCAAACTTACTGAAAATGTTAATTGGTATATAATCTAGGTCAAGTTCGATAATTACCCAAATCGCCTATGGCATATCAGAGTTAGTGCCCCTCAATTATTAAAAGATAGCTGTTTAAGCCTTGTCCGCTCCCTTACTGAAACAACAGTGTCTATCTGATCTTCAATAAACTTGCTGAACATTTTTATTGGTATGAAATCTAAGCCAAGTTCGATAACTACTCATATCGCATAAGGCAATTCAGAGTTATTGTCCTTGAATTATAAAAAAATGACTGTTTCAGCTTTGTCCGCTCTCTTAACACAAACATTTTATATTGGATCTTTACAAAACTTGCTGAGAATGTTTATTAGTATAAAATCTGCAGTTTTATCTTGTGCCTTCCTCCTCCTGACTCCTTTTGTGGGGCCCTTTCTGACTGGTCAGTATTCTAGTTTCATTTTCTTTGGAATTTTCATCATGTACATTATTGTCTATAAATTCATTATTAACCCGTTAACTCATAAGCGATAAACAATTATCACTGCTTATCTTAATACAAGCTAGTGGATTTCTGCATTGCGCTGACCTTAATTTGGCATTTACTTGCTAAAAGCTTTACGATTACCCCTTAAAAGTTCATTGATTTTATCTGTGTGATATATATTCTTAGGAAAATATACAGTCTCTGGGTCGAGTGCCGCATCCTTAAACTCAGGTTTCAAAGTCCTCTCGCTCTCGCCACAAAAAACATCATATAATTGTTTTGGGTGTTATCTAGGTATAAAACTATACCGTGAACAGGCTGACGCTTAAACTCTAGCATTCTTTTCAGCTTAACATTAAAACTTTCAGAGACATTGTTAGTTATTCCAAAATATGGGTTATATCGATCATATTTTTCTATAATCCTCCTGTTAGCATCATGAACGATTGTGTCAAAGAGATGTGTGTCGAAATATGTCAGCATCATTAACGATTGTGTCAAAGAAATGTGTGTCGAAATATGTAACAAAAGATTCACTCCACATTTGTTTAATTTCGTTGTATTTTTCGTCAAATTGTTCGCGAGATTCGCACTGCTTTAAATCACGTACATGATTGTCGTAAACCCGTTTATCATCCGGAGTGGCGCCTTTTTGAATGAGCCAAAATTTTAAGTCGCGAAATATATTATTCCAGCATATCAGAAGTTGAGCGTTTGGGAGCATTTTTTTTAAATGCATTGTTTATACCAGCTTCCCTATCACTTACGACATCAATGTCACACTCTGCTAATTTGGAATTTTTGTTTTTATTTAATCAATAAAGGACTCGTGGCATTTTTTTTAAACTTTCGTTCGTGTATCAGGAAGGATATTGAATATATATGATCTCCTTTAAACATGCGGTGTTGAAAAGCCAAAACAAACACGTAAAAATCCCCTAAATTAAAGGTTGTGTCGTAATAAAATTCCATTTTTACGTTTTTAAGTCGTTAAAGCCTACTCGATTCTTGAAATACTCCACTATTTCCTAAAATAACCTCTAGATCTGGTTTAGTTTTAATGCTCAAAATATAATTTTCTAAATGGTTTACTAATATATGCAAGTCATACAATGTGTCATGTGTAATATTTTAGTATCTTTTCTTTTCTTTACGTTTTGTATTTGCTGTAAGTTCCTTGGAACACTGACGCCTTTTAAAATAGAGTCTATATCCTTATCCCACTTTAATTCATCGTTCAATTTAGTTGGTTTGCTTGCATGACATCGTGATTGTTTTTCCTTTAAAAGAGAGGGCTTTGTTGTATGACAACGTCCATTTATTTTCCTACCTGCATGGGGCAAAATGTTTATAAAAGGCACATTCTCCTTAGTAGCACATATTTGTACGTCCGTTATATTCGTCTCCTAAGAATTGAAATGCATACCTAGTAAAATGTCACAAACTTTCCCCTTGTTAGATATGCGGAAAAACTACTTTTTTCCCATATACTCTTTTCCGCCATTATTCCAAGTATATCCATCTGCCGGACAATTTTCCTTTCATTTACATCATCTGAATCACTGTACAAATAAATGTACCCCTAAAGGACTGAATGGGACTTCTTTAGTAACACTAATATTTTGTATTAAAATGTCAGCTGCCTTTAACTGATCTAAATTATTTTAAGGTTTAGCAAACAATTGTACATCTCCATCCCGCCATAAAGCTTTTCGTGCAATTTCTGTGAAACAGTCTTTTGTGAAGAATCAGAAAGACTAGCCACAGAAGGACGCACAGACGGACGCTGACGAACACTCAGACTTCATAGAAGAGACAGAGCTACCAGCTTTCTGTTTCTTCGATAAAACAGTCTTCCATGAAGAACCAGAAATACTAGCGTATGGTTTCTCCACAGGGGGACGCACAAACACAGACGGACAAGGAGACTTCATAGAAGCGATCAAGTTACCAGCTCTCTGTTTCTTTAATAACAAGAAGAATCAGAAAGACTTAGCTTTCAGTTTCTCCCAATAAGCAGACGCAGACGGACGCACAGACGCATCGGCAGACACAGGGACACGAGCGGGCTGACTGAGAAGATGTCTCTTCAACACACGGGAATAAAGCATCGGTCCAAATGGAGAAACATCTCTACTTTCAGCCGCGCTCAGATCCTCACTCGGACAAGCAGCAGAAGACTGCGAAACAACATGTATCTTCGATGAAGATACAAATTGCATACAAAGAATAAGAAAGACTAGCTTTCTGTTTCTCCACAAACCCAGACGGACACGTAGACCTCAATGAATAAACAGATCTTCCGGCTCTCTGTTTCTTCGATGGCACATTCTTCTCTGAAGAATCAGAAAGACTAGCTTATGTTTCTTCACAGGCCCGTACGGACACACAGACTTCATTGAAGAAACAGAGCTACCAGCTCTCTGTTTCTTCGATGACACAGTCTTCTCTGAAGAATCAGAAAGACTAGCTTATGTTTCTCCACAGACTCGTACGGACACGCAGCCTTCGTTGAAGAACTAGAGCTACCGGCTCTCTGTTTCTTCGATGACACAGTCTTCTCTGAAGAATCAGAAAGACTAGCTTATGTTTCTTCACAGGCCCGTACGGACACGCAGACTTTATTGAAGAAACAGAGCTACCTGCTCTCTGTTTCTTCGATGACACAGTATTCCCTGAAGAATCAGAAAGACTAGCTTTCTGTTTCTCCACAGACCCGTACGGACACGCAGACTTCATTGAAGAAACAGAGCTACCTACACTCTGTTTCTTCGATGACACAGTATTCCCTGAAGAATCAGAAAGACTAGCTTTATGTTTATCCACAGACCCGTACGGACACGCAGACTTCATTGAAGAAATAGAGCTACCAGCTCTGTTTCTTCGATGACACAGTCTTCACTGAAGAATCAGCAAGTCTAGCTTTCTGTTTCTCGAATTCAATTCAATTCAAATTTTATTTAAACTCTGTTCATATATGACATGTTAACATTAGCTATGTATTGCTATATACCAACATTATGTAACATAACAAACAGCATGCAAATTAAAAATGATAAAGATAATGCATATATACTACATTACTAAATATTAATATATATCTTAAAATACATGCATGATTAAAAGATGTGTGAAAGATGCTGATCTGGACCAGTGGCCTAATAAAAGGCTGACAGGCAAACGATACACTAAAGTGTGAAAGATAAGATAGATATAAACACAAGAATCACCTCAAATCAGATTTGTGGGGAACTGATCAGCAACATCCACGCCATTAAGAATTTCATAGGAAGACAAATGAAATTGAGGCGTTCAGCCTGATCATTCCATTTTTTTTCTTTTATATACAATCACTCTTGCTTATAAAATTTATTCAATAAATAGATATATATTATTGCACCAAATTTAGAAGACATGTAAGATCAAACCATAGTACCATGATAATTAAGAAATAGACTAGTGAACTGATCGTACAGTTCAATTTTAAGGAATTGTCCTTGTTCATATGTGTGTTGCTTCATGCAGGTTGAGAGCACTGCATATAGCTCCAGGCTTCTACGAAGTGCAGAATCCTTGCTGCCACTGCAATTTCAGGTCGATTTGGTGCAAGAGACGGTAGAGAGGACGCATGCCTAGGGCTGAGCCTTAGGGGGAGCGAGTAGGCATTACTGACTGTCTACCGCCTCGTCCCTCTGGATTTTGGAGAACATGCTGGCTTCGACTGCTGAGAAGGATACCATTTCTTCTTAGAAGGCGGCATTTATAAACCAGGGGTAGCAGGACGCTTAAAAACAAGAGCCTTGCCACCTGAATTCCTGGCAGTCATCAGTGCTCTTAGGTGGTCGTCTTTGTCAGTGGACAAAGCACCTAACACTCGACCACCTAAGAGCGTACTTGCCGTTAAAGGAGCAGTCAAAAGACGGTTCTTTGTCGGCGCAAGCAGAATGCATGGAGAAAAAGTAGAAAGCATGTCAGTCCTGCTACGCAAGATGGCAGCTTAATTAGCTGAAGCATTGACAGCCATGCTATAAGAAGATCGAGCGAGGTAAATCAGCAAGTGTTTCACCTTGCCCGGGCACTGCTTACTGTCAGCAAAAAGCTGCAGAAGCGTAGCCGAGAGAAAGTAAATTTAGTTAGCCCCAAAGATTTTCTCTCCCTCAGTTCTCAAGCCTCAAGCAATCCAAAGTGGATTGCGAAGGGGGATGCTGAGTTAGGCTTCGCTAACTTAGCTTGACCACAGTCAGAGTCTTAAATGTGGCAACTGACTGAGATCAAGACCCGACGAATTCGGGAGCTGGGTGTCTAAAAGCTGCATTATGCTCTAAAGATTTTACGACACTCGAAGGCACACACCTAGGATTAGAAAAGCTAGCTTGGTTGTGAGGCTCCATTTGCTGAAAGCAAGCCTGCACTGATTGAGAAATCGGTAACTGTAAGTTTGGAGCCTAAGAAGAAGCTTTGTCTGGAAACAACTTCCGGACTTAAGCCAACGTTGCTGTATCGGGCACTCTACCCTGAGCAGGGGGGGTCGGGGACAACTGTCCTTAGCTAGAGTTTCAAAAACAGAGTTGTAAATCTGTTTGAGGTTACATAATAATACACTAAACGACACTTATAAGTGTGCAAGTATAAAAATGTCATTTATTTGTTTATTCCTGGTTTGTTTTTCAACCAGATGTATACCAAAGATTATTATTAAAAACAATAACGTAAATATAACTCGCTATTTATTTTTTAAAAAAAAGCGCGACATCTTCACGGTCCAGTGCGCAAACAAATTAAAACATTAAAATGCATGTTGAATTCGGTGTAGCGTGCAAACTGATATTGCACGTGGCGTCAAGTACTGAAATAGCTCACGGTTGTATGTAAAAAACAGAAAAAAATCAAGTTTTCTATCCCGCAAGGAGACGTAGCCACGGGTTGAATTAAAGCCGGTGTCTGTCAATGCGGAGTTTGCATCGTAGTTTTTGATTTACAAATCAATCTTTTGTACGAATATAATAAACTCACCAGTGAATAATAACAAGTTTTTGTTCTACAGATTGGCATAATTTAATTTGTAAAATGGTCTCTCCTATTTCATAAATTAGTTTTACTTGCTCTGATTTTACACGATACATATCCCATGTAGGCAATTAATTTCTTTATCATATTTTAACATTTTATCAAATACAGGTAAAGGGCGCAGACACTGTGTTAGATTAAATTTGAAGCTGTGTGTAAAATCGACACGATGTAAATTTTTAATATTAGGAATCGACCCAGGGTCAGCTTTCTATGTTAATAATCAACCCAGGTTATTTTAACCTTGATTTTCGATCTCGTTGAGTTCATTCCTAACTTTAAGAATCTACCCAGGGTGTAAAACAGCTTGTTCTATCGGTTATTAGGATTTTTGGAATTTCGTTTGATTCATCAGTTTTTTTTTAACTTCTGTCATTTGTTAGCTATTCATTGATATGAATTAAAATAAAAATCAGTGTCAGACATGGTCTCTTAAGCACAAAACCTGAAAGTTTGACGCGTTATAAGATATTTAAAAACTAATACTTGCACACTTATAATGTCGTATAGTGTACATGTAACGGGACTTTCTGGTAGAATAGGGGTCCGTACAAATAAATGTAGTTCAAGGTCTACTTTATCTTTAATAATGGCAGTGCTTTGCAGGAATATAATGAAATCAATCTGAAAATATAAACAAATACACACCTAAAAAATAGCCCGTGTAAATGGTAAACAATGAACATAAATATATAGGGGTCAAGCGTAGCTAAATTCCCTATAGCGTTCAAATTATATAACAATCCAATACAATAAACATAATCAGACATTACAATAATAACAATAAAGTTACAAAAACAATCAGTTACCTGAATAAATAAATAATCTAATCCAGTGTTATGGCTTATAACAAAAATTGCGACTTCTTTGTTCGAAAATGTGACTAAAAGGGACCCGTGCAACGTAATAAAGGTGAGGTAATCCTGAACAAGAAAATGTTAGTAAGAGTTATTTCCCATTGACCTTATTAGAAACGTAGCTGAAGCCGAAATCATCATCTCATCGCATCATCTATCATCATTCATTGGCGCTATCTAGTTTCGCAGTGCCGCAAAACCAAACTCATCATCAGCTTACATGGAATCTAACGTTCGGTTAATGGTAAAAATATATGGATGATCTAAGATTTTGAGAGCTGTTTCCTGGCATGACACGCTGTCTGTCTCACTGTTGAAGGACTGTTTCAGGTTTATACGACACAGTTCTTTGCCAGTACGTGTCTCCTTTGTATACGTTGTGCAGCCTGCATTTGTTTATTGCTCTGGAAAAAGCTCACATTCCGCTTCTTCCTGGTAAAAGTCGAAATACTGCAGGTTGGGAAAGCGGATCCACATCAGGTTGTTGAGTATCAAATACGCCTTGGTGATCATGGTGGATGCCACGAGGGTGGTGTGAAGGCAACGGAAACAGTTGGCAATGATGCCAAAAGCATTCTCCGTGAACGGGAACACCCCTTTATAAAGATGCGTTCCTCGTGTGAGGTTTCTGTGAGAGAATGGCTTCACAAGGTAGGTTCGCAATGGGAATGCGTCATCACCGCTCAACAAGTATGGCACCTCTTGGTCGTCGTGATGAAGAGGTTCAGGGAGAGTGAAACCAAGTGCCCCTTCCCGATGAAGGAACTCAATGGAAGACTGGGTGAAACTCCATGCATCAAGCGTTTCTCCTTTTACACCTACGCGTACCCCCAGAAAGCGATTCATGTAATCTGCGTCGATTAGTCCTATCAATACTGTAGAAAAGAAGCTCTTATATATAGTTTAAGAAGATTCTGCCTGGCAGTTTAGGCTTCTCGGTCCTTATGTATGTACCGTCGATTTCCCAGCAAACATGAAGAAAGTCCAATCTGCTGGTGAATCGTTGGATATTTTCCTTCAATTCATCAGGAGGTGAAAGGGTTGCAGTATTATCACGATGGTCTTTGTAGACCGCACCACATACCAGGGACACAAAAAGTGATACGATGTTGTTCTCAACCCTGCAGATGAATGTTAGCGAGTGATAGGAATCACCTGTTGCCAGCAATCGAAGTGTTAAGCCAGTTTCAAGCCTGGTGAAAGGGGTGGCCTGATATTGCCGCTTTTGGGGTTTTCTGGGACTGACACGGATCAGCACATTCCAGGTTTCATCCACATAATTATTCGCCCGTCTTCTTCTCTGCCTGTGGGACTGCCGTTCTTTTTCGCATATGAAGACTACAATCAGTCCTGTTTTCGGTGAAATCGCCTCAATTGCATCCGCAGATAGCCAAGCCTCAGCCTTTTCAGGAATAGCCAAGAGTTCATTGTTAGATCAAAAGTACATGCATTGTACGAATACTGTTTGAAACATATGACAAAAAGAGTACACACTAATGCACAAGTGTTGGCTTAATGTGACCATTGAGTTCCGTAGCCGCACGGCAGCTGTCGCAGAACCGCTCTGTGGCGTGTTATTCCAACGGCCGCTGTAGAAATGAAACATGTTATAACTATGCGTTATAAATCTGCGGCGATCTCATATTTCTGTAAATTCTTTCGATTTTACGTTTCTGCGGCCACCGTAGAACGAATGTGAGCGCACATTAATTTAGACGTCGCTTTACTTGCGTGTTGTCTTTATTTCTTTAGTTTTATTATGCTCCCCTTTGGGGGCATATAGTCGCCGCTTTGTCCGTCCGTTCGTGTATCCGTTCGTCTGACAGAAGGATGTGCAGTACACAAAAACCGTAACTCTGTCATCTCCCAAAATTGAATTATCTCCGTTTTTCTCATAAAAATTCAATTTTGTCTGGATCTTTTGTCCGGAGCATATCTCTGGACTGCTACACTGTAAGTTGATTAAAGTTGTAACAGTGATAATGAATGACAGAATGAAGTACAGTACACAAGAACAGTAACTCTCTCATCTCCCAATTTTGAATTATATCCCTCTTTCCTCATTGAAATCAATTTTGTCCGGGGCATGTCTCTGGACGGTTACACCGTATGTTGATTAAACTTGTTACAGTTATAGAGGATGACATCAGGAAGTGCAGTACGCTAGAATTGTAACTCTGTCATCTCAAAATATTATTAGTTACACGGTATTTCGGCAGGGTGTACGGGCTGGTATGACGGTTTTGGATTCCGTATTTCCTGAGCGCGAAGCGTGTACGGGCTGGTATGACGGTTTTGGATTCCGTATTTCCTGAGCGCGAAGGAAATACGGAATCCAAACCGTCATACCAGCCCGTACACCCTGCCGGAATGCCGTGTAACGAATTTATTTCCAGTCTAGAACCAATACAAGAAAGACAACATGCATCATCTGACAGTGTTGTTTACTTGATCCTAAATTGACACTTGAAATTGACAACAGTTCACTGAAATCTCTCGCGCTAGAGCAAAAAAGTCTATACAGTTAAACTTCGATGTTTGGAACTCGCATAAGTAGAATCTACCTGCATTTCTACAGATTAATGTCATAATCCCGCTTCTGTTGAACTTTCCGTATTTCAAGCTAAAAAAAAGTGGCATATCCACCTTTTAAACTTTGAAATACCGATATGTTCGAATGAACAGAATTCAAGATAGGCCCTAAGTTTAACTGTATCTAACATGATTACGTCATCACATTGGAGTTTTGAACCTTACACAATTCATCACATTCTTATTGATTGTGCTGATTTAACTTTAATTCGTAGTAGATTTTTTCAGGCAGATTCTCTGCGGGAACTGTTTGAATTTGTAGATATATCTAAAATAATTGAATTTTTAAAAGCCATTAATTTATATTATAAAATTTGAATAAATTATAGGGTTTTTTTTAAAAATAAATTGTATGTCGATTATGTTTTGTCCATATTTTGTTTACTTTCCCGTTGATCGGGACTGACATTGACGTAATCTTTAATTTGATATTGTTTTAAATTTGATATTGTAATTATTTATTCGGCTCTAAATGACCTTTTTGTGTCGATGGGCCGTAAAACACCATTCATTCATTCATTCATTCACATTGGAATGTGGGCATCTTATAAATGTACATTACATGTAGGCTACCAGAATATTTCGAACGGACAGTTCTAGGACGACATTTATGTTTTATGAAACACTGTAACGATAAGTTTTAACAAATGAACGGAAATAATCAGGGGCGAACGAATGAATACGTATAGGTCAGTGGCTATGCATATCGAGTTAAGTCTATTTGGGTTGATATCGATAAAAAATATTGATCAAAATATGTCGTAATTATGTGTCAATTTCATTATAAACCAGTGACAAGTGCCATTTCATTTCCAGTCTTTTGTTTACCATGGTGACGACGCGGGTGGGGTAATCAGGGAAAACAAAGCAAGAAATTAGCATTTCATCGATATTTGAGTTACACATACGCATAATGATAGATTCAATACAGTTTTTAATTGAGATTTCTTTTAATTTCTTGATAAACAATTGTTTAATAAACAGAAAAAGAGAGATTATTTACGCGAATCGATCGAGGGAGAAACATCTATTAAGTCACGTGATCTGTACTACCCGGCAAAATCAATGAATACGGTCTCGTACACAGTGGTCACATGTGCAGTTTTAGCCTATCAGAGTCCAAGAATTTATGATGACTGGAAATAATGAATGATATCCCTTTTTGTAAAAAAACAACAACAAAACACTTTTGTCCGGAGGATATCTATTGACTGTTACACCATAAGTCAATTGAACTTGATACAGTGATAGATGATGACACGAGGAGGTGCAGTACACAAGAACCCTGACTCTGTCATCTCCCAGTATTGAGCTATCGCCCTTTTTATATTTAAAACATCCAATTTTATCCGGAGCTGATCTCCTGATACAGGATGAAAGAGGGAGTGCTGTACTCAAGAACCATAACTCTGTCATCTCCCGTTATTGAATAATCTCCCTTTTTCTTATAAAAAAATCAATTTTTCCGGAGCACTTGAACTTGATGAAACTTGATACTGTGTAAAAGGATGACATGATGAAGTGTAGTATACAAGAATTACAACTCTGTCATCTCCAAATATTGAATTGTCTCCCTTTTTTCATAAAAAAATAATTTTTGTCTGAAGCATATCTCCTGAATGTTACACTACAAGTTAATGAAATTGTGATACTGTCTTCACCTACTAAACATGGTATACCTTGGGATTTTCTTTGTGGGGAGCATCCATCGCTGAGAACGATATTCTTGTTCATTTTGTAAACCCTTTACCCCGAGAGCAATACACTCAGTCTGGTCAGAAATCAAAATATTTGACAACCAATGCAATATATCTTAAGTCAAATAACATAAAATTCAAATTTGAGAAATTAAAGCAGACGACAAGATTTTACCAAGATGTCATCGTGAGAGTTAAAGGGAAAATAACGCTAAAATTAATGTCTACATGTCTAAAAATTATATACGGTGGAAAAGAAGCTTTTTTTTATTTTCGTTTAAATAAACAATTATTTCTTAACTCTTTGCATGCTAGCGGTAGATATATCTGCCACAATGGTTGTCTTTGCAAACAGTTTGGATCCAGATGAGACGCCGCGTAACGCGGCGTCTCATCAGGAGCCAAACTGTTTGACACTGGCCATATTTTGAAAAGAAATTTCGAAAAATCTATTGCTAGAGCAATAGCAGACTACAAATGTTGCAGACAGAAGGAAATACCAAGCATGCAAAGAGTTAACTGAAAACTAAGTGGCAAGCAGTTCGAATTATTTGGTGTCTGATCTAGATCCAAACTGTCTTCAATAAAAATACAATCTAAACTCGACAACCCGATCCCTCTTTTCAAGTCGAACATACTCTTATTTCAAAATACAAACATGGCTAAGTCACGTTTTAACTTTGATCGTTGGACGTGTTCGGCTTCAGCGAGATCGATCTATCGAAGTCTAACCTACGGAATAAGGAAAAGAAAAACTCCACCTAAGCGATTTCGGAGTACAGCACTCCCTCTCTACAACGGCCCTCCCAAGAACGATTCCCTCCTCACAACGACGCTTGCCGCTGATCCCGAAACAAGAAATGATGTCCAACCTTTTTACGTCTGCAATATCTTCTGCTTAAAATTGTCGTCTGCTGTTTTTCTCAAAATTACATATTGGGCATTTTGACATAACAAACTTTAGTGACGAGTGACAAACAGCTTGAATCCAGATCAGACGCCGCGTTATGCGTCGTCTGATCTGGATTCAAGCTGTTTGCAAATGTAAGCCTATTTCGCTTTCTATAACGACTCCCTCCGAACAACGAACACAATTGTTGTCTCCCATTTGATGTCGTTGTAGAGAGGGAGCGCTGTACATTGTATCGTATTTCAACTGTAATTGTGTATCCAAAAAGCATTATTCTGGAACGAAACAATGCGTGTAGTATTTAGGAATACACCGACATGCATTCTGAATAATTTAAAGTATTGTGTGATATAATTGATATTCATCAAACTATAAAAGTAATTATTACAACTCACATGGGTGACAGTAGGGAAACGTGTTACATCCCGAGGGCGGTAACATCTACGTCACGAGCATTTATCATTTATTGTAAGAGTTCAATGTATTGCTAACGACAATCAGAAAAATTATCATTCATACAAAGTGCTAGATAAAACACATACGATCTGCATACGATTTATACAATTCAAACATGTGAAGCGACAATGGGAAATGTATAATCTACTGATAACAATACCATGATCTCTCTCTCTCTCTCTCTCTCTCTATCTATCTATCTATCTCTGTCTCTCTCACTTTGTCAGTCTGTCTCTCTGTCTCTCTCTCTGTGTCTCTCTCTCTGTCTGTCTCTCTGTCTCTGTTTCTCTCTGTATCTCTTTTTTGTCTGTCTATTTCTCTCTGTCTCTGTATGTCTGTCTCTCTCTGTCTGTCTCTCTCTCTCTCCCTCTCTATCTCAAACTCTATTTACATGTATGGCTGTCTATGACTTTGTCTCCCGATCTCCCTCTCTATTTCTCTCTGTCTCTGTATCTCACTCTGTCTCTCTATGTCTCTGTCTCTATCTCTGTGTTTGTTAGTCTGTCTCTCTCTCTCTGCCTCTCTCTGTCTTTGACTTTTTCTCTCTTTGCCTCTGTCTCTATGTCCCTCTCTCTCTCTTTCTCTCTCTCTCTCTAATTCCTTCAACTTACTATCTCGGTCCCCAGTCCCACGACATAATTATCTCATTCCCATGACTTACAATCTCGTTCCGATCACGGCATGACTTGCTATCTCGTTCCTGCGAGATGCTATAATAATAATAATAATAACGACTTTATTTCATGTGGATTACATATTTGGTAACAAACAAACCAATTTTCAATATGGTCCACAAACAAAATTAACATATATACAACACGCATTATGTGAGACGGGAACAAAAACAGTATTTTTAAACCTTTGCAAACAGAGTGGATCCAGAAAAGACAGAACCTGTAGGAGCTCTACACGGGGACTACTCTGTTTACTTAGAGAATTTTAAGAATCAAACTGAAAATAATAATGCATTAGTGTCATACTGTTCACGATTTGTTATTTACACTTGAATATTCAATAGATATAGGCAATATAAAGCGAACATAATACGACGTTTTAACAAGTAGGAAATATCTAGACCGGTTAAATTATATATATCAAAAGAGATACCACAGATATTTTAAACCCTTTAATCAATGGTATATTTCTAGTATTGAAGAGAGGTGACCACTTAAACCAGGTTGAAAGTAAAGCATAGTGAGCCCAAATGTGCGTTCTGTTATACTTTAAGCCCGCTTCAAGATACCATCTACTAGAGAACAGAAATTATTAATTATGATACATATCTATGGAGTAAAGGGTTAAAATAACATGCAGGTATGGTAATGATCAAGTATCTATATGTCTATTGTAGCTGCCATAACACATAGAAGCCCTAACAAGCACCTAAGACCCTGGTCAGCCATTAACCCTAGCTCATCGCATTTTCAAAAATGCCCCTCCTTTTAGGAATATTAATCAAATCATTTACTCGAAAGAAGAATACAATGTATTTTAAAACGTGGAATTTTATCTATTTCAGAATCATTTCTTTTCCTAGCAAACAATGTATACTCTGATCAGAGAGCTCCTTATGGAGGTATCTCATCTGGGTCTACACTTTCAGCAAAAACTACTACATATGTATCGACATAATTAGCGGGCTAAAGGTTAATAGTGTAACAGCCGGCCAGGGGCTCAATAGCCAAAACAAAGCCAACGCAATATTAACATTAACGCACATGGCATAATTCAAGTTTTGAAGACAGGTGGTCAGTTAAAGCAGGCTGAAAGTAAAGCAGAATGCGCATTAAGATGCATTAAGCGCTACTTTCAGCCATCATTACATTACCATTTGCTAAGATAATAGATCTAGCAATTATTTTTAATCAACTTTTTGTAAATAGATATGACTGCATAAATTGAAAGCGTTAAAAGGCGCTTCTATGTGGTTATGTGTCAAATAGTGCGATGGTTAGACTGGACGGGTCTAAGGAAAAGCGATATAAAGCCATATTGAACGAAATGTACAGCTTACGTCAGCTGCAAACTACAATATGCGGGATGTAGAAAACTTGGTGCATTGTAATACATTTCCTAAACAGTAATTTAACTTTTTATGCCCCCAGAATCTACGATTCGGGGGCATATAGTTTTTGTCATGTCTGTTGGTTTGTCCGTCCGTCCGTCTGTCCGTCCGTCTGTCCGTCTGTCTGTGCCAAAAACCTTAACCTTGGCTATAACTCTTGCATTTTTGTACCTGGACCTTTTATACTTGGCATGTGTCTTCCCTGTATCAAGACCTTTCCATCCATACAAACCTTTTTGACCTTGTGACCTTGACCTTGACATTTGACCTACTTTTGTAAAAATCTTTAAATGGCTATAACATTTGCACCAGTAGGCCCAGGGCTTTCATATTTTGTATGTATATTTCTTTTGTCAATACCTTTCCAACCATACCAACATAATTGACAATGTGACCTTGACCTTGACCTTTGACCTATTTAATCAAACTTTAACCAAAAACCTTAACCTTGGCTATAACTTTTGTATTTTTAAACCTGGGCCTTTTATACTTGGCATGTGTATTCCTTATGGCAAGACCTTTCCAACCATATAAAACTTTTTGACCTTGTGACCTTGACATTTGACCTACTTTTGTTAAAATCTTTAAATGGCTATAACATTTGCCCCAGTAGGCCTACGGCTTTCATATTTTGTTTATATATTTCTTGTGTCAAGACCTTTCCAACCATACCTACGCTTTTGCCCTTGTGACCTTGACCTTTGACCGGCTTTTGTATAAATCTTTATATGCCTATAACATTTGAACCAGTAGGCCTAGAGCTTCCATACTTTGTATGTACATGTACATTGTATGTTTCTTGTGTTAAGACTTGTCCAACCATGCCAATGTTTCATTTACCATGCGACCATGACTTTTGACCTACTTTTGCAAATAAGCATTACATTACAGAACATGACGCTGGCTGGGGGCATTTGTGTTTCACAAACACATTGCTTTTCATCTGATCTTCACCAAACTTTCTGAAAATGTTTGTTGACATAAAATGGAGACCAATTTGGATAACCAGCGGCACCAATTTATGCTAGGCCCTTTGGAGTAATGGCCCTTGAAGTCCTCAAAATGGCGCTCCACTACAGTTTCAGCTCTCTAACTTTTACGTTGATAGTCTGGATTCCCCTCCCTGTATCATCGGGGGCATTCGTGTAACTGGGACACGCTCTTGTTTATAAATCTAAAACTATCTCGTTCCTATACGACGTAGTCAGTCAGCCAGACTACAGTATGTTGATTCAAAAACATATCGGCAGAAATTAATCATTTTTGCTAATATGTTGTACAGTAGGTGACATGTTTAGTTGAAACATGTTTTATTCAATGTATTATCCGATTTTTCTGACTTGTCCGAGTTATTTTTAGAACAGAATAGTTAATAATGGTGAAAAGGTAAGCAAAGTAACATCGAATATATAATTGTACACTTTCCTAGTTGAGATACATGTAGTCAATCACTCTTCCGACTGCGCTATGAAGGACTTCACTGAATCGTATCAAATTAACACTTCCTTTAAATAAAGTGTCTAGCATAAGCACGTGCGGAAAAAGTCTATGAAGCCCAGAGTCAAGACGCATTTCCGCTCGACCGCAAGAAAACTCTCATATGCGAAAGGCCTTAAATATGTACAAACTACGTGACTTGCGATTCTTCTGTCACAATGCATACAATGAAGCCTCCTTGTCTCGACCAATGGCCATGTATGTATATACATTATGTAACTTTACAAGCAGGGCGACACTTGGTGGTCCAATTCCATCTTATTTTCTTCGCTAATCATGCAAAACTTAAACAAAGTTTCTTTAGAGACGTTAAAGAGGCTCGCAACCGGATTTAGCATTAAATATAGTAATTTGTAAATATATGTCAAATGCTTATATAAAAAATGGGTAAGATTTAGTTTATGATAATAAATTCTATTAAAAAATGCATTTCAAAAAAAAAGAAGAAGCTCTGGTGGGATTCGAACCCGTGACCCTCCATGCGGAGACAAACATGAAAAAAAAGGAAATGCCTTTACCCTCGCGGCTACTGGCGCTCTCTATCTATATGGTAGCGAATTAACGTACTTCACTGGTAGCGATTGATAGTACGTTATTCGGCTCGGGTTTATGTCTGAGCCCGTGTAGAGAAGCAACAACAACAACTATACCGTCTACTAACGCTATAGAAAAACAATGGAAAATATCTAAAAAAAAAAACTAAGATTCGGTGACGATTCTTGAGACTTTTTTTGGACTGGTCATATTTTTTTTAATGTCAAAAGCCAAATAATGCCACAAATTTGTTTTTATTTGAGTATTTTATTTTGTTTTGACAAGTACACCATCCGGTTGCGAGTCCCTTTAAATGCATACGAAACGCAGACGCAATTCAATAAAATTTAGAATATGACAGCTGTTTAAAAAATTCTGACGATTTATTTCGTTCTGAGTGGCAAACAGTTTGGAGCCTGATCAGACGTCGAACTGACTCCAAACTATTTCCAAAAACGCGAATGAATTACGCCATCTCCATTGTAAGATATGGCAGAAATATGAGTTGTTTTGTCCTTATTTTCATTACTTCATTAGGTAAACAGTAAAAGCAAAAACAAAACAAAAAAACACCAAGAACGAGATTATGCTAAAAGACTTATGCCTATTGCAAACAGTTTGAGTAAAATCGCCGTCTGGTCAGGCTTCAGTGTTGCCACTTAAGATTTCAAGAACCTGTTGGGTTTTTTTTTCTATATGTGATTGCAGTGCGCTTGGGTCTACGTGTTGTTTCTTTTAAACAATATTTATTCGAATGACCGTCTTACCTATTAGACTACTTATACCCACGACCGAAAAGAAAATGTTTTCTATTACGACATATTAAGCTGCTTCAAATTTTGAAGACAGGTGGTCACTTAAAGCAGGTTGAAAGTAAAGCAGAATGCGCCTTAACGCGCATTTTGCTTTACTTTCAACCTGCTTTAAGCTACCATCTGCTAGGATATAGAAAGTATTTTATGGAGCATATAACTCGTATAAAGTGGAACTGTTTTCTTAGTTAAAGACGTAAAATGCGTATATATATGGGACAATGCGCTGAAGGGTGAATTAACAGTTCGAAAACTCGATGCAGTTATGTCCCTTTGACACTCAAATCACTCACTGAGACACTGACATCATCAGTGATTTATGACGCGTGACAAGACAGTTTTAAAGACCTCCTCCATATACAATTGTCAGTTTTAAAAAGCATACAATTATTCACGTCGCTTTTTGACAGGTCACGGCAATAGGTGCGATATTGGAATGAATAAAACACTGTCTGTGGTCTTATAAAGGCGAGTTAGGCTTTAATAAAGACAGACTGTCCGTATGCGGCTTCCGCATAAATTTGGTACATTTCGTATATAGACAAACCCGTGTCGTTTGACCATTCAAAATCGTGAAATTAAATTGAAGTCTTAACACACTACTAATCCTAGCGAAGAGTATACTCGTCATTTACAAACACGGTATATGTTAAGAGAATTATTGGCCTATGCAAATAGAGAATACAGGTGCTACCATAAGTTGCTCATAAAAATCCTAAGATTTTCACATTTTCAAGCGTAATACGTTTAACCCTTTCACTGCCAGGCTGTATAACACTGACACTATTTTGCAAACATTTAAGGGTGTATCAATGTCATGAATTTAAGAAATTTTCAAAGTATATGAAAACACTTTAAGATGGTTTTGTATTTAAGAGCTATTTAAGATGAATGAAAAAATAGAAAAAGTGTACATTTTGGTGAACAACAGTTGGCTCCATGGCCATGTAAAATTTACCCCACCCACTTTCCTTATTTTGTCCTTTTCAAACAGCCCGCTTCAATAAAATCCATTTTAAATGAAAACAAATATGATAATTTGGTTTTGTGTTATCTATTTCCCATCTATGGTAGTATTTCTTTATACAAAAACTAATTTAAGAGAGAACAGGCACCAAATGTGAAATTTATAAAGCTCTAAATATCATCGATATGGTACTTTTTGTAAATTTTGTAAGGGGAGATAATTCTTTTTACTTTAATAACTCAGAATTTTCATCACTGACCTTTCAATTTCTTTTCATATTTTGAACTGCCTTAGCATTGGCTTTCATTTGGTAGAATATTGGAAAAAGTTTAATACTAGAACTATTTCATTTTCAACTTTTTTACTTTTTTTTCATAAAATAAAAAATCTAATAAAAGTATGCCCTATAAAAAGCATATTTGTGATATTCGAGGATCCATATTGTTCAAACCTAGTGCCTGCTTTGTCTAAATTTGGTTTCTATATGTGAAAATACCACCATAGACATAAAATAAATAATGAAAACCCAAATTACCATGTTTGTTTTGTTTTGAAATAGATTTTACTGAAGCTTGTACTCTGAATGGGTAAAGTTTGAGAGAAAAAGTCCAAATTTGACATACTTTTTTCAAATCCCTGTAGCTCAAAAACAAGGACACCACCATATATTTTTTTCTCCATTTTTTCATTCATCATAAATAGCTCTTCCAAAAAAACAATGATAGAAAAAAAGTTTGATACTTTGAAAAAATCGCTTATGGGTTGGATACACCCTTAAGATCCAGCTCAGACGCCGCTTAACTGTCGCTCACTCATATCAATGTTTCCTAATTTAAAGTAAAACTCGCATATAATTCCAAATTTTAAAAGTAAATGAACGAATCCGTAGATTTCGGAAAAAATCTGTAGGTCTGGAGAAATTAAGATTTATCCGAAGATTTCGGAAAATCCGGAGAAATGGCAGCCCTGGAAGACCCAGACCAGAGGGCTATACTTTGACAAAAGCAATTTTTAATAGCCAAAATGGACTTGACTAATCTTGAACCTGGAATTAGACGTTTGAACAACAAGAAAGGGTTAAAGGCATGCGCGCAGTACTTTTAATTCCTGCTAGACACCACTTGACTAGTATTTATAAACCGGGTTTGTTTAACTCGGCGTCTGATCGCGATCAAAACTGTTTGCTATACATGTATATTATTTATTATTGTTTCTTGAAATTAAAACAAGACAGAAACCACACTTCTTTGTTGTCTGTTTTATAAAACATGAAGAAAACAGTTTTAACCATTTCCTCCATAAACCTAAAATGGACAATTCTAATTTTCAATTTAGTCTAGTCCATGCATTTGTGACTTTTCAGGGTTGATTTTTACAATATATGTAAAAATGACAAACAGTGTAGACCCTGATCAGAGGGCTCCCTAAGGAGCCCTCTGATCAGGGCCTACACTGTTTGCATAGGAGAAATGTACTCCTCAGATGTACACTGTTTGCAAATGACGCATATAAGCATAACTAGGGTTTAATGAGTTAAAGCAGGCGGTAGTGTGGAAGTGCCCGAATCGCCAGACTAAATACTTGTGTCTCACGTTCAGCTACGTCTTCATTCAGGCGCTATCCTCCTATACGGCGTCACGTAAATATCGCTTAACTCACTGACCCCTGCAATTTCAAATGGACTTTTCCAGTTTCCAATTAACCCTGTCCTCCCTGCAACTTTCTATGGACAATTCTAATGTCCAAGAATACAGGCAATATTTACAGGATTGTCGTTCTTGCTTACTTTAGTATATCAGACGTAAACCATTATCTCCCTTGGTCCACGAGATTCGTTATACAGATTATCGGGCATCGCTTGATCATAAGAAATCACGAATGCTTCGTTATCATTCGGCTGCCTCCGGACACTGCTTATCTCTCTACAAAGACGTCCAATGGGAGACAACAGTTGTAAGTTTGTTGTTCGGAGTATATAGAGTATTTGCATTTAGAGTTTGAATCAAGATCAGACACCGCGTAACATAGCGTCTGATCTGGGTTCAAAATGTTTGCCGCTCGTCTTTATGTTTCTTCTGTCAAAATGTCCACTGCGTAATTTAAAAAAAAAAAAGACAATCGACAATTTTAAGCAGACGATATATCAGCTTAGAGAAGAGTGACATGCATTTTGTAAGGATGGAATCGTTGTTCGGAGGGCCGTTATGAGGAGGGTCACTGTACAGTGGAGAAAACGTTATTCTTTCCCAATAAACGCGTTGACGCTAAAACTATTATTTCCATTGCAAACTGTTTTGAGCCAAATCAGACACCGGGCAATCCGGCGTCTGATCTGGCTCCAAACTGTTTGCCACTCAGATTAAAATGAATAATCCTGATCTGGCTCCAAAACTGTTTGCCACTCTGATTTAAATGAATAGTCAGAATTGTCAAATAGTTGCAATTTTCTACGTTTTAATGCATTGCGTTTGCGTTTCGTAGAATAACGTTTTCTCCATGCACTGTACTTATTGAGTTTATATCCAGTCGAACCTCGCTTGATTCGATATTGATCATATTTCTACAGTTGAATTCCATTGTTTTGAATCCGCTTAAGTCGAACATTACCTTATTTCAAAGTTCAAACGTGGAGCCAGTTTGAACTCTGAAAAACAGATATGTTCTAGACAAAAGCGAGTTTGATATATCGAAGTTCCTCTGTATAATCATGTTTAAACGTGTGGCCTCCTGTTCCGTGAACGAGTCAAATATCTAGGTATATTGCCCCACTTAGGTTATCAAATAAAACTTTATTCAACTCAATGATAGCAATGTCATGGCAATTTTGATACCAGAGATCAAGCTAACCTGTTTTATTTATGCCTTTCGGTGGATTACCACGATATAGCAGTAGATGATCACTTGGTAAACCCACTGCAGTGGATTATCACCAATCGCTTTTATTATGAATTTTCCCCGTAGGGCTCCCCAAGAACCGTAGTCAATCGTGTCTTATCGTTAAATTCCGGCAGTCCGATTTGTCGCGAACTACTCACCGGAAGAGCACGAATCCAAACTCGGGAGCAACGAAGTCATTCGGATGACGTCAAATCAACAAATATACCGCCAACTGTCACGCACGTGTGTGTTCGACATAAAACGTGGGGCTCAACACGGGATAAATAATGTACGTTCGCTTTCAATTTTTAAACAATTTCGTTTAAAAAGTGGCTTTAAAGCATAAATAAATAGAATAACTGTGTTTTTTCAGTGTAAGATCGAATTTAATCCATTTCGTGAACATCAGACTGTTATATTTTCACTCGTGGCTTCGCCACTCGTGAAAATATAACGTCTGATGTTCACTCAATGGATTAAATTTCGATCTTACACTGAAAAAAACAGTTATCCTCTATATATTGAATCCTTTATCCAGTAACTTGTTTCTAGTTTTGAAAACAGGTAATCACTTAAAACAGGTTGAGGGTAAAGCATAATTCGTCTGTAGGCGCATTTTACTTTACTTTCAATCTGCTTTAAGCTACCATCTGCTAAGATATAGGAACTATTTCTTATGTTGCACATTCATGACTGTATAAAATAAAACAACTTTTCTTCAGTGCGGGGAGGGAATTAAATGCGTAAAAGGATGTACCTATGGGATAAAGGGTTAACCGGCTTGCATCAGTTCCAAAAGAAAAGTCTTCCTTCCCTCTATGTACAGTGGAGCATCTGTTATTCTTTCCCGTTTAAACGCAAACGTACGCAAACGCAAAGCAATAAAACGTAGAAAAGAGCAACTTTTAGACAATTCTGATAATTCATGTTTATCTTGGTGGCAGACAGTTTGGAGCCTGATCTGGCTCCAAACTGTTTGTATTGTAAATAATAGTTTTAGCGTAAACGCGTTTATTGGGAAAGAATAACAGATTATCCACTGTACGTATATAAACAGAAGAGAGACAAACACTTTGGAGCCCGATTAGACGCCGGGTTAGTCGGCAGCTCACCGGTCTCCAAATTGATTGCAGTGGATATAACAAGTTTGCTCTTAGAGTCATAAAGGTTACCCTTCGTCTTGCTATGTAAAGGGTGACTTTGTTAGCGTTAACATGAAACAAACTACAGTCGAAACTCAATACTTTGAACTCGCTTAAATCGACCGTACCAGCATTTCATAGGTTGAATTTCGATACGTCGATTTCCCTTAAGTCAAACCTATCCGTATGGCAAAGTTAAAACGTGGCTAAGCTGATATGAGTATGTTCGAACTAACGCGAGTTCGAAGTATCGAGTTTCGATGTATTTAAATCCAGAACAGATGTCGTGATGCTTGACCAAAACTATTTGATACTTGTTTTGAGTTTTGTTCTTAAAGTGGCAATAACATAAAAAAAAAAAAGTTAAGAATTACAACAGACGATAATTTTAAAGCAATCAGTACTTTATTTGACTGGGTTTAACTCTTTCACTGCCAACATTAATCGTCTGCTTTAACCCTCCTCATGTTATGCGCAACTTAACTTATATTTGCAAACAGTTTAAATCCAGATCAGACACCGCGTAACAGGGCATCTGATCTATATCCAAACTGTTTATCACTCGTATTTACCGTTTCTTCTGTTTTAAAAGCATGAAAAACAATTTTTAGATTTTAGCAGACGATATGTTTTAAGCAGGCGACAATTCGGTATGATACCCGCCAAAGTAACATATGCATTAAGTCGTCTGCAATATGTTTTCAACTTTTGTTTAGGGCTTTTTTTACTGACGAAATGTCGATACGAGTGTCAAACAGTTTGGATCCTGATCAGACGCCGTGTTTACGCGGCGTCTGAATATGATTTAGAATGTTGCCAAGTGGCGTCACTGGTAGTGAAAGAGTTAAAAATTTGTTGTAGATTTGGACCGTACGGTTAGCGACAAGGACTTGCTACAGTGGAGAATCTGTTATTCTTTCCCGTTTAAACGCAAACGTACGCAAACGCAAAGCGCTAAAACGTAGAAAAGAACAACTTTTGGACAATTCTGATATTTCTTGTTTATCATGGTGGCAAACAGTTTGGAGCCTGATCAGACGCCGGGTTACCCGGCGTCTGATCTGGCTCCAAACTGTTTGCACTGTATATAATAGTTTTAGCGTAAACGCGTTTATTGGGAAAGAATAACACATTCTCCACTGTACTTGTAAAGTTATCAGCAATAAACATGGACTTGTCAAAAGATTCGAAAGTGATTTTAGCGTATAGTTGAGCACTTTCTTAATCCACTCTGCCTTGTGAACTAACCATAAACTCCCGCACTACCTTACAGCCCGAGTGAACTGGCATCTCCAACAAGTTTGAATCCTGATGAGACGATGAGTAAACACAACGTTAGTCCATTACTCCATAAATACGTCTTTTTCACACCTAAAATTTATTACTCCAAAGAAGAAACTAGTTCAACTTTATAGTCATGAATATGCACCATACGAAATAGTTTCCATACCCTAGCAGATAGTAATTTAAAGCTGCATATAGCAGGCTGCATGGGAGTAAAGCAGAACCCGCCTTTAGACGCATTCTGTTTTGTCTTCAGCGGTCAACTGCCTTCAAAACTAGAAACAGACTATGGGGTAAGGGGTTAAGCCTAAAATGCCACAACACATGAAACCTTTCTTATTGCATTGCAACAATGTACAGTGGAGAATCTGTTATTCTTTCCCGTTTAAACGCAAACGTACGCAAACGCAAAACACTAAAACGTAGAAAAGAACAACCTTTGGACAATTCTGATTATTCATGTTTATCTTGGTGGCAACCAGTTTGGAGCTTGATCAGACGCCGGGTTACCCGGCGTCTGATCTGGCTCCAAACTGTTTGTACTGCAAATAATAGTTTTAGTGTAAACGCGTTTATTGGGAAAGAATAACAGATTCTCCACTGTACAGACCAAGCGCCGTTGTCATCCAATGCTCTGTATCTGAGTTTGGTCTACACTGCCAAATACCCTATATAATACAGCTACATAACATGCTTTAGATGCATGTGGGTGCAAAACAGTGTAGATCAAGGCCATCCGCCGCGTCTTTGAGGCGGTGGATGGCCTTGATCTACACTGTTTGCAAGCTAGGTTTTCTAATGACGCGGCTCATATATGCATATATATACTGAATAAGTTTGAGAGACCCTTCTTTAGCCCTTTATACAATATCCTGTGTCTAGTTTGGAAAGCAGGTGGCCATTTAAAGCAGGCTGATAGTAAAGCAGAATGCGCCTCAGTGCGCATTATACTTTACTATCAGCCTGTCAAAATAAGTTACCAGCTAGGATATATGACACATTTCTTATCCATGGCTGTTTAAAGTGGATCTATTTTCTTTAGTGAAGGAACAGGTTAAAGGCGTAAAATGAGTATTTATTTGGTTTCGCAATTCCATTCCATCAATATGATTTCAGTTGAACTTCGATAACTTGAGCTCGTTCGGTTAAGTCGAACTTATTCCAGAGTTAAAAGTGGTTAACGTTGAACTTACTCTTATTCAGGTATATTTTGGTATTGTTTCTTTTCATTACTTTAGGTTATAGGCTGTGATTCGCTATAATTTTTGGTTCTTAACAGACGATGTTTTGGTGGTAATAGACGATAAAACTTGGCTGGCACATCAGGGCTGCCATTTCTCCGGATTTTTCCTAAATCTTCGGATTTTTTTCTAGTACATGGTAGCTTAAAGCACGCTGAAAGTAAAGCAGAATGCGCCTTAGGGCGCATTTTGCTTTACTTCCAACCTGCTTTAAGCAGTCACTTGTCAACAAAGCTAGAAACAGGCTATGGGGTAAAGGTACGATTCGTAAAATCGCACTTGAAAAGTGTTTTGCCTTCTCCGCGCAGCTTCGATTACCATCGAAGCTCTTTTTTCTTGAAAATGCACTTTCAAACATAACCCCATTGCCATTGACTAGTGTTTACGAGGTTGTATAGACGTTTTACATCCATTTACAAAAAGTATACTTTTAGGCCAAACCTGGTTTTCGCTCTTTCTTAACACATTGAGCCCTAGTGACGCATATATGCGTCCTTGACCAAATATGTACCCGTGAAGAGTACACTTGTCCTATGCAAACAGTGAAGTCCCTGATCAGAGGGCTCCTGCAGGAGCCCTCTAATCAGGGACTTCACTGTTTGTCATTTTGCAATTTTTTTTACAAAAAAAACAACCCTAAATAGTCCTAAATGGACCAGACTTTTTTGCAAACTGGAATCGTCCATTGGAAGTTTCAGGGGATAATGGGTTAACCAGAGATCCCATGGCGTGTACATGTTAATCTTGAAGACAGATGACATATTATTATTATCATTGTACGTATTCATGGCTGTATAAAACGGAACTATGTTCTATAATGGAGGAACAAATTAAAGGCGTAAAACTTCCAGTCTAAATACACGCTTCATATAGGTGTATCTATCTTACAATGATGGTCCTGAAAGTTTGTAAAGAATGGACCTTTTGAAAACTTTTGTAGACGTTTTGATCTTACGATAATTTATCAATGTTCAAGGCCTAAATTCGTTTGAGGCCTTTATAATTAGTATACATGTATCTTCTGTAAACAATCTGGTTGTAAAATTTACCTTGTCCTTCAAAACCGCCATCTGCTCAAAATATGTATACGTCATGCTTAGATTTGCTGAAAATAGACTGCTTATCACCAGAGCATTAAGCACAATCAGCAAAAAAGCTTGGAACCCGACCAATAACCGTAACAGTCAACGAATGGAATGCATTTAACCCTGTCCTCCCTGAAACTTCAAATGGACAATTCCAATTTCTACGTTCCATTTTTTACTATTAAAAGTTGTATTTAATTTTTTACTACGTATTGTAAATTGAGAAACAGAATTAGGAGCCATCTAATCTAGGTCTGCACTGTTTGTATAGGACAAGTGTATGATGTACAGGTATATAGTTTGCGAAGGACGTGTATATGCACCACTAGGGTTCAAAGAATTAAACCTTTGACAATTTTAATTTAGTAAGCAACGTCAGGTTCTATAAAGGATAGTCTCTTTACTGTCTTACCACGAGTACAATGTTCATTTGCAAACAGTTTAGATCTTGATCAGACGCCGCATAACGCGGCGTCTGATCAAGACCCAAACTGTTTGTTGCTCATTTTGATATTTCTTAATATAAGTCAAAATACCTAAATTTTAAATTTGGGAAATAAAGGCAGACGACAATTGTTTAAAAATTATGACGTCATGGTAGTAAAGGAGGTACAGTGGAGAATCTGTTATTCTTTCCCAATAAACGCGTTTATGCTAAAACTATTATTTGCAGTGGAAACAGTTTGGATCCAGATCAGACGCCGGGTAACCCGGCGTCTGATCAGGCTCCAAACTGTTTGCCACCAAGATGAACAAGAATTATCAGAATTGTCCAAAAGTTGTTCTTTTCTACGTTTTAGTGCTTTGCGTTTGCGTACGTTTGCGTTTAAACGGGAAAGAATAACAGATTCTCCACTGTAAGCCAATTCTATTCTAATTTGACTTAAAAGACTCTTAGCCGTTCAATTTTTATCCTGCTGAACCCGGACTCGCTGACTACTTTCGAAAAAACAGTTTAGATTCAAATCAGACGCCGATATACCTGGTGTCTGGCCTAAATCCAAACTGCTTAAAGTTCGATTACCTATATTCTATGAATGAAGTTAAAGGAAAATTAATGATTTTTTAGGCAGACGACAATTTTGAAAGAGACATTAGTATCGAATGTTCAGGGTTTAACCCAACTTTAGGAGCGAATAATATAATCCTTTTTTGTAAAGAAAACATAGTACAGTAAAACCTCTCTTTTACAACGACTGAAAAGGAGACCAATGGATTATGAAAAATACAGTGACAGCTTAAAGCAAGGGGACAGTAAAACAGAAAGCTCCTAAATGAGCTTTCTACTTTACTTTCACCCCGCTTTAAGTGGTCACCTGTATTAAACACGTAATGATTAACACAATTTAGTGGTCGTAATAGAGAGGCTCTACATAAGTATGAGCGTATGTGTGTATAGAAATATTCTTCTTTTATAAAACAACAAAAGGATCGTTGTCAAATATAGAGATACAGTATAACCCTCCCATATATTAAGCCTTATCCTGTCACGTTCAATTCAATTTGATTTATATTTGCAAACAATTTGGATCCATATCAGACGCCGAGTAACTCGGCGTCGTCTGATCAGGATCCAAACGGTTTGACTCTCATATTAACATTTCTGTAAAGATGGAACAAAAGAAAACTGATTTTTAAAGATATTTTAAAAGGGTTAATATTTTTGCAAGTAAAGGATAACCCGTTAAAGTGTTGGGGCGAATTTTAGGCATTCGAAAACAGTTTGGATCCAGATATGACACCATATGTTAGTATCCAATTTAGATCCAAATAGTTTATCACTCCTACCAAATATCTGAACAAACATTGAACTGAACAGTTCAGAGTTATAGCAGACAGCTGTTTAAGCAGCAAATTATCATTAAGTTTTCAAAGCGTTAGCCCTCTTGCTGCTTTATACAGAGTACAATGGTTATTTACAAATAGTCTGGATCCTGATCAGACGCCGCGTAACGCGGCGTCTGATCAGGATCCAAACTGTTTGGCATTCGTATCGATATTTCTGCAGTCAGAATTCTTAAAATCTCAATCAGATAACAGCAGACGACAATTGTTTAAAGCAGATGACAGCGCGGTAATGACTATTCAAAGGGTTTAAGTACACCGTTTGCCTGGGGGTAAAGGGAGATAATTGTGTGACTCCTTGACTCGCTCGTAACTAGGTCAGTGACGCTATCCAATGTTTACGCTGTTGCAGTTTTAAAGCGTATACCCGTAAAATTGTATTAGTTTTATTGGAATTAAAACTTTAACTGTTTAAACTTATTTACCGGGAGAAGGAGTGACCAAAAGGTAATGTTTGATCTAGCTTTACTCTGTGATTTTGTGAGATTAACAAGTCGTAAGGTGAAAATGAAAGTAGATCAAGCATTTTGTTGGAAAACCGTATTTCAATTTGGTGTATAAGCCGCGCATAGGTCGATCACCATCAAGGTATTTTTATTGTGCTATTTTTCGTGTTTCGTTTATTTAATAGTTGTATTAGTTGGGTGGGGTTGTCATGTATTTATAAGTAGATCTACGCTGTACAAATTACTTCTTATATATTATATCTATTATTTCTGATCGAAATGCACTTGAATGACTCGTTTTGGTAATCGTCGTACATATTATTGTTGAAAACAGTTAGGTCTTCAATTTCCAGATATGAGAAGCGTTCAGTACCGAAATCAAAGTATACATGTACCTATCCATACGATGTGACAACTTATTAGAATCGTATCGAAAGTACGATTCTAACGGTCACGTCGTATCGATAGATAAAGACAGATTAACAGAGAATGGTTTAAATATTTAGTTTTATCCCCTCTTAAATGAGACCATGCTTTACAAGTTTCGGATAAAACACATTCTATGTACTTTCGTATCAGCGACCAATGTTATCATCGTACTGGTGTATTGCCCTAATATACTGATGTCGTAATTGTACATGTAAATCATATACAAATATTTGTTTTCTGTGTTTATTGGTGTCGAACATTCCGTTATAACTAGCAGTCTTATCGATAAGTTGTTAGAAACATTATGATAGTGTTGCGATATTTGCCATCGGGAGCATTGCCCGAAACCGAAAGTAGCATGAATCAGGATATCACGCAGTAACATGTACACACATGTAACATGTGGGGTGGCGCCTCTTGGTCCATATAGTAATTACTATTCAAAACGAACATTTGAAATAAGAATCATGGGCAACCTTAAGCAAATCGAACTCTAGCGACGAGTATACTCGTGACTCGTCATTTACAAACAATGCACTCGTAAATAGTACACTTGTCCTACGCAAACAGTGTAGATCTAGATCCTCTGGTCAGGGTCTACACTGTTTGTAATTGCAATTTATTGAAAAGCAACCTCTAAACTACACTTCATTTGTAACTTTAAACGCAAATGCTTTACTTTCAGCCTGCTTTAAACTACCATCTGCTAGCCTACATGTGTAGGTGAAGACTGAAATATTTCTTACTGTACATGTCCGTGACTTTATAAAGTTGAACTATATTCCTGAGAGCAGGAACAAATTAAAGGCGTAAAAATAATGTTTTATGGAATAATGGGTTAACACATAAAACTAATTTTCTTGGACAGAAGTCAATTTTGTATTATCAATTATCAATATAGGCGACTGTACCATCGCGTT
The DNA here is from genome assembly GCA_922989275.2 of Gari tellinella. Taxonomy (NCBI): domain Eukaryota; kingdom Metazoa; phylum Mollusca; class Bivalvia; order Cardiida; family Psammobiidae; genus Gari; species Gari tellinella. The sequence goes on along the minus strand of OV277861.1, from coordinate 44,163,033 downwards.
TGAAACAGCTTGGATCCATATCAGACTCCGAAGCACTCTGTTACTGGTTATGGTTCAAATGTTTTCATTCGTGTGAACTTTCTATTAAATACCTACAGGTGAGGTTAATATAAAAAGTAATATTGATAACACTGTATAAAGCCAGGAACGTACAGTGGAGAATCTGTTATTCTTTCCCAATAAACGCGTTTACGCTTAAACTATTATTTGCAGTGCAAACAGTTTGGAGCCAGATCAGACGGCGGGTAACCCGGCGTCTGATCTGGCTCCAAACTGTTTGCCACCAAGATAAACATGAATTATCAGAATTGTCCAAAAGTTGTACTTTTCTACGTTTGCGTGCGTTTGCGTTTAAACGGGAAAGAATAACAGATTCTCCACTGTATAAAGAGAAATATACGTTCCTGATAAAACTGAAAAGTGTAATTGAGGTAAAAAGGATTGACACTTTACTCCATTAATCAATGCGCCGTTTTACGCATTTGATTCATTCCTCCACTGAAGAATTTGAAAGGGTGTCATTTTATACATTAATGAATGTGCAACATAATAGCTAAATTCCATATCCTAGCAGATTAGAGTTTGAAGCAGGCTGAAAGTAAAGCAGAATGCGCCATAAGGCGCATTCTGCTTTACTTTCAACCTGCTGTAGATAGTCACTAGCTGTCTTTAAAACTACAAACAGGCTATTGGCTAAAGGGTTGACTCAGACAACAATCATGGTGTAAATTTAACCCTTTGCATGCTAGCGACGGATATATCTGCCACAGTTATTGCCTTTGCAAACAGTTTGGATTCAGATGAGACGCCGCGTAACGCGGTGTCTCATCAGGATCCAAACTGTTTGACACTCTGACCATGTTTTGAAAAGAAATTTAGAAAAATCTATTTTTAGAACAAAAGCTGACTACAAAAGTTGCAGACGAAATAAATTACCCAGCATGCAAAGAGTTAAAGTCGTCTCCACTTCCTGGCATGTACCAATCAGTACCATCTAAAACTTTTATTTCTTTGTCTTCGTGAAAACAATGAGTTTAATACAATTAACCCTCAATCAACAGTCAATCGTGACTATAGTCTGATATTTTCAAACTGTATCGATCCAGATCAGCCGCCGGATAAGTCCTTAGTCGGCGGCTGATGAGGCTCTAAACGATTTGTCACTTATTTTAGGGCTTTCATATCAGAATGTATTTTTAAAAGATTAAGATCAAACGCAGACGGCATTTTTAAAGCAGACGATATTTTAGGATTCTAATGGTGCAAACCGCTTGTGTTATAATGAGATAAAATATGACTTAAAAGTGGTAACCCTTATCCTGCTGTTGTGACTTGAATCGATTGGTTCTTTAGTTTTAAAAAGGTATGCGGCGACTGATCAGTATCCAAACTGTTTGACACTCGTTTTGAAATAACGTCTTTCATACTGCCTTAAATCTTATTTTTGAAATGATATTGCAGCCAAGTATTTTGAACCAGACGCACAATATGGCGATGAAGGGGTTAAAAACTCACAATAAATTTGACGTTGAAAGGGTTAAATAAATAAATACATAACCAAACTAGACCTTTGTGTCATTTGACAGGCGATGTAATCATGTACTGTGATCCCTTTTACCCGTATCGTGCAATGCACAATTTGACTTGTGTTAAGATTGAAGTCCCCTATAGGCTAATGAGATTGGACTAAACTCGGACGTTCTTACGCTACGATACTTATGTGGCTATTTTCTATTGTTTTCTCTTGCGTGGCTAGCCACACAAGAGACACTTTCTTTTTGCTCTAACTTGGAATAGAATGATCTGGAGGCTAACCCTACCCCTAACCCTATGTCCCACAACTGGCCAGGTTAATGTCACAAGAAATGGCCAGGTTAATGTCACAAGAGACGGCCAGGTTAATGTTTTTTCTATTATTGGGCTAAGAATTTTAGCCACATAAGTATCCTAGCGTAGGCACGGTACTTCACGTGCAGCGATCGGCCATTCTCGTCAACTTGCGACCTATTTCAAACCATGCTTAGCATAGTTCGGAACAGTTCGACAATTGACGAGAATGGCCGATCGCTCTTTGTTGAGTTTCCGATATTTACCGACATAAGTCCCATCTCAATAGAGGTCCTCAAACTTAACTCAAAGCAATGGGGCCCTACCGATATACAGAGTTACCCCGCATGGAAAGTGTGATAAGAGTAGCGCCCCCTGAATGAGCGGTTGTTTCCGGTTCAATAGTGAAGTACACATAGTATCGAAAATCCTGTATCCTCAAACACGAATTTGAGGAGATCGTCTGCTTGTTAGTGTAGAGCTTATATTATATACAGTAGAACCTGGCTATACATTATTGAAAGCACAATCTCTCATATTGTTCAAAAATAGAATTAAGACATGCATTTACTTTACCTACAATAAAACTTACAAAAACTTCCATAGATATACCGTTCTATGCATATCATTTATTCATATGTTTATCAAAATAAGTCATCAATCTGCACCTCAATAAATATGTTATACCTCCCAGCAGATGATAGCTTAAAGCTGTTAATCAACCATAAACCCTACCCGCTATGAATACCTATCATTTAATTTATTACTTTAGCTGATTAAATAAGGAACAATACCGTAGGAATGATCAATTATGCTAATAGCATGATAAGGATTAATATTTAAAAAAAAAAAATACTGCCTACTTTCTTGATAAAAGTTTAGAACATGATATCAATTTTGACTTAAAACATATATGAGTGTGAAACAGTTCTACCCCTGACCAGCCTGTTAGTATATATGCTGCATCTTATCTGGTTCCAAACTTTTTATAAATGATAGTGTTTTAAGCCTATTATAATTAGTGAACTGGTAAAAGATCAACAGAAATAAAGTTTTAATCTACTAAAACGATGGAATACATGCTTTACTTTCAACATTGAGTTTTCAATAGAGTACACATTTAATGATAGGAGAGGGGTTCTAAAGTATTTATGTTGTTAAAACGGTATGTATTTCCTATTAACCCTTTAAATACGCCTTTGGTTTATGCCTCCATTGAAGGAAAGAGTTCTAATTCAAAGTTTTTATTAGCATGAATGTGTAACATTAAAAACATTGAATATCCTAGCAGATGGTAGCTTAAAGCAAGCTGAAAGTAAAGTAGCATGTACTTTTCAATCTACCTTTAATGGACACCTGTCTTTCCAGGTAGGAACAGGCGATCGGGTAATGGGTAAACCCATTACCTAAACCAATTACCCCACAGCCCGTGTTAAGTATTGAATATAGGTCACCTCTTAAAGCAGGTTGAAAGTTAAACATAATGCGCCTTAATGTGCACCCTGCTTTACTTTAATCCTGCTTTAAGGCACCACCCACTACGACATAAAATATCACCTATGTTTCATAATTATGACTGCTTAGTGCATGAAGAGGATTTAGTTGCTTATGAAGGTGGAATTCATTAACTCTTTCCTCCCTAAAACCTCAAATGGACAATTCAAGTTTAGATTTAGTCAAATCCATTTTTGACTTTTTAGGGTTGATTTTTACATTATATGTCAAAATGACATACAGTGTAGACCCTGATCAGAGGGCTCCTTAAGGAGCCCTCTGATCAGGGTCTACACTGTTTGCTTAGGACAATTGTACTCTTACCAGGTACACTGTTTGCAAATCACGCATATAGGCGTGACTAGGGTTCAAAGAGTTAAAGGAGTAAAAGGCATAATGATGGGGGTAATGGGTTAAGCTTTTGCACATGAAGGAGTACATGGTATAGGAGATTAAAATTTATTCCCCACATGAATAACAATGTGGATCCTCTATATAAAAAAAAAATAGTTTGGTGTGTTTTGATTCCAGCCTGTGTACCCAAGACTTAAGCTTCCGTTTTATGGCTTGTCATATAGTAGAGGGCATTTAAAAATTTTGGGGGAAAAAAATGCACAGAAATGATTTTTGTGTTTTCATATGCTCCAATATGTACCGAATGACAGAAAAAAAGTCTAGGAAAATCAAACGATGCGAAATATGATTTTTTGGGGTAAAATGATTGAATTGATAAACGAAAATGATAATTTTTGGAATTTCCATACTGTGACCCTGGGTATTATTATAAAGGCTTCAAATCTACAAATTAGACTGGCAGTTATATCCACTGTGGAATAGTACTAATTAGGATATATAAAACTTTCAAAAATGGTTCTTTTTGGGGGAAAATCATGAAAATATTAAACAAAACCCCAATTTTTGGAGATTTTAGTAGAGCTTCCCTGGTGTCAAACATCCAAATAAAGGAAAAGATGCACAGACATAGTTTTTGTGTTTTCATATGGTAGAGCATGTACCAAATAACCGAAGAAAAATCTAGGAAAATCAAACTATGCGAAATATGTTTTTTGAGGCAAAATTGTTGAAATAATAAATGAAAACACCATTTTTAGGGATTTCAGTACTGTGTCGTTGGTTATCATTATAAAAGCTCCAAATTTACAGGCTAGATACTTATACATCTCTATTGTGAAATAGTACTATTAAGGATAGCTAAAACTTTGAAAAATGAATTTTGGGGTAAAATTGTTGAAATAATAAATGAAAACGCGAATTTTTGGGATTTCCCTACTGTGAACGTGGATATCAATATAAATACACCAAATATGCACGTTAGACAAAAAATCATTTTTACTGTGTAATGGTACTAGTAAGGATAAATAAAACTTTCAAAAAACTGGTTTTTTTGGTTAAATTGTCAAAATATTAACCCAAAATCACCAATTTGGGGGATTTTGTAGACAATCCCTGCCATCAAAGTCAAAAGTGATTTATGTGTTATCATATGCTTTAATATGTACAAACTAATAGAAAAATCATCTAGGAAAATCATACAATACCAAATATGGTGTTTTGGGGTAAAATCGTTGAAAAATAAAATGTAAATGAGCTTTTTCGGGATTTTACTACTGTGATGGTGGCTATCAAAATAAAAGCTCCAAATCTACAGGTTAAACAAATATTCAATTGCGCTGTGGAATGGTACTGATAAAGATGAATAAACTGTCAAAAAACTGATTTATGCAGTAAAGTTGTTATAATAGTTAAACAAAAAAACACCAATTTTCGAGAATTTAGCAGAGATCTCCTGACCTGAATATTCAAAATAAAGCCTTATAAGCAAATAAAGGGAAAATTATTGAGAATTGATTTATATGTTTTAGTATGTTTCAGTATGTATTAAATAACAGCAAAATAAAGGAAACTCCAACAAAGCCAAATATGACTTTTCGGGGTAAACTGGTTAAAAAAATTCGTTTAAATTTGAATTTTTGGAATTTCCACAACATGGCTCTAGATATAAATGTAAAAGCTTCAAATTTACAGGTAAAACACATTATACTTTGTACTGTAGGCTATACTCACTCTGATTTTGGTCCTCAAATGATATATATTCTTGTTTCGTAAACAATTAGGGTTAAGTAACAACCTATATTCGCATCGCACACAATAAGGGTTAAATTACAGCATTTTGACAATTAAACCAGTGTACTAGCTTAGAGGCAGCATTTAAAATGCCGCTTGTCAAATCAGAGTGTGTACTGATAGTAGACAATAAGCATCACAAAACGAATATTGAATGTTATTGACCTGGTGATATATACACTATCAGTTATTTCATATATATAGCAAGCACTGTTAGATCAATTAATTACATAAATTACATGTACAATGTATGCCCAATGTGCGTATACTATGATTTGCTGATATTTCACACAGTTGTCAGATTCCATTATTACAGCTCAAAGTACAGGATAGCTCATGTCTATTAGTTTCCAACCAACATCAGAACCAACCAGATTTGCGCAGAAAATCCAACATGGCAGAAAATTCTTCGTTCGTTTATGTTTTGATTTTTTTTATTGGTGGAGGGGATGTATTTTTCCAAAACCCTATATATTTATAAATTGTTATGTGTGATTTTGGATAAACTAGTTACATATCTCATTTAAAAGAACTGTGTCAAGCCTATTGATTTGGAGTTTTTATTATTAATTCATATCCTCCCCCATATACAGAAATTAAAAAATTGCTGTTTTATGTATATTTTTTAATGTTTTCCTCAAAAAGTTATTTTCAAACTTTGTATTTATCATCTATAGTAAGCTGTTGTTTTGGAAAGAATATATAACTTATTTGTGCATTTGAAGCTTTACTGGTCATATCCACAGTCATATAGTCAAACAACTGGGCTTGACGTGTCAAAGGTCAGCAGAGTCCATTTTTAAGGAGAGCAGCATTCCGCATGTTCTCTGACCATTTTTATACAATCAAGATTAGTATAATTATTAGATACAAATGAAGGCGATATTATTGTTAGCACTTTAGAGCAGTAGGTAAATATAGGTACACAGAGTGTATTGCGATAGAATTATTTTAATAAGCGTATGTTCGAATCCCGCGTCGACCTCAAATTTTTTTTAATCTAAAATGAATTATCTAATTTCATACTGTGTGGTTATACTAACCATTTATACACATGTTCGTCAAATTCGGGGCAGGGTGCATGGATTTCTAGCCCTATATTAGCCATACTTTCACAAAACAAATCGATGATAAAATATGAATATCAATATAAGTTTTAGTCACTTTCTTCAAGGGGCTTTCTGCATTACCTTAATGCAATGTAATTCTAGAATCCTAAATAGTGTTTTGGCAAAACAATATCATAGGTTGCTGCGAGATTCGAACCCGTGCTTGATAAAATGTTATCCGATCATATACTTCTACCTAAGTCTTATCCACTACGTTATGTTTCCAATAACTAATTCGTTTATTTGTACCGATATCCAAACCTTTTCCTTTAAAACTTGACACGGGGACATCTGAAATGCTGATCTCCCTTATAAATGGACTCGGCCACCCTTTGACACGTCAGACCTAGTTGTTTGACTATAGTAATGAAATTCAAAATGGTAGTTATCCTTACTTATAAAAAGTTTCCATTTATATATTTGTCTTAACTATATTTTTAAGTTTTACATTCATGTTATATTGCTGTAACAATATCCTGAAGATATTGTCTTTTTGTTTAACTATTATAAGTTATACATGTATATTACTTCATTGAAACTTATATAACTATGCTAACAAATACACTGTAGTGCCTTGATGGTCACATCCAATGCCACTGTAAAAATCCTCAGTGAAAACTGATTTCGTTTAACTTATATCTTATCACCAAAATTTATTAATTTTAGAAATCATAATTTATTTGTACTAGTGCTATAGGCTTTATTTCATGGTGCCTGTTGCCTTTTAAATGGATTTGGAGCTTTTTTAATCATATTTAAAGTCACAATACATTAAATACATGTGTCTGTTTAAATGTTTTACCGGTTGATTTGTCTTTACTTTAACTAAGCTACATTAAAATGGTGTATGTGTGTAAGTTATAGACTTTGAACGTGTGGTTTCATATCTAAGGTCACCGTAGTGAAATGAAATGAGAAGATAAGGGTTTTCATTTTAAAGCTTAATTCATCCTTAATAGTACAAGGCTACAGTGCACAGTAATATGTATCTTACCTGTAAATGTGTAGCTTCTATATTCCTGTCTAAGGCCATAGTGTGGAATTTCCATAAACATGCATTTACATTAATTGTTTTAATCAGTATACCCAAAAATTTATATTTGGCTTTGTTGGATTTTCCTAGATTGTTTTACAAACAAGAATTGGTGATTTTGGTTAAAAATTTTGATAATTTTACCCCGAAAAAGAGTTTTTTGAAACCTTTATTTATCCTAACAAGGACCATTCTAAAGTAGACATGAATATGTGTTTAGCCTGGATATTTGGAGCTTTTATAGTGATATCCATGGTCACAGAAGGGAAATCCCAAAAATTAGCGATTTCAGTTATTATTTCAACAATTTTACCCAAAAAACATAGTTTGCATTGTTTGATTTTCCTATACTTTTTGTCTGTTATTTGGTACATATTTAAGCAGATAATAACGTATAAATCAACTCTGTGCACCATTTCCTTTACTTGCTTTTAGATGTCAGGGTCTGTTTGAAATCCTCAAAATTTGTGATTTTGGTTTAATATTTTGACAATTTCACCCCAAAATCATTTTTTTTGAATATTTTATTTATCTTAACAAGAACCATTCCACAGCTGACATGAATATTTGTCTAGCCTGTAGATTTCGAGATTTTATATCGATATCCTCGATCACAGAAGGGAAATCCCCAAAAATAGCGATTTCAGTTATTATTTCAACCATTTTACCCCAAAACCATATTTCGCATCGTTTTATTTTCCTAGACTTTTTGTCTGTTATTTGGTACATATTTAGGCAAATAATAACATATAAATCAACTCTGTGCTCCATTTCCTTTATTTGCTATGAGATGTCAGGGTCTGTTTGAAATCCTCAAATTTGTGATTTTGGTTTAATATTTTGACATTTTCACCCCAAAAATCAGTTTTTTGAAATTTTTATTTATCTTAACAAGTACCATTCCACAGCTGACATTAATATGTGTCTAGCCTGTAGATTTCAAGCTTTTATATTGATTTCTACGATAGCAGTTTGGAAATCCCAAAAATTCGTGCTTTCACCTATTATTTTAGCCATTTTACCCCAAAAATCATATTTTGCATCGTTTGATTTTCCTAGACTTTTTTTCTGTCATTCGGTACATATTGGAGCATATGAAAACACAAAAATCAATTCTGTGCATTTTTTTCCCTTTATTTCGATTTTTGACGCTAGATGCCCTCTACTAATAGCAGAGATTACTCTTACATGTATGGGAAAGCAGCTGCACCCCAGTGGGGGTCAGTATACAATTCGATTTCTAGCTAATTGGTTACTTCCTGGTGTTAGTTGTGATGATGCTTTGCGCTTTATGGCCCCTGGGCAGAAGCATTGAGAGGTGAAATCCATGTGCGCTATGAGCATGACAGGCTGAACTATTTCTATGAAATTTCTGTCAACTAAAATCTGATGGTATATAATGAACAAACAAAATATACATTTTTGAAGAAGCTGTTTACCATTCAACATATTTTAAAAGATCAGTTTAACCCTTTGCCTAATGAATATTCATGTCATTATTAATAACTGAATAATACAAAGTTTATGTTTAATACCGGTAATGTCTTAATAAATATCCCCTTTTTCACCTGTAATAGGCAGCATTTATAGACCTTTATTTATGCTTTTCGGTGGATTACCACGATATAGCAGTGGATGATCACTTGGTAATCCACTGCAGTGGATTATCACCAATCGCTTTTATTATGAATTTTCCCCGTACGGCTCCCCAAGAATCGTAGTCAATCGTGTCTTATCGTTAAATTCCGGCAGTCCGATTTGTCGCGAACTACTCACCGGAAGAGCACGAATCCAAACTCGGGAGCAACGAAGTCATTCGGATGACGTCATTATACCGCCAACTGTCACGCGCATGTGTTCGACATAAAACGTGGGGCTCAACACGGGATAAATAATGTACGTTCGCTTTCAATTTTTAAACAATTTCGTTTAAAAAGTGGCTTAAAAGCATAAATAAATAGAATAACTGTGTTTTTTCAGTGTAAGATCGAATTTAATCCATTGAGTGAACATCAGACTGTTATATTTTCACTCGTGGCTTCGCCACTCGTGAAAATATAACGTCTGATGTTCACTCAATGGATTAAATTTCGATCTTACACTGAAAAAAACAGTTATCCTCTATATAATGTCATTTAAGAACCAGAGAGGACAGTCATTGATTATAGAGACTGTTCCTATATAGTAACCATCTGATCAGGATCTACTTTTAATCCATGTTAACGTTCTTTTACCGAGGTGAAAACCCGTGTCTGTTAAGTATGTTAAAAGTCAGCTTCTTTGTTATATAGAAAAAGTATGATCAAAGGTAACTAAAGTGCTACTTTCGGTTTGCTAAAAACGATGAAATAAATAACCGTCGCATTTGACATTAAACAAAATTAATACATTAAAATACATAGGGATAAACGGGAGCTTGACTGCATATAGATATAGGTATCAAACTAATAAACCGCATTCGATCTATTCTTTTCCGAATCGTTTATGACCGTTATCGACACCGTCTCAATACCGGAAACAACCTTTTCCTTATCAGGGGAGTTAACTCGTGATGAAAATTGGGATAACTCTGTAATGCGGTAGGGCCCCATTACTGATTCGAGACCTTAATTTTCAAACAGATCGATTTTGAACAGACTGGGGCAAAACGCTATTTGCAAATACTTTGCAAATGATTTAGATCCAGATCAGACGCTAAGAAACTTGGCGTCTGACTAGGATTCGAGTTGTAATACGTTTGCATAATAATTTACTGAACAGTTTAGAAGAATTCCCAACAAAGACGTATTATAATGCTAAAATTTCCAAATTGTTTGCCACCGTTAGAGCTTTCAATGCATTTATTTGTTTTACAAAATTAAGGAGCGTTCTGTTTTACTGTCACCTTGCTTTAAGCAGTCACCTGTCTTAAACACCAACTAATTAACACAATTTAGTTGTCGCTATAGAGAGTTTTTACTGTATTGGTAAGTGATTTTGACGTGTTGTAACAGACACCCCTGTGGGGTTGTAGCTGTCATAAATATGCTTTTGTAAGTCAACTAATTTGTTTGCGATAACGTCAATGATTGTCAGGTTTGTGTCAGTTCGTCAAGTACTCATTACTCGTGCTCGTAAAAGTTATCACCTGCTTTTAAATTGTCGTATGCAAAATTGATAGAATTTGTTTTAATTGTATTTGTAATTTGGAATGAAAATAATAGATAAAAGTAACTACCCGTTTTGGATTCCGATCAGATTCCAAGTAGCTGAATTCAAATTTTTACAACAGCCAGTCAAGTGGCGATATTTACTGTTATATCACGGAAAGTGACAAACAATACAGGCCTTGAACATAAGGCTCATTCAGGAGCCCTATGATCTGGTCTACATTGTTTGCATATGTAGATCTGCTCTTTACAAGTAAACTGTTTGTAAATGACCATTTTACTCGTCCCTAGGGTTCGATCAATGTTAACAAATTTACTTCACTTGTCCCGTAACCTGCGTGGCTCAGGGCTGCCATTTCTCCGGATTTTTCCTAAATCTACGGATTTTTTTCTAGTGCATGGTAGCTTAAAGCAGACTGAAAGTAAAGCCGAATGCGCCTTAAGGCGCATTCTGCTTTACTTCCAACCTGCTTTAAGCAGCCACGTGTCAACAAAACTAGAAACAGGTTATGAGGTAAAGGTTCTATTCGTAAAATCGCACTTGAAAAATGCAAATTTGGAAATCTTAGGATTTTTCATGTCAGCTTATGACAGCCCTGGTGGCTGGTGGTAGGGGCATCTTAGCTGAGTTCATGGCAATCAACATCAACTAGTCATTTTCCAAGAGGGGGGATTACATGAATGTTCAGCATATAATTGGTTAAATACCACAAGTTGCATAAATCTTTTTAATTATCAGTAACTGAATATTGTACACTGGAGAATATGTTATTATTTCCCTATAAGCGCGTTCATGGTACATGTAAGACCATCATTGCAGGTTCAAATAGATCGGAGCCAGATCAGACCTGTGATCAGACTCCAAACTATTTGCCACTCACAATAAAGAAAATAGTCAGAATTGTCAAAATGTTGTACTTTTCTACATTTTAACCCTTTACCTGATAGCCTATTTCTAGTACTTAAGATAGGTGACTACTTAAAGCAGGTTGAAAGTAAAGCAGAATGCGCCTTAGGGCGCATTCTGCTTTACTTTCAGCCTGTTTTAAGCTATCATGTGCTATAATATAGAAAATATTCCCCATAATACATATTCATTACTAATTAAATTTGAACTATTTTCTTTAGCGGATGAATAAATCATATCCGCTAAAAGGCGTTTCTATAAGGTAAATGGTTAATTGCAATCGTTTGTGTGTAAACGGAAAAGAATAACGTCTTCCCTACTGTATACATGTGTATTGTACGTTCAATATTATACAAGTTATCATTCTGTGCAATCTGTTAAGATGATTATCCGATCAAGCTATTTTATCTATGATACCATCATGGTATACTTTAACAAGGTCAGTGCCACTATTAATTGTAATATTCAGTCAACCTAGAGTGAAGCTCCTGGTGATCTACTGTGTGTATTCATAAATAAGCATATGTATACAAGCGGCAGCGTATACTTATCAAATAGAACGATGATGTTCGCGACGAATTTTTTATTCTTATTATTATTAATATAGAAAAATCTATATACAATGTAAATGTTAATTTGAACAAAAAACTTTCTTTTGTTTTGATTTAGATATAATTATGGTATTTTAAGGTGGTTCGCGGGTCAGCTTATTCTGTGCCGTTTTTTTCTGACAGGACTTTTTGTCGAGAAAAGCTCCTTTTTTAATAAACAGGAATATTTTCTTTATATAATGATATAACTCAATAATTTCTGTACATTCGAGTAAACTGTACATAGACTATAAGATATTGGGCAAACAAAAGTATTTCATGACATATTTTCTGGAAATATCAATACTTTAAAAAAGACAAATTCTGAAAATCTCAAATTAAAAAAAATCTAGCTGTTTAACATACACTAATTTTACTCTTATTAGATAGATATAACTTAATTCTACTAGTCACAAAAATTTAATGAAAATCTACAGTGGAATTTACATTTTATACATGATTTCCTGAAATTCTGACAAAATATTAACACAAAACGAGTAACCCCCCTTGAGTTCAACTTTAAAATGCCGTCAGCTCTAAATAATACCATAAGTCAAACCTGTGATAAGGGACCATTGAATACGGTAGTCTGTAGATCTTTAAAGGCAAGTGACTGCTTAATGCATAACAAAAGTTATGCATAAAAACTCCTTTCGGATCTATCTTTTAGCATTACTTTTGTCCTGTGTTAAGCTGTCATCTGTTATATAGGCTATAAATCATCACAAATTTAGCTGTCACTTGACTATACTTGCATCTGATAGTACATGTATTCATTATTACTAGACTAAACATAGCCTGTCCTTTGACCACTGCGTTATGAATTGATTAGTCACTAAAATCGGACAATTTGTTTAAAAAAAAAAGTTTTGAAGCGAGTGGGAATCGAACCTAGAACATTTGGATTGCAAGTCAATCACCATACCCACTGCGCTAACAGAGAAGACACTGAAGCAGTTCAAACTTTTCTTTATCTAAATTTTCTACTATAAGCACGTGCCGCAAAGATCAGGTAAAAGTCATCAGCATTTCCGGAACTCGAGATGCGGGCCGCCCGCTGTCGAACCACCTTAACAGTGTATTCGCGTTGTTGTTGTTGTCTTTGTTGTCGCTGCTGCTGTTGTTGTTGTTGTTGAGACAAAGTATGCGACAAGCACTTGTGCCCGTGAAGAGTACACTTTGTAGAATGTAGACCCAGATCAGAGGGCTCCTTCTGGAACCCTCTAATCGGGATCTACATTCTGCATTGTTCAGTGTCATTTTGCAATACATTTAAAAAACAATCCTAAATAGTCGATAATAGAAAATGCTTAATTGGGAACTGTAATAGTCCATTTGGGAGAAAATGGCTTAACCCTTTACCTGATAGCCTATTTCTAGTATTGAATATAGTTGACCACTTAATAAGGCGCATTCTGCTTTACTTTCAGCCTGCTTTAAGCTTCCATGTGATAGAATATAGAAAATGTTCCCTATACTATATACTCATGAAGGATTAAATTGAAACTATTTTCTTGAGCGGAGGAATAAATCATATATAAGGCGCATCTACATGTATAAGGGAAAGGGTTAGTCGTAAAGTGTATGTTTATTCTATTCTAGACAAACATGGGAAAACCAGACAGTGCTATCCCATCCTGGATCAGGACATGGCTTATATTCACCACTGTTATTCAGATCTACGATGGCTTGTTCATCGTGTTGAGACCACACTCTCTAGGGGACGGCTTGATAGGGAAGGTGTACTACTTATGTAAGTGAGGCTTCCATACAGCTATGAGTTCAGTAAAGAAATCGATGGCCATCGGTTGCGAGCTGGACACCTGTCTGAAATACAGTGGAGAAAACGTAATTATTTCGTTCAAACGCAAACGCATTGCGATGAAATGTAGAAAATGACAACTTTTTGACAATTCTGACTACCAGTTTTATTCTGAGAGGCAAACAGCTTGGAGCCTGAACAGACGCCAGGTCACCCGGCGTCTGATCTGGCTTCAAACTGTTTGCAATGAAAATAATAGTTTAAGTGTAACCGTGGTTATATTGTATTTGGAAAGAAAATGTTTTCTCTACTGTACTCTGCACGTTGCACACGGGACATAAACTGCTACCTAAACAGCAAACAAAAGTAATTGAACACGCTACAGGAGACCGGTAACTAGAACTACCGAAAGGCAAACAGTTACCTAAAAGCACTCGAACGGCAGGCTATATAAAGTGGAGACTACGTTATTCCTTCCCGTTTAAACGCAAACGAAACGCCAACGCGGAGCACTCAAATGAAGAAAATGGCAATTTTCGATACCACCTATTCATTTTAATATTAGTGGCAAACAGTTTGGAGCCTGATCAGACGCCGGGTAACCCGGCGTCTGATCTGACTCTAAACTATTTGCAATGGAAATAATCGGTTTAGCGTTAACGCGTTTTTTGGGAAAGAATAACGTTTTCTCCACTAGGTTTAAACTTCTTGGAAGAAAGACAGAAGAATTGTCGAAGTAACCAAGTAGATTGCAATCAAATGTATTTCATCGAACCCTTTAACTCACTAACCCATAGCCTGATTATAGTTTTGGAAACAGGTGACCACTTACAGCAGTTCGAATGTAAAGCAGTGTGCTGTTTAAGGGGCTTTCGTTTTTACTTTTAGCCTACTTTAAGCTACATGTACGATCTGCTAGGGTAAAGAACATATTTCTTACCGTTCATATTCATGATTTTATACAATGAAACTTATTTGTAGGCTTAATGTCAGGTATTTATAGGGTATTTGATCAATTGCTTAATCTACACATGGTTATGTTTATGTCTCAAATCGATCAGTAAAACATTTAATTTAGTTGTCTACGATGAATTGTACTAAAATTTGCAATTTTTCAAATATTCCCTCTAACAATGTCACATGGTGCATTATCAATGGAGTAAAATTTTAATGTTTTCTGTATTGCAGACAGGTACTATGTCGATACTGATCTGAACTACGGGAATTCTAAAGACTCTTTCACCTGGGCCCAAGGATTGTAAGTTTGATTGGTGTTGTTTTTTGTTTGTTTTTATAGGTTTTTGTCCAGTGCACATCACAACTTTGTTGCATAAAATAATTGACTCTTCAAATTCGTGGCAACAAACTTTAAAAAATATAATAACATTCAAACAAACGATAAAAACAACAATCAATAATTATTAATTTTCATTTGACACTAAAACGACACAAGACAATGTTAGAAAATGTATTGAAATTGACAGGGATACATCACACCCTGTCGACTTATTAGGCAGCTCTTTTAGAGGTATTACGATTTAGATGAGAGGCCATTTCCGGGCGTTGATAGAGGCCACAAAAAACATGGCAGAAAGGTGAGTCAAGTTCCGATTTTGCTTCAAAACAGTAGTTTTCTGTTTTTTCCTAGAAATCGGGGAATGTAGTTCCACGTAAAAATGTCAACTTGATGAATTACTTATCATCGTATGCTCGATTATTGCGATGTGGCGCCCCAATTTCATTCGGCGCAAACGTTTCACGATCCTTTTCAAACCGAAAGTGGTCAAAACATCAACATTTGTGTGCATAAAAGTGCAATGTACGAATTTATCATGCATCGAACGCAGATTTAAGATGAACATGGACACTTTTGACTGTTTGGTATACTTTATGTGCATTAGAACACGCAACGTTGGATATTATGTGCCAATTTTCTAAAAGAGGTGCCTTCGAGGCTATGAGGTGCCTGATAGGAACCGAGCAACCTACTAAGAGGAGGAATTCTGTTAAACAGATTTAGGACTGATATTGCCACAAGTTGCTTTATTTCATCGAAACCATGACCTGTCATGATTTTAAATGAGGTTCCAAGGAATAATACGGCTTTATATAAGCTTAATTCAAACTTTTTATGCAATGATTACGTAGGATGTATCTTGATTCTCATTGTTTGAAATAAGGTTTATCATGACATTGTGATTGTTAATGCCTGGACAACCCTTTGTCTGAAACTCAGTCATAATGGATTGAAAGTTGACAACGTATTCTCGTTTGAGCACGCAATATGTATTTTGGACTCTGATGGTAGAAGCTTGTTTTTCCCCATTAGAAGTTTCATTTTCCATCCCACCCATGAACCGTAAATAATTTCCTCTGAAAAGTCTTTTCCCAAGCAAAAAGAATTTTAAGCTCGTGTCGTTATATCTCATGCATCGTGTATCATCACTGTCGAACCATTTCATGAAATCTAGAAAGAGAGTAAATGCTACATTGTTCAAAGGAAACTTTCTCTCTTTCACACGCTTGAAAAATGAAAGTATTTCATTGTTCACGCCTTGCTCTACAAGCACTGGCAAAACACAGCAGGTCCTTTATACTTGATTCGATGACTTGGTTTCTGTTTGAAAACTATTATCTGGGTTTATTGTTCATATCTATGTCACAAAACGAGTCCTCCGAATACAGATATGTTTCATCGTCTAAACAAGTTGGTAGTGTTTGTTTCTCTAGAATCGCCGTTAGGTGATTGTTGGTTTGTATGTCTGCAGTCTTGTCAAATAATGTTCTTCATGTTTTTGAGTCATTTTTGCTGAAATCAATTTCATCGGTTTTAGATATTGGGGACAAAAATCGAACACGCTTTAAATCTGGTGAGTATTTACTGGCACTTCTGATAACTTGAATTGTCCTTTTAATCTTCGCTGGGGTACTACTTAATAAAATATTTGATTTAGAATATGAATACTTGATTTGAGCGTAGTAGCTGTGTCTTTGATGTGCATATCTAGGTTTTTTCTTCGCCGGGAAAAGGCCTTTTCTTCTAATACCACGAAACACACCCATCTGAAACGAAAGGAAAATGTAAGGTGTCTACTGCTACTATGTCATTTTGCATGAATTGTTATTCGTTTATGTATTTGAGAAGTTTTTGTCTCACTTGTGTACAAAAAAGTTCATATTTAAAGTATACTCTCCATCTATTTGCAAATCAGACAATTGTTCATGTTCCAATTTGCTAACAATCAGACCTCTTTCCGCTTCATTGCATTTAAAGTTTAAAATAAGATTATATAAGGCCGCATTATTCCTTGGAACCTCACTTGGTATAGCAATTTTTAACAATATCAGCCCTGAAACCTCCTCTTAGAAGGTTGCTCGGCTCCTATCAGGCACCTCATAGCCTCGAAGGCACCTCTTTTAGAAAATTGGAACATAATATCCAACGTTGCGTGTTCTAATGCACATAAAGTATACCAAACAGTCAATAGTGTCCATGTTCATCTTAAATCTGCGTTCGATGCATGATAAATTCGTGCATTGCACTTTTATGCACACAAATGTTGATGTTTTGACCACTTTCGGTTTGAAAAGGATCGTGAAACGTTTGCGCCGAATGGAATTGGGGCGCCACATCGCAATAATCGAGCATACGATGATTAGTAATTCATCAAGTGGACATTTTTACGTGGAACTACATTCCCCGATTTCTAGGAAAAAAGCAGAAAACTACTGTTTTGAAGCAAAATCGGAACTTGACTCACCTTTCTGCCATGTTTTTTGTGGCCTCTATCAACGCCCGGAAATGGCCTCTCATCTAAATCGTAGTACCTCTAAAAGAGCTGCCTAATAAGTCGACAGGGTGTGTACATGTGGTCGGTGTACACAAAATAGTATTTGTATTTTTTGTGAAACTGTAGGGGAAGGGCCGATTCTAAGTTGGTAGAACTTTTTCCCCAACCCTTTTTCTGTACAAAGTGTAAATAGAATATGTTTAACTAAAAACTATTAATCATAAAGATATTGAACTTGAAAGAGTAACTCCGGTCTGGTAGCAGGAAGGTACATTCATGGAACGCCTGGGCAGCTGTCTGCTGTAACCGATTTTAAAGATGTACAGTGAACTTTACAATATGTATAGATAAAATCCCAGTATGCAAAAGTATGTTTATGCCCCCGGCATCTATAGATGCGGAGGCATATAGTAATCGTCCTGTCCGTCCGTCCGTGCATCCGTCCTTCCGTCCGTAACAAGTTAGGTAGATTTTACCGTTTCTTCTAGCATCAACACCGCTTACTCAAATGCTTCGATACTTATACAGTTGTTGCCTTGGACCATTCCCTATCCAGCAATATCACACAACCTTGATTTTGACCTTGATCTTGACCTAATTTGGACTTAGAATATTTTAAATCGGCTATTTCTTGGTTAACTCGATTTTACCGTTTCGTCTAGCATCAGCATACCTGACTACAATGCTTTGATACTTATACAGTTGTTGTCTTGGATCACTACCAATCCGCCCATATTACCCAACCTTGATTTTGACCTTGACCTAATTTGGACTTAGAAAAAATTTAGAATATATTGTCAAGGATGCCACCGGGGGCATAAGTGTTTATTGAACGCGCATTCTTGTTTCATGATGCAAAGGTAAAATTATATAATATAATATAATGCGGAAACATCAATATGTATATCATTAAACCTCAATATAAAAAGGTCTTATTTCATGATGTAAAGGTCTCGTGTCATTATTTATAGAGCGGAAACATCAGTATGTCTTATATAATGATGAAAAGGTCAAATGTCATTATGTAAAGCGGAACCATCAATAGGTAAAGGTCTTATTTCACGATGTAAAAGTCAATTTATGTCAGTATGTAACGCGGAACCATCAATATGTAAAGGTCTTATTTCACGATGTAAAGGTCAAATGTTATTATGTAAAGCGGAACCAACAATATGTAAAGGTTTTATTTCTCGATGTAAAGGTCAATTTATGTCATTATTTAAAGCGGAACCATCAATATGTTAAGGTCTTATTTCACGATGTAAAGGTCAAATGTTATTATGTAAAGCGGAACCATCAATATGTAAAGGTCTTATTTCACGATATAAAGGTCAAATGTTATTATGTAAAGCGGAACAATCAATATGTAAAGGTTTTATTTCACGATGTAAAGGTCAATTTATGTCATTATGTAAAGCGGAACCATCAATATGTAAAGGTCTTATTCACGATGTAAAGGTCAAATGTTATTATGTAAAGCGGAACAATCAATATGTAAAGGTCTTATTTCTCGATGTAAAGGTCAATTTATGTTATTATGTAAAGCGGAACCATCAATATGTAAAGGTCTTATTTCACGATGTAAAGGTCAAATGTTATTATGTAAAGCGGAACCATCAATATGTTAATGTCTTATTTCACGATGTAAAGGTTAAATGTTATTATGCAAAGCGGAAAAATGAATATGCATCGGTCTTATTTCATGATGTAAAGGTCAAATGATATTATGATAAGAGAAAACATATATACATAAAGGTCTTATTTCATGATGCAACGGTCAAATGTCAAAATATAAAGCGGAAACACCAATATGTCAAGGTCTTATTTCATGATATAAAGGTCAAATGTCATTATGTAAAGCGGAACCATCAATATGTAAAGGTCTTATTTCACGATGTAAAGGTCAAATGTTATTATGCAAAGCGGAAAAAATGAATATGCATCGGTCTTATTTCATGATGTAAAGGTCAAATGATATTATGATAAGAGAAAACATATATACATAAAGGTCTTATTTCATGATGCAAAGGTCAAATGTCAAAATATAAAGCGGAAACACCAATATGTCAAGGTCTTATTTCATGATATAAAGGTCAAATGTCATTATGTAAAGCGGTAACATCAATATTTCATTATGAAAATATAAGTTATTACATACTGACAAGTCCGTTTTATATAATAACATTTGACCTTTACATCATGAAAGAGTACCTTTGCATACTGGGATTGCATCAATACATAATGTAAAGTTTACTGTACATCTTTAAAATTATTTGCAGCAGACAGCTGAGTCGTTCCTTATACACATTAGCATTGCGGGTTCAGTTAAGTCATGTCCACACAAACGAAGAAAATTATGTTTGGGTGTTAAAGACAATTGATGACTTTTAAAAAGCAGGATGAAAACACAGCGTAAAGCATTTAGTAATATATGTGCAGGCTGAAAATACGAACTTGGACCAAAATGAGACACCGATCGGTGTCAATTACGGATCAAAACTGTTTGACAATTTCATTTTTGGTAGCATTTCGTAGGAGTAATATGTAGTAAACCAACTTTGAGGACTGTTTGAGACAACTAAACGTTGCAGACGAAACATTAAAAAACCGGAAATGAAATACACACGCAATGTACATGTAGATTTAGTAATATGTAGAAAATAGTTATTTCTTGAAAATGTTGACAGTTCTTTTTAATCTAGGTACTAGGTAGTAACCATTTTTAAACGTTGGAGCCTGAGCCAATTCCACCCTGTTTGTAATAGAAATAGATGTTTTAGCATAAACAAGTTTCTGTCTTCTCCACTGCATGGCGACTGAACAAGCAACATCTTTGGAATGGGGTTTAAACCTCCGCTAGACGAAACCCTTCAAAACGATTTATTTGCGCAGTCCTAACATGTTTAGTTTAATTAAACACGTACTTTGTGCATTGGACTATAAATTGTTTGTAAATATTTACTGAACCTTAATCCATTTGCGCATTGCGTCCTATAAAAGGGACATAGGCAAACAGTGTAGACTCTGATCAGACGCCGCATTATGCGGCGTCTGATCAGAGTCTACACTTTTTGCTGGAAGTAATTTCAATATTAAACAAAACGATAATGAACATTTAGACAAGGCACACCTTATATCCAAATGGACTAATCCAATATATAAGCGTGGTAGAATCCACTAGGCGAAAATGGGTTAATTCAAATTGAACTGTTTGTTTCAGTGGGAACCTTGTGGAAGCGTGTTTGTACTGTATGGTCCTCTTCAACTGTCTTCGAGACGCTCGCATGACCAAGCTTCTTTGCATCGCAGTCAGCATCATGACCAGCTGGAAGACTGTTCTGTATGTCCTGTTTTACCTGGAAATACCTGTAGGAGGCCACACGGTACAAAACTGGCCAAAAGAGATAATCTTGGTAGTCTTTCCATCACTTCTATGGATCGGTGCCCCAGCTCTTTCAGCATACACCTTACTACTAGACTTTGCGGGGACAAGGGCGAATCGCAACACCCCCGTTAAAAACAGCGACCGTCGTAGTGGAGAATATATAGGCTTAAGGAACCGAAAGGTTTATACTGACTAATATGTCTTGGTACACAGTGTAATTAACCCTTTCAACCCTACTGCCCTTACGAATTATATATGCAAACAGTGTATACCCTGATCTGAGGGCTCCTATAAGAGCCCTCAGATCAGGGTCTGCACTGTTTGATAGTTTCATTGTTTTTTGTTGTCATGCAAATCAATGGTACAGTAGACTGGTTCAAAATACCTGTTCTAGAAGAATCCAAAAGGATTATAAATACCCACAAGAGAAATTTAGGTTTGAAAGGGTTTAAACAAAATCTCACACAGTAAAAGTTATTCATTATAAAGGAGACACTTGTCAATATACATGTGTATATATAGTAATATCTTACTATACATGTGTATATATAGTAATATCTAACATCATAGGATATAGTTTTCCTCCGCAAATTTAAACATTCATTATATGATTATGTGGTATTGCCAACAACATTCGCACGCATTGAAATAGTAGACAAAGACATGGCTCTATGCTCATCAAGGGTTTGAGATCGTTCTTAAGCGTTTGATTCCATTTCACATATAAAAAAGAAGTGCAGACTCTCATGAGGCGACGCAAATTGCAGCGTCTCATCAGGATCTACACTGTTTGCTTATATAAAAATTGTCTCTATATGTTGGTTTTGTTTTTTTCTTTGTCTTACATCTGGTTTTCATGCAGTCTCTTTCAGCCGTTCATGGTCAACTTTATCACGAAGTTTTTACCTCTTCACTGCCATAATTATAGTCGTTCGATTCAATATTGTTTTCTGGAATATAGTTTCAAAATTAGATTCAAAACACAGTATGACTTTCGAAACAAGTTTTAAGCAGGTTGGATCCTGATCAGACGCCGCGTGACGCGGCGTCTGATCAGGATCCAAACTGTTTGAAAACGTTCCTATCTTTTGATAGTGATATGGTTCAGCTACAACGTACTCTTACAAATGTCGAATACCCTTACAAATGTCGAATAAACTTGTTTTGGAATACTACCTCATCACTCAAATACAAAGTTTCTGCGTAGTACGGAAGGTTTCACTTGTCATAGGGTTCACTATACAACTCACCACATTTCATAGGTTGATTGTGTTAAAATTTGGTGTATAGATCTCGTATTTATTTCTTGTGTGTCTAATGTTATGTTACCATAGAAAAGAGTCTAACAAATGTGTGAAACTGGTGTCCATTTGTGTGGTAAAAATATGTTTTCTGAATAGACATGATATAAACCAGCATTAGTGTGTGTTTCTTTGTTAGTTCCCCTGAAACCAAACCTTTTATACAGTGCTCCCTCTCTAGACAACACCCAATGGGAGACAAAGATTGTATGTGTTTTTCGGAGGGAGTTGTTACAGGGAGGGAAATTGGTTTACATTTGCAAATAGCTTGAATCCAGATCAGACGCAGCGTAATCCTCATTATGGATTTATTTTTTCTGTCAAAAAGTCCGTTAAGAAAGACTGCAGACGACGGTTTTAAGCAGACGATATTGCAGCAGTGAAAGCGTTGGACATACGGGTCTTGGGAATATTGGAAAGAGTTGTTGTAAGGAGGGAATCGTTGTTCGGAGGGTCGTTGTAGGGAGGGAGCATTGTACATCCAAAGAGGGTTATCTGCTGTGTATCAGGCATGAGTAACCTAATGCTTTTTACTCTGTAAAAAGAGTATATAGCTCTAAGTAAAATAGATAGATAGATTTATTTCAACCTAAAATCATTTTTAATGTACAATAACATGGCAATCTGTTATTAAAAACATACACAGTAAACAATAAGCAACAAAATGTATGATTTAATACAGCCATGTCACTCAACATTATATGCCAAGGATTACACAAAAAAGAGTAAGAAATAGATCTACTCTTATTTCCATTGTGGTCCTTGTCCAGGTACTCTAACCCTTTATCGTCTGATTTTATTGACCCGTCTGTCATCCTTCACTGTCCTACCCCGGGTACACTTATTATTTGCAAACAGTTTGAGCGGCGTCTGATCAGGATCCAAACTGTCCGACACTCATTTCAATATTCTTAAGTGAAAAACCCTGAAATATAAATTAATGAAATAAAAGCCGCTGCGACGACAATTGTTTAAAGCAGATGGCACCATGGCAGTGAATGGGTAAAACGCGAGCTAGATCTATATGCGAACACTACTAATGGTCGTATTCGAATCAGCGAGTTTGTGGTCAACGAAAAGTGGGCGGAGCAAACGCGCGAAGATTTACTGATGTCAACGATTTTGGCCCGACTCGAATAGAAATTGTAGTCAACGAAAACTTTGTACTTCCGGACGAATGGAAATGAATCAAACACCCGTTAAAACAGTCGTAATGCTCCCAATGTTTATATACGCACATAATGCCATGTGATCTGGATCCAATCGATTAATTGAGAGGGTCTTTATGTTTGTTTTATCTAGAGACACTAATCACGTGGTATAAACGTGGTCACGTGACTAAATCAACGCTCGATTTTAGGGTTTGACAACATTTTGTCAACGGAAAACATCAATTCGTGATTCGAATAGAACTTGTTGACAAATATTCCAACTAACGCGATAGTTGTCCTGATTCGAATACGACCAATGATACACTAGGAAAACGTTATTCTTTCCCGTTTATATGCATTTACGAAACCAGAGACTTATAAATTTAACATTCCTCTATGTCTCTGACGAAACGTATTACAATAAAATGTAGAAAATTCTATTGTTTTAATTTCTTACGATTTATTCTAATCTGAATAGCAAACAGTTTAAAGCCTGATCAGACACCGGGTTACCCGGTGTCTGATTTGGCTTCAAACTGTTTGCAGTTTATGTATAAGTTTTATCATCAACTCGTGTATTGGGAAAGAATAACGCATGCTGCAACGAAAATAACCGACGAAGACTTAAAAACAAAATGTCCCTTGATCTGCGTTATTCATTGCTGACTGGTCAATAAATGCGACTATACAGTGGAGAATGTGTTATTCTTTCCCAATAAACGCGTTTACGCTAAAACTATTATTTGCAGTGCAAACAGTTTGGAGCCAGATCAGACGCCGGGTAACCCGGCGTCTGATCAGGCTCCAAACTGTTTGCCAACAAGATAAACATGAAATATCAGAATTGACCAAAAGTTGTTCTTTTCTACGTTTTAGCGCTTTGCGTTTGCGTACGTTTGCGTTTAAACGGGAAAGAATAACAGATTCTCCACTGTATATGCGGACACTACTGATACACAAGGGAAGACGTTATTCTTTCCCGTTTAAACGCATTTACGAATCATAATACAATAAAATGTAGAAAAGTCTCTTGTTTTCATTTCTTACGATTTATTCTAATCTGAATAGCAAACAGTTTAAAGCCTGATCAGACACCGAGTTACCAAGTGTCTGATCTGGCGTCAAACTGTTTGCAGTTTATGTATAAGTTTTATCATCAACTCGTGTATTGGGAAAGAATAACGCATGCTGCAACGAAAATAACCGACGAAGACTTAAAAACAAAATGTCCCTTGATCTGCGTTATTCATTGCTGACTGGTCAATAAATGCGACTATACAGTGGAGAATGTGTTATTCTTTCCCAATAAACGCGTTTACGCTAAAACTATTATTTGCAGTGCAAACAGTTTGGAGCCAGATCAGACACCGGGTAATCCGGCGTCTGATCAGGCTCCAAACTGTTTGCCAACAAGATAAACATGAAATATCAGAATTGACCAAAAGTTGTTTTTTTCTACGTTTTAGCGCTTTGCGTTTGCGTACGTTTGCGTTTAAACGGGAAAGAATAACAGATTCTCCACTGTATGTACATACATTGTTTATAGAAAATCCTTTTATTCTTTCCCAATAAACACGATCGTACAGATCCTGTTTGTCTATTGCAAATGGTTTAGAGCTTGGTCAGGCACCAAGTAACTCGGCATCTGATCATTCTCCAAAACTTTTAACATTGTAATCAATCGTAAAAACCAGCCATTTGTATGCCCCGCACGACTTAGTCGATCATATTGCTTTGGCTCTGTCTGTATATATGTCTGTCTGTTGAATTGTCTGTCTGTCCTGACTGTCTATAACTTTATTAAAGACCATAATGTAATAGAGACTTCATAGTTTTTTAATATACCCACGTAGATCTTTAGCTCATTACAACTACTTGGGTCATGTCCGACAACCGGTCTTAACCCTTTACCTGATAGCCTATTTCTAGTATTCAAGATAGGTGACCACTTAAAGCAGGTTGAAAGTAAAGCAGAATGCGCCCTAAGGCGCATTCTGATTTACTTTCAGCCTGCTTTCAGCTTCCATGTGCTAGAATATTGAAAAATTTCCCTATACTATATAATCATGACTGATTTAAATTGGAACTATTTTCTTCAGCGGAGGAATAAATTAAATACGCTAAAAGTCGCTTCTATGGGGGAAAGGGTTAATAATTGCGTTTACGCTAAAACAAGTATGCCCATTGCAAACAGGTTGAAGCTTGATAAGATGCCGGGTAAATAAACTGTGCGCCACTCAGATTAAAATAAATCGTAAGAAGTTTCAGAACATTGTCATTTTTCTACATTTCAAGGCATTGCTTTTAAACGGGAAAGAATATCGTCGTCTTCCCTGTATAACATTGATATGAGCGTCAAGCAGTTTAAATATTGGTCAGACGCCGAGTCTCTTTACTGATATCCAACAGTTTTGAATGTTGTAAAAACATTTAAACGTTACAAAATGTAAGGAACAAATTCCGACGCTGTAAAGAGAAGTCATCGTATATATGCGCCGTGCCATAAAAATACTAGACGTATTAGTAGAAGGGCCAACTCAATAAAAGGGCCTTAAATTTGATTCTTTTTTAACCCATCTGGTATAAAATTTCTGATGATATATTCGAATAGTTCAGACCTTGAGGCTTTAGTTTATGGTGGATGCCAGATCTGGAAGTGGTGCAGATTTTTTTAAACAAGGGCTATAACTCTTACATCAGATTTAACATTATGTCATACATATAGTAACTATTTGCTATAATCAGCACGCATGGTTTCCGATTTGCATGAAACTTACATTATTTGCACCTCTTTACATGAAATGGGAAATAATACCAAAAAAACTTAGTTCCGGTCTCCGGTTGCCATAGTAACGGGAAAACATTATTTTCCCCTAAAATCAGTGTTTTTGGTTAGTTAAAACATCAAATTCATGGCATTTTCAGACAAAAATGTATAAGTTTTAGATACAATGACATCTGAAATTTGAAATATGACATACATTTGTATTGACAATAAAATAACATTGTAGCTTTCAGCTCTGATTGGTTCACAAGTGCAAGGTTTATGGGTCAAAATACTGAAAGCAAGAATTCATTATTCTTGTCATAGTTTAAGGACTGGTACAGAAAGTTTGTGAATCCTTGCCGATCATAATTGATTATCAGTAGCAAATATTTTTTATTACTGTTCTGGATAAAAAGAAAACTTTGGGATTGCGGTTGCTAAGTAGGTAACCATGAAAACGAAACTATAAACATTTCAATGCTGTATCGCCTATTTAACTGAGCTGTTATGATTGCTTGAAATGAACCCGGACCACTCTTTAATGGCTACTACCACAAAGTGTAGCGTTAAAAAAGCAATAGAAGACAAAACATGCATATATTACTTGGTAACTATGGTAACATCTGACAAAAGAACATAATTTTATTTCACTGGAAATGTGTGTCAATTTTAGACATTTGGCACCCAATATATAGCAAACTATCAGAATCCTTGCACAGTTACTTTAATTAGTTTTATTATAATGTTTGCATATAAACATTGTCATATACAGATTTGCTTTTGGCCTGAAAATGATATTCGGTAACCATAGCAACCACTTATAGCAATTGTTAAGTAAGAGCATTATATTGAAAATATGAGAGGTATCCTAGCATTTTTGAAGTCAAAGTAAAACAATCTGTAAGAACCATTGAACATGTACTTAAAGTTCCTTATCTGGTTTGCAAGCTAACATTGTCATAAAACATTCACTTTTCACACGAAAGCAATATTTGGTTACCTTCGCAACCATTCACAGTAATTGCTAAATGAGAATACTTTTTGAAAATATGTTTCAAAATCAAGCTATTTGAAGGCAAAGGAGATAAAGTTATTAGAATCAGTGTTAGTATCGGGTTGGCAAACTAGCATTGTTATACAAGAAAATTGGTTACCTTAACAACCTATCACAATATGTGCCAATTAAGAGCATTATACTGACAGTATGTGTAGAAGTCATGTTTTAAGGCACAGTAACCACTTAGAACCACACTACGGACTACGGAGGCAACATTTTAGACAGATTTTCAGGAAACTTACTCAGAATGATAACATGGACAAAGAGCTAGGTCACATGATGTGAATATTGGTCTTGTTGAATCATAAAGCAGGCCAATTGATTAAATAGCAGAAGATAGCTTCTGGGGACAACCAATGTGGAATTATGTTTTCTCATTTCTCATGTCAGCGCTTCAGGATCTCATGTTCCTCTTTTGCTCAAGTATCTCAAAATGAGAGAAAGTCTAGCAGGTATGATGTAGAGGCTGCTGAAGCAGAGGATAGCAAATATCAGATAAAGTTGTATGAACAGAACAGTCTAACTTGAAATGTCGTCAAAATGTGTCAGCTATATCAAGGGTCATAATTACAAACAAACAAGGGATTTAGTATATTCTTTTATCGGCTTTTCAGTGATTGATTTAAACATCAGAATGGTGTAGTCCCTGGGACAAAACATTGAGTTTTTCAGATTTAAACTATAAATAAAAGGCCAAAACATTTTGAGTCACTGGGTCTCATAGTTTCTTGGCAAATTAATCATTGGAAATGTTAGTGAGTATACGACTCAGGACTCAAAGCTAAATTAACCGCTGTTATATTGGTGTTTATGTGACTCCAGGTTGATAAGATGCACCAATTTTATGTTCAACTTTGATATTTAAAATGTATATCTGACAACAATGTTAACTCGTGTTCCTTACAATAAATGGTTCCGGGAGCTTGCTGTATTTTACACTAGAAATTTATATAAAAAAAAAAAAAAAAGCCAGTGTTTGACACATATTTTCAGTATAATGTTATTATTAAGCTTATAGTGTCAGTGGTTGCAAAGGTAACCAAATGTTACTTTGATGCTAAAAGTGAATGTTTATATAACACTGTTAAGTTGCCCAGATGATAATAAAACTGACATACACTAATTCAAATAAGTTTCTTTACTTTGTCTTAAAAGGGCTTTAAATTTGATACATAATTTCAGTATACATGTAGTGCTCTTATTTAGCATATATTGCGAGTGGTTGCTAAGGTAACCAATTGTTCTATTCGTGCCAAAAGTGCATGATTATATGACAGTTTTAAATGAAAAACCTGATAATTAACTTAAAGTACAATGGTACTGATATGTTGATGTTGCTGATAGCGACGTGGTTTGTGCACAGGGGGACAGGTTTCGATTCCCGGTCAGAGCTTGATAATTAACCAAAAGTACAATGGTTCTGACATGTTGATGTTGTTGAATGCACATGGATGGCGCACAGGGGGAGGGGACAGCTTTTGTACCAGTAAAGTTTGTTATGCCTATCATACTCATCTATGGAGTAAATATATTTATCAATATCACTATCTTCAACTTAAAATGTAGCTTTTCAAACACTCACCAATGAAGAGTACTTCAGTACTCCTACCCATCATATTCCTTCAAAATAGCTATAGGTGTTTCATCTATTACGATTTGAACCAAATCCCTCCTTTAGTGAGGAAGTTGCATACATTTTAATTTGAAAGGCAAAAACATATGTACAAACGGTCGCAGTCAAGCTTCCAAACTATCTCTACAACTGCACATACACATACTTAGTTTGTGATGGTTCGGAGCAAATCCTGCCAAAATTGTTGGAAGATTTAGCTGCATAGGACTTATTTCCTATGCATCTATATTATACGTTGTAACATTATTCAAAACCCATAACTTCGGTAATAAAATGCAGCTCAAATTCAAATCACTTGAATACTTTCACATATAAGTAGTCAATCTGGGAAAGTTTGGAAATAGCTAGCTCGCTGCACATCATTTGTCTTCTACATTCTATGTAGCAAACATATTCAAAGGGTAATAACTTCAGTCAAAATGGTCGCAGTCAAATTTCCATACCACCTTTTTTTTATACACATTCACATGTAAGAAATATGAATTTATTCGGTCTGATCTCATGTTGTTAAATATAGTACCAAAACCTGCCGCGATATTTTAATGTACGAGTTTACTCGACAACAGTTGTATAAATAATCCTGTGATGATGTATAGAATTAATGTATATTTTAAAACTTTAAGCATGTTTGATGAAAGTTGAATTGTTATATAATTTTATAAGCATATACTTGTAACTGTACATTAAATTGCATGATTTTAGGTACATTTGTATCTACCGGTAATTAGTTGTCATATTGTAAGATTTACATTGTCTCTCATAACTCATATTTGAGTTGTTCTATATATTTTACGTACTCATGTTTGTAAATTTTATCATGTATAGAAGGGAGAAATAAAAAGAATACCTTATGTCTGTCTGTCTACAAGAAGTTAGTCTATGAGGGATCGGAGCAAATCCCTATATATTCTAGTAGGAGTTAACTGTGCTCACAACTTTGCCTCTATTATAGTCTATGAAGGAAAGAATTCAATGGCTATAACTTAAGTTAAACATGGGGAGGGGGGCATAAATTGCCAGTAAGCAACTTTTTAGATTATGATTCTACATAAGATTACATAAGAAGACTTATTTGTGGTGATTTTAAGTCAATGATTATTTTTACACTTATGGTGTAAGCCCCTTTACTATTACATTCTATGACATTCTATGAGCTTCTAAACCTTCTAAATACTAAAATTTTGCATTTTAAAGCATTTAAATACCTAATTAACAACACAATTTAAACGATAAACATGTTACATAAAAAACCTTGTCATAAGATTTAACAATCTGTAAGATCGGTATTTAGTATTGAATTTTAGTGGGTGGGGTAACAAAACATACTGTAAAAAAATTTGCACCACTTCTGAATCTGGCATCCACCCTCAAGGGTCATGTATGTATATATACTATTCCCTGGTATCAACAGAAATTTTATACCGGATGGGTTAATAAAAAAGTTGGATTCATGCGGTCAGTCCCTCTACTATATTGTATCGGACACGTTGCAGACCCTGATCAGCCAGCAGATACACTGCAACTTAACTAGTATTGATCTACACTGTTTGACATTCACCAGCGATGAGGCAGCATTTAACCCATTTTGCCCATGATCCCATATATGAGACATAGGCAAACAATGTTGACTCTGATCAAACGCCGCATTATGCGGCGTCTAATCAGAGTCTACACTGTTTGCTGATAGGAATTTCAATATAAAGCAAAATGAAAATGAAGATTTTGACCAGGCATCCCTTTGATAAAAAATGGACTAATCCAACATATATCCAGGTACCACCATTATTCGAACACAAAGCATCTTCCAGTCAATTACAAATTTCTATGTGAATAAAAGTTATTTTTTACATAGGTACTGGATAAACTTGTTATTTTCAACTTATAATACAATGGGTAAGTTATTGCAACTAAAATCGGTTCTCTAACAATGTAAACGAAGCATAGTGGCTGCTTACCTCATTCTCAGTGGGATGCCAACCTAAATTCGAACAGCAGGTTTGACACCACAAAATGTTTACTATATGTAGCCCAGGGTAAGTGTTTGTTCATAAAATGTCAGATAAAACATAAAACAAGTGTCTGTAACCTCATAAAAAGTAAATGTCAACTTTTTTACAAGTAATTACAGTAGTGTAGACATAAGGTATCAATTGTTAATGGCTACAGACAGGGCATTTATGATGATTAGAAGTGTCTCCCTTTTGATGTGAAATGCATCTAAAACAAAGAAGAAATTTCTTAAAAGTTGTTGAACATATTTTTCTAAAATAAAACTAGTGTACTGGAACCTGTTAGATAAACAAATATTTTTGTTTATTCCCTGTTATTTCTTATATGAAACATAATTAGGAAATAAAAAAGTGAAAAAAGTGATAAGGACCCCTAGTTTGAGATTTAATCAAATTTAGTGGTCTGAACCCTCAATATTATTTATCCGGACCATTAGGAATGAGGTAAATGTAAAAGTTTTGCAGCCGATACACCACTGGTCATTTTTGATAACAGAAAATGTAGTTTGTGGCTAAATTATGCATTGGGAAATTTGGGATTAGATGTAAATACAATATTTATAGTCAGATAAGTTAAACAAATGCCCTTTCACTTATTTACTGATCTTTTTTGCCGATTTTGTGTTCTTGACTTTTCTACCGGTGTTACTGTCAAAATGTCACGCGCAGTTATGCAAATTTGTTTGTAACTATAGATGTCACGCGAAATGATTCAGGTGTTCGATTTTTGGTTGTGTTCGAATAACGGTTGTAAAGGGATAAACTTGGAAGAAACCACTGGGCACAAATGGGTTAAAGTGTTTCGTCACAGACTGTTTTGCCATGGTAGAACAGAATCATGCCCGCAGCCCGAAACGACGACTGGAGTTGGTCTACACTGTTCTGAAGTGCAAACAATACGTATTCAATGACCATGCAGTGGAGAAGACGTTATTCTTTCCCGTTTTTAAAAATGCAAACGCATTGCAATAAAATGTAGAAAATTCTGATGAAAAAAAATCTGAGTGGCAAACAGTTTTGAACCTGATCAGACACCGGGTTGACTGAGTTTTAGCAACAGAACACCCAGTACATTAATGAACATCGTTCATGTATATAACAAATCGATAAAGAATTTCCTATTTAAGCAAAGCATTTGGTCATATAATATTAAAATAAAACACTTTTATTCAAACCGACCTAAACTGAAATAACTGTTACTATATGTTTTACGTATCTTGTGTACATCCTGACCAACAACGCACATACATGCTTTATTTGAAAGGTGAAGCTTTATATTTAAGCAGCTACTTAACTCATTGCCCCGCAGACAGCCATTTTACGTCTTAAATTTATTCCTCATTTATTGAAAGTTGTTCCATTTTATACAGTCGTGGATGTGCAGCTGTATATCCTCACTGGTTAGGAACTTGGTTACAGTGGGACGAGGGTCATTGCGACAGGTGGTATCGGAGTCCTGACTATACATGTTTCAGAGTCTCGTCGTGAAACAAAACTTGACACGCTGAAGTGAACGCAAAGAGGTAATTAAAGGTCAACTGTAAATCGTTATTGTCACCATATAGTCCGATGTTTTTCTAAGCGTCGTGTATGCTTAATTCGTTCCATTTATGGAATTTACGCTTGAAATAGTTAATAAAACGACGCGGTAATCAAGGTTTTTGTTCACAGCGATCAATTCTTATAAATGACTGCATAATCTCGCCTGCAATCAATGTTTCTGGCAAGATTAATACTTAAATTGCATCTTTGCAAGACAATCACATTAAAAATATCGTATATCAATGACATTTTCTAGATTTCAAGTGGTTAATAAGGTCACAGAGTCTAACAGAGAGTGTTACAGGTTCTCTAACAACAGGTTATTAAACGTTACAGGTTCTTATCGACATTTTTGTTTTTGTTTGAGAGAGAATGGATCTAAAGTGCATGTATTGCAAGAGGTCCTTTATCTTTTACAATGCTTTAAGCTGTCAACTGTCTTTTATACAATCAATTAGCCTTCGTTTTAGCGGTTGTAAATGATATTTACTGTAATTATTACGTATTACGGCGTTCGGTTAGTGCCTACTTGATATTTTATCATATGTAAAGAACCATCGTCGTATTTAATAATTTCCGAAATAGTTAACACGATGCACAAATGATAAAAAGTACTCAATTTCAAAGATTCTGTTGCTGTATTTATTTCCCAAAATGAAAACGAGACTCTTAAAAATTAAATATATACTGGCAAATATCTCTAAAGCGATCAATGGAATAATCTAACGTGTAGAACAGGTCCAAAGGCAAAACATAACCGGTACATGTAATAAAAAAGAACCTGCAAAATTATCGTATGGTTATCTCAGTCCATTATATGACTTGTCAACCAAAGCATAGTACTTAATGCAAAAACTGAAAGCCACCTTTTATTTAGACATTGTGGTGTGCAAGGTAAATTTACGGAAGCCGGATAGTGCCACTTTTACAAAAATAATTAAAAAAATTATCTTGAAAATTCAAGTTTTTATCTTGAAAATTCAAGATAGTTTCTTGAATTTTCAACATACTATCTTGAATATTCAAGATAATAACTTGAAAATTCAAGATAGTATCTTGAATTTTCAACATACTAACTTGAAAATTCAACATACTATCTTGAAAATTCAAGATACTATCTTGAAAATTCAAGATAATATCTTGAATTTTCAAGTTAGTATGTTGAAAATTCAAGATATTATCTTGAATTTTCAAGATAGTATCTTGAATTTTCAACATACTATCTTGAATATTCAAGATAATAACTTGAAAATTCAAGATAGTATCTTGAATTGTCAACATACTAACTTGAAAATTCAAGATAGTATCTTGAAAATTCAACATACTATCTTGAAAATTCAAGATAATATCTTGAATTTTCAAGTTAGTATGTTGAAAATTCAAGATATTATCTTGAATTTTCAAGATAGTATGTTGAATTTTCAAGATAGTATCTTGAATATAATAAGATAATATCTTGAATTTTCAAGATAATAACTTGAATTTTCAAGATACTTATCTTGAAAATTCAACATACTATCTTGAAAATTCAAGATAGTAACTTGAATTTTCAACATAATAGAGCTGGAATAAATCTGT
The DNA here is from genome assembly GCA_922989275.2 of Gari tellinella. Taxonomy (NCBI): domain Eukaryota; kingdom Metazoa; phylum Mollusca; class Bivalvia; order Cardiida; family Psammobiidae; genus Gari; species Gari tellinella. Next base: position 44,128,803 of record OV277861.1, on the reverse strand, counting down.
TGTACGGAAGGTGGATAGTGCCACTTTAAGAATTCATAGTAGGCTGAGTCTCGAATAAATATTCAAGGGAAAGGTATTAAAGGCATGTTTAAAGGTCAAAGGGTTAAAATCCAGATCAAAGAGAAATAGTTGTATTTATTTCTAGCTCATCTGATCACAGCTTTGTGCATCTTGCATCTTTCGTAAACAGCTTAGCTCACCTGAGTGTATGCTCCGGGTGAGCTTTTATGATCACCTTTTGTCCAGCGTCTGTCTTTCTAATCAAATATTACGAAGCTCACAGCCTGCACAGAACAGACTTTAACGCAAAACCTTAACGTTGAACCTAGAGGTAAAGGCCAAATGCCAAGGTCACCAAACTGCGGTGCATCATGGTCTACTCATACAGGCGAATCAGCCAGAACAGACTCTAAGTTTTGAATAGACTTTAACGCAAAACCTTAACATTAACCCAGAGGTCAAGGTCAATGTCACTTAACTACGTTTTACAATGCTGTACTGATTACGGCGCATTTATGGTTCAAGTTGGTTCAAGTTTCATAGACCTAGCCCTTATAGTTTATGATAGTTTATGATATCCAGTCCGGAAGCTGATGCCGGGGTATAGCATATAAGCCCCCTCACTTCGTGAAGGTGAGCTTAAAAGCATCACTAAACTGGGAGATTTGGTAGAAATTAGCTCAGTAATTTCTGGAAAGGTTTTCAAAGATTTTTCAAAGTTTTAAGTGGTTGGTTGCCATGACAACCACGATTCTTCACGTAATACCATAAACATTAGGAATTTGCATAAGACTAATATATAAGTATCATTCAGGTAAATTTTGGTGAAAATCTATCCAGGGGTTTCACAGAGAAGACTGCTAAAACAAGAGGGCCATGTTGGACCTTAAATCGCCCACCTTTAGGCTAAGAAATTCTACTAGCTTCAGAGAAAACAAGTGAACCCTAGGACAGGGCTAATTTGGACCCAGGTGTATAATTTGAACAAACTTGGTAGAGGACAACTACATACCGTTATGCTACATACCAGTTACTAACTGTCAATGCCCTAGGCCTTGTGGTTATAGAGAAGAACACTTTAAAAATTGCCATGTCAACCACAGTTTTTGAGTGGATTCAATTTCTTTGAATACTTTTTGTAAGGATCAAGTTTCATAAAAGCTGGTCAACTGGTTTTCAGCTAAGAATTCGTTTACAGAAAGTGGTTGATGGACGGACAGACAGACAGACGTCGGACGAAATGCGATCACAATAACTCACACGGAACATAAGCTCAGGTGAGCTAAGAATATTGACGAAAGATGCACGATGCACAAAGGACATTCCAGGGATCACAAAACCTCAACATGAGCTGTAATCAGCTGAGTTAGAAATAAATTAAACTTTTTCTCTTTAATCTGTATTTTAACCCTTTGACCTTATATAAACGCCTTTAATAATTTCCTCTTTGTATATTTTTACAAGACTCAGCCTTCTATGAATTCTTAAAGTGGCACTATCCACCTTCCATACAACAGATTTATCCCATCTCTATTATGTTGAAAATTCAAGTTACTATGTTGAATTTTCAAGATAGTATATGTTGAATTTTCAAGATAAGTATCTTGAAAATTCAAGTTATTATCTTGAAAATTCAACATATTATCTTGAATATTTAAGATACTATCTTGAAAGTTCAACATACTATCTTGAAAATTCAAGATAATATCTTGAATTTTCAACAGACTAACTTGAAAATTCAAGAAAGTATGTTGAATTTTCAAGATAGTATGTTGAATTTTCAAGATAGTATCTTGAATTTTCAAGTTAGTATGTTGAAAATTCAAGATGATATCTTGAATGTTCAAGATAGTATCTTGAATTTTCAAGTTAGTATGTTGAAAATTCAAGATAGTATCTTGAATTTTCAAGTTATTATCTTGAATATTCAAGATAGTATGTTGAAAATTCAAGATAGTATCTTGAATTTTCAAGATAATAACTTGAATTTTCAAGATAAAAAAAAATTAAAAAATGTAAAAGTGGCACTATCCGGCTTCCGTATAAATTCTTCCTAATAGGCAATACTCATATCTTGTGGTCTCGATTTGCACTATTTGTGCTCTTTTTGAATGCAAATTTTCACAATAAGTTGCTCAATATTTTTAAGTTTAATTAATAACTTTCTACATATTTCTCAGACAAATAAACCATATGTGCAAAACGATCCGTCATATATCAAATATAAGTTAAACCCGTTCACTGCTTTACTCTGACCGTATAAACACAGATAAACAGGTTAGATTCGAATGAGAAGCTTAATAATTATGTGTTGGAATCGGATCAAAGCTGTTTGCCTATCTTAGAGATCTTTTTTCGAGTTTGATCTTGGTTAGACATCGAGAAAGTTGGCGCAGCACCAGGCTCTTAACTGTTTGCAAATACGACTGTTAGTCTATTAAATGTATAAAACAGAATGCGTTATAGATCTTCCAACGAGAATAGGATTGAACCGCACTCGAACCCGTGCATATTAACAACTTTGCAAAATTTAATAAGTACTTCAAATCTCAAGCGTGAGTAAATTTGCATTTTTTTCTGGTGTCGTCTAAACGACGGCCTACAGGAAAATGAGTTCCACAAACAAAGACCAGATTCTTTGGTCCATGTTTGTCTTCGACATGTTCAATGAGCGAGGATTTGGTATTGAGTTCTGCTCCGCAAGTGTCACATTCAAAGGCACTCTTTTTCCAAGAATGATAAACATGCCGATGTATTGCCAGAGTTCTCCGATTATTAAACCGTCCGCTGTATAATTAATAAAGCAGTTTGATTTTGTTGTGATACGCCATTACGTGTTAATTAAAGTCATAGACTGATCTGAAAGATTTATTGCACAAAGCGCAATTTACCTTTCTTTTCGATGAAAACTACCCCTGTGAAAAATGTTCAGGACTTTTAGAATACCCATGAACGTTAAATATAATAGTTCTAGGGCTTCAAAAATACTTTCTACTAAAGGAGTTCAAGAACTTCTGCATTCTAGAACAATGGTTCTAAAACATCAAATTCCTAGAATTATTGCAGCATATTCATGAACGTTTAATGGCCACTTCTACTATTTTTCATGAATATTCAAGAAACCGTTCTCGAATAGTTCTAGAATAATTAAATTTATAACATAACAGACGGCCAGAGCGTTGAATAACACCCGTTGTTTAAATGTCATATATAACTAGTTAAATAACTATGCAAATGAGGCACGTCACGACGTCGTTACTTGTGACGTCATTAAAATGCGTTCTATGCGTTCAATTTCCAACGTCTTCTTTCCATCATGTAGATTCAATTCATAGATTTTTGGTGTAATTAATCAATATTAGATCTACATGAACGTGCTTATTATACATATAAGAACATAAACATTATGCTAGTGAACGGGGTTAATTTGGAACAACTTTTATCCTGTATAGATCTACTTACATCGCGCTTAGCATTCACTTGACCTAAAAGGCTGCGATAAATAACTTTTCTAGGTTATGTTATAAAAAGAATATAACATTCGTGTTAATAATTTATTGGATTTCCAAACTCGTCGTTTTAGAAAACGATAAAAACTCGACAAAGCCTCGTTTTTATCGTTTTCTAAAAGACTCGTTTAATAAATCCAATAAGTTATGAACACACATGTAATATCCTATATACCTTCCCACAGAGGTATTTTTGTGGCGCTAAAGGATGCCTGAACTTGTGGTCATGTACTGATATTCTTTACAAAGAATGTACTGATATTCTTTACAAAGAAACTGCTCTCTCTCTTTCTCTCTCACCTCTTCTCTCCATCTCTCTCTCTCTCTCTCATTTTCATAAATATAAGTGTATTAGTTACGAACAATTGATTATGTTTAACTCATTGACCCTGTAAATGTTGCTTCAACTTACGTCTAATCCTTTATGACTGTTGAATGATGTCTTTGTAACGACGGCCATTGTATACTCTGATCGTAAAGCTCATGCAAAAGCTCTCTGATCATGGTTTTCAGTGATTGCAACAGATGAATTTACTCTTTATAAGCGAATAGTTTGTAAAGGACTAAAATATTTATATTAGGGGTCAGTGTGAGGCAATATCATGTATTGATAGTTCTTATTTTGTTTATTCAAATATGTTTCATATTTTGTTTGCCATTGTTCCATTGTTTATATACATTGTAGGGGAAGGGTCGAATCTAATGTTGAGAGAATTTGTGACCCGACCCCATTTCCTTATGCATATGGAAATAAAATATGTTTAAACTAAACTAAACTAAACAAAGAAACTGCTATTTTTTCATCTGCTTTTACGACATTTTCACGGGAGTCCGGCTGCTGGAAGTGCCGTATATATTGTTATTGCCGTTTACTTCAAAATCCACACTTATATCGAGTAAACTGGGGTCTTCTAACGAGATCTCGCCCATTTCGAGATTCGTAAATACTCTGTAACACTGTAAAGAAGAACCTGTAACACTTATCAAACAGTCGTCAGGGACCTGTAACCTCTATATCACATTGATAAGTAACACAAAACTTATGATAACATTAAAAATCGGACATATTTCTTTAAAAAATGCTTCAATATTAGAAAAACACGAACAAATAGATTATCTTATTGTGTTAAATGCTGCAATTTCTTACGTAAATTTAACTGATAACAAAAATAAGTGCATATCCATGTAGGCAGTGGGGACCACTTGCTTTTATTTCCTCTATTTACCTGAATTCTAACGCAGGCGTAGTCAAGTATCGTCTCAAAAAGAAGTCAAAAGCTCTTACCACGTTTTAATGAAGAATCCTTGTTATGAGGCTGTGTAAACTCGCTGAACAATTATGTGTTTACATGTACACGCGTGAAAGAGTCATGACTATGAAACATTTTTCGAAACGACCCCTATACCCCCTGTCGGGAGGACCCTTGCCCCACTGTAACCAAGTTCCTAACCAGTGATCCTAGCAGATGGTATCTAAAGCAGGCTGAAAGTAAACCAAAATTCAATTCCAGTTTTCCCTTTCACAACGACCACCCGGACAACGATTTCCTCCTTAACAACGTTTGCCACTAAACAGTTCCTCAAACAACACATTATGTCTAACCTTTTCACTGCTGCAATATCGTCTGCTTAAAAGTCACATATTGGACATTCTGACAAAAAATAATATAATGAATAATGACAAACAGCTTCATTCATATCAGATGATGATTATGACTAGTAGAATTAAGTAATATGTATAGATATATCTATCTAATAATTTTTTAATTAGTATTAGATCTATGTTCCACATAGAATTTTTGTAATTTGCAATTTAGTGACTTTTTCAGATTTTGACGTTTTTTTAAGATTTATATTTCCAGTAAATATTTCATGAAATATTTTTGTTTCGACAATAGCTTATATTGTCTGTACAGTATTCTTGAATATATAGAAATTATTGAGTTATATTATTTTATAACCAAAAAAAAAGATAAAAAAAAATCCAAGGTCCTGTCAGAAATAAACGGTGCTGTATTTTTTTTCTTTAAACAATTTTTCACTCTCAATATAGATCTAGTATATTTCAAATTTAATCAAGGTTTCAATGAGATTTGACAGGGAATAAGTCGACCTGCGAAGTGCGAACCACCTTAAAAAAGCCATAATTCAGTCCGCAAGAATTCGACATTATAGCCTCTTCCTCTCGAGTTTCTGTTTGTTATCTCCCTTGACGATGGCGAATGTCAAACAGAAAATTACCAGAGAAACCTTTATTGCAAGAACTCTGAAACTTCTTGAAAAAGAGAGAGAGACCGAAATTGAAGAAACAAAGTAATGACCCTAACACACCTATAAGTAAAAAATAATTAAGAAGAATTGACCATATATAATCGGTTTTCGCGGCTCTCTCTGTGCCTGTCTTGTCTGTTTGACAATGATCAGACCTGAAGAATTTGATAGACCGTGTTCTATTAGTCAGGGATTGACTTTTTTGTACACATCTGCTTTATGGTGTTGATCTGACCTTCACATATGCTCAATCATCCAAATACTTGACCGGGGGATGTGGTCCAGTGGTAGCGACTATGATAGCCAACCAGGGGTCGTGAGTTCGATGCCCACCGGACCAATTCCTTTGGATGAAACATAATAAACCAAGGTCCAATGAATCGGTGTTTTACACTGGGCATACGAAAGAACCAGAAAACTCTTTTGGATAATAAGAGTAGGGCATCATACCTGGGCTTTTTTGTATCCTCTGTCGAGCAAGACAACCGTACCCAAGGCTTCCTGAGACGGAACATCAGGACCACCCACCAAGGTGTCAGGGAAATGGCCTATAAGACACTTACTTGTAAGACCGCAGTTGGAATACGCCTCTGCGGTCTGGACTCCATACACCCAGCAAAACACATGCAGTAGAAATGGTACAGAGCAGGGTGGTTAGATGGACTAGAAATAATTACTCTACCTATGATAGTGTTACAAAGCTAGGCTGGAGGACAGACTCCCGGCTCATCCTGTTCTACAAAATTATCCATGGCCTGGTTGCCCTCCCAGCACCCTCATATTTGCAGCAATCCTCTAAGACTGACCCGCTACATGCACTCTCTCTCCTTTCGACAGATCCACACATCAGCAAATTATTATAAGTTTTTATTCTTTCCAACAACCATCGTGCTTTGGAACAGATTGCCAACTCACATTGTGCTTCTATCTGATTCTGATCAGTTTAAGCAGTTTAAGCTGGTGTGAGTCAATTTTGTTAAGAGCAGAAGCAGTGTTTTAATCTTTTAAACTGTATATTTCTACTTACTAAACAGTAACAAGTTTTAAATGTTAATCAATTCATTCACACTATTACTACTTCTTCTTTTACTAATTTGCTCAGACGCGCAGCTGCACATAATACTCAATACGAGGGTACTGCAGTATTGATAGATAGATAGCGTCCAATTAGCCCTTAGACTTAGAGGGCAGAAAAGGACGTTAATAAACAAATGAAACCTGTACCAGTGCATGCCAGTAACTTGTGTATTCCGAAAATTCCAAATATAGTTGACATATGAGCTTTTTCATAGTGGACACTTTTCTATATAAATTATAATAAAAAACTCTGTATTTGCAATGAAAATTAACATATTTCTACCATTTTCAAGTGACCAATTATTTGCTTTTACCTGGAATTCGCTAAATAATACTAGTTCTGACTGCTGGTGGGCACCTTAACCCTTTACCCCAAAGCCTGTTTCTAGTTTTGAAAGTAGGTGGTAGCTTAAAGCAGGTTGAAAGTAAAGCAGCCTGCTTTAAGCTACCACCTGCTAGAACAAAGAAAAAAATCCTTATGAAACATATTTATGACTGTATAAATTGGAATTATTTTCTTCAGCAGAGGAATAAACTGAATGCGATAAAAGGCACTTCTATGTGGGAAAGAGTTAAGAAACGGTGTTACGGTAATTAATTGACTTGAATAGAAACCCCTCGGAAAGTTATTTATGTTAAACTTTTTAGCTCACCTGGCACGTAGTGCCAATGTGAGCTTTTAGGATCGCTGGATGTCCGTCGTCTGTCTGTCCGAGCGCACGAAAGGTCCTTTGTTGGGTAGGGAGAACAATAGATTCCATTCATTCCGTGATTGCCCTATTGTTATTGTTGGGTATTTTTGTGTACTGTTGGGTACTTTTAAACAAAAAAAGTACCCAACAAATGTCCAACTGTGAGAACGTCCGTCCGTCCGTCCACAATTGTTTGCAGGTTCAAATCTCATTGGATCTTAATGAAACTTGGTCACAATGTTTGCCTCAATGAAATCTAGGTCAAGGTTGAGTGTTGGTCATGTCCGGTCAAAAACTAGGTCACTAGGTCAAATTATCGATAAACCTTGTTAACACTCTAGAGGCTACAAATGTCATTGGATCTTCATGAAACTTCATCAATATGATTGCCTCAATGAAATCTAGGCCAAGTTTGAATGTGGGTCATGTCCAGTCAAAAACTAGGTCACTAGGTCAAATCTTCGAAAAACCTTGTTAACACTCTAGAGACTACAAATTTCATTGGATCTTCATGAAACTTCATCAAAATGTTTGCCTCAATGAAATCTAGGTCAAGTTAAAATGTGGGTCATGTCCGGTCAAAAACTAGTTCACTAGGTCGAATCATCGAAAAACCTTATTAACACTCTAGAGACTACAAATTTCATTTGATCTTCATAAAACTTGATGAAAAGGTTTGCCTCAATGAAATATAGGTCTAGTTCAAATGTGGCTTATGTCTTGTCAAAAACTAGGTCACTAGGTCAAATCATCCAAAAACCTCGTTAGCACTCTAGAGACTACAAAATTCATTGAATCTTCATGAAACTTGAAAAAAAAATTTGTCTCATTGAAATGAGGTCAAGTTAGAATGAGGGTCATGCCCGGTCAAAAACTAGGTCACACGGTGTACATGTTTACATGGTTACCAGGTGAGCGATTTAGGGCCATAGTGGCCCTTGTTTTTCTGTCTGGAGGAAATTTAAAGCGGACTGAAAGGAAAGCAGAATGTGCCTTAAGGGCATTCTGCTTTACTTTCAAACTGTATTAAGTGGTCACCTGCCTTCAAAACTAGAAACATACATGTACTATGGAGAAAAGGGTTAAAAAAAGTCATATTTATGCTTTGTTTTAGGGTATTGACAGAAAAGCTTCCTGCTAAAGAATTGCAAAGAAGAGGAGTATGTTTACTGAAGCTCCACATTTCCAGTCGGAAAACTGGGTTATTTGGCAGAACTGTGATAATATTGGAGACTCATTTAGACGCTTTACCTGCCCATAGTATCTCCCCTGGTAAGTGCAAGCACATATGCAAGCAGAGCTCCAGATAAGGGGAGTATTTAAAAAAAAAAAAATCTTAATATCTAAATTAAATCCTATTGTGTCACAACTCATAAGAATCGTCTCTTTGAGACAATTCTAATGAGTAGTAACACAATAGGATTTGGTGCTTAAATGAGTGAGAAAATGTTGGATTTGTTCAGTTTACTCTCTCTTATCTGGATCCCTGATGCAAGGGTAGAAAAAATCACTCATCCCCTTGTAGTTACGAGCAGGACATGGTGTTGAACCAGTGACAATTCACAAATGGCTTATCTGATAGGACAAGTGCATTTTCTAAAAAGAAATTAAATTCTTTGATGCTGAAAAAGAAAATTGGCTAAATTAAAATCGTAATGAGAGCCAAACTGTTTGAATCCTTATCTGACCCTGCGTTTGATGATGTTCAATCAGGGTCCAAACTGTTTGCAAATACAGTGCTCCCTCTCTACAACGGCCCTCCCAACAACGACTCCCTCCTCACAACGATCCTTACCGCTGTTCCCCCAAACAAGACATCTATGTCCAATCTTTTCATGGCTGCAATACCGTCTGCTTAAATTTGTTGTCTGTTGTTTTTCTCAAAGTTATATATAAGTGAACCTTTTGATAGAATAAATATAATGACGAGTGACAAACAGCTTGAATCCAGATCAGACTCCGTGTTACACGGCGTCTGATCTAGATTCAAGCTGTTTGCAAATGTTTGTCTCCCATTGGGTGTCGTTGTAGAGAAGGAGCGCTGTAACCATTGTACTTGGAATAAGGCAATGAATGGGTTTGAATAACACACCTAAGGCTAATGTAATAGTTGAGCCATTAAGTTGCTTTAAAATAACCCTTTGAACTCAAGTCACGCATAACCACATCCTTTGCAAACAATGTCACAGTGAATAGTACACTTGTCCTAAGTGCAAACGGCGCAGACCCAGATCAGAGGGCTACTAAAGGAACCCTCTGATCAGGATCTACACTATCTGTCATATTGCAATACATTGATAAAAACAACCTTAAAAGTAAAAAAAATGGACAAGACAAAATTGAAACTGGGCTTGTCCATGTGGAGTTTCAGGGTGGAAAGGGTTAATCATTTTCCCCTAAACTTTTAATGGACACTTCCAGTTTAAAAAAAAAAAGACTATTAAAGGTTGTTTATTACATTTTTTGCAACTGGCAAGCAGTGTAGACTATAGATAAAAGGCTAAAAACCCAAATCACCCATCCATCTTTAGTATCTGTCTTGTTCCAATTGAGAAGACTTTATTCTTTGCCATCTTTAGCATCTGTCTTGTTAACTTACAGTAGAGAAGACTTCATCCTTTGCAAATAAACACCTGGGGCCCGTTTTACTAAACTACTTACGCAAAATTTTTGCGTAAGTCAAAATTTTAAATCTTAATTTATATTTTTCATTATCACTTGCTACAAACAGCAAATAGCCAGATCAGAGGACGCGCTTTAAGCGCGTCCTCTGATCTGGCTATTTGCTGTTTGCAAACGTTTATGATTGAAAAATAAGAGTTAAACGATTTTGACTTACGCAACAATTTTGCGTAAGTTGTTTAGTAAAACGGGCCCCTGGGCCCGGGTGCATGACACGTAGTTAGTGACTACCTGTATGCTTAGTCCATCAGTGAGAGTTAAATATTGATTTTTTTACTATTATACTCAGTATAGATAAACTAACAGGGAGGGACTTAGCAAACAGGTAGTCACTAACTATGTGTCATGCACCCTGACCCAGTATGCTAAAACTAACAATAAAACTAACTTATTGCAAACCTTTTGGAGACAGATCAGATGCCGGGTAACCCAGTGTCTGATCAGGGCCCAAACTGTTTGCCACTCAGATTAAAGTGAATAGTCAGAATTGTCACAAAGTTTGAACTTTCGTTTTGTATCTTTTATTGCAATTATATTTGCTGTTTAACCCCTCATCCCATAGCCTGTTCTAGTTTTGAAAATATATGTAAACTTAAACTTAAAGCGGGTTGAGAGTAAAGCAGAATGCACCTTCAGGAGCATTATGCTTTACTTTCAGCCTGCTTCAAGCTACCATCTGCTAGGAATTAGAAAATATTTCTTATGCTATATTTGTGACTATATAAATTGGAATTATTTTCTTAAGTGGAGGGATAGATTAAATGTGCTAAAAGGCGCTTCTGTGGGGGGAAAGGGTTAAATGGGGAAGAAGTATTAAGAATTAATCTTCTGCATTGCATTGTGGTCTATGTTTCAGGTGACATAGTGGGCCTGAACTATTCTCAGGGTGATGATCAGAGTGAAAGCCTTGGCTCAGGCATAGTGACAAAGGTTGGTCAGAATGCTGTAAGCATAGCGTTTGAAGACACCCAGGACCTCTACTCACTAGCTGATGGTTACCATGACTACTACAAGATAACAAAGCTAGCCAACAATGTTACATACAAACGCCTAAAGAGGTACAGTATTGACCCATTACTCCATAGCCTGTTTCTAGTATTGAAGACGGGTAACCACTTAAAGCAGGTTGAAAGTAAAGCATAATGTGCCTTAAGGGTCATTCTGCTTTACTTTCAGCCTGCTTTAAGCTACTATCTGCTGGAATATAGAAAATACTTCTTATGATGCATATTCATGACTGTATAAAATGGAACTATTTTCTTCAGTCGTGGAATAAATTATATGCGTTAAAATGCATGTCTATGGAGTAAAGTGTAAAAGTGGAGAAGACATTATTAGGGCCCTGCATTGCAAATGCAGGAGCCCTATAGGAATCACATTTTCTGTCTGTCTGGTTGTTTTTAGGATGTTTTTAGGCCAATCATATTTTTAATGTCATATGCACGATAATTCCATGCAATTGCTTTTATTTAAGTATCAATTTTCTCATGATTCATACATTTAAAAGAATGCCTGTTTTACACAAGTCAAGTTTGACTGAATAGTACTCATAATACTTGTTACATGTATATATTTGCTACAGGGCTCTGGGACACTTGGATAAGAACCAGTATACTGAGTGTGTTCATTTAGTAGATGTTCTGTTTGGGGAAGCCGAGCTATTGCCACCATCTGATAAACAAGGTGACACTTTTTCTCTCTCACATATTGCATGAAAAGCATAATAAACAAGAATTCATGAAAACAATGATGCTTTTGCTCTTTATAGATGGACATTGGTCCACTATAACTGCAAGTGCCTTTATAATTATATCCTCTTTTATTTGTTAACACTCTGCTCCATAGCCTGTTTCTAGTTTTGAAGATAGGTGCTTATATAAAGCAACTTGAAAGTAAAGCAGAATGCCCCTCAAGACATATTCTTCTTTACTTTCAGCCTGATTTGAGCTACGATCTGCTAGGATATATATTTCTTATGGTGCATATTCATTACTCTATAAGTGGAACTATTTTCTTCATGGATGATTAAAGTAAGCGGGAAAAAAGGCATATTATTGGAGTAGTGGGTTAAAACCTTAGCTTTTGTAAAATTAAGTGTAAATTTAATGTATATATTAAATTGGTAGGTTCATTTTGGTTCAATAAAAGAGGTTTCATTATTCATGTATCTCTTCTTGCTAAGCTAATGTTGGATCAGTATTAACTTAAAGTTGTATCTATGTCACTTTTTTTTAGAAAAAAAAAATCATCTTATTAAAATCACTCTCCATATCTTAATGCAGGCATTTATGGTCATGTCTGTGAAAAGAAACTGTTGGGTTTTTTTTTATATAGATTTCCTCAAGAGTCATATTTATCTTGTGTACGCTGAAGTGGAACTTACCGATGTATCTACAGTTTAATTTCATTATTTGAAAATCGCTGAAGTCAATCATATCAATATTTTAAAGTTTGATTCCAGCGAGTTCGAGATATCAGTTTGAGCATATGATTGGTGTTTTTAGAGATACACTTTATCAACCCTGGTTTGGATGAGTCGCAGCGAGATGCAGTGGTATTTTCTCTGTGCCAGAGAGATGTGGCGGTGGTACATGGTCCGCCAGGAACAGGAAAAACAACAACAGTGATAGAAATCATACTACAGGCTATTAAACAAGGCAATAAGGTATGATGGGAATGTACATGCATATATATATAGCTTCAATTAGCATTTCTACTTAGGACTTTAAATTGTTTAGAGATACATAATTATGTTTAACAAAACATTATTGAAGAAGATTGGGATCTCTAAAGCTGCTCAAAGCAGAAATCTCCCCAAGCAAAATTCAAATATTTATGATTGATATGTCCTGTTGTGAGAATTTCTCTTGTCTGGGCATGTATTTTGTATATTATTACATGTATATGCACATCTTTAGAAGGGATGTATTAGTTTAGTGCTTTCAAATACATGCTTTGAAATATGTTGGTATATGACATTGTTTTGATGAACTGCAAATTCAGTTCACATGTGATCACAATTCATCAATTTCTCAATGAGGAATACCCTTTTTGGAACTTAAAAAATTAGCAATATGTTGTTTGCCACACTTTTCCCCCACATGCTTTGACATATTTAGTTTGATATGTGACATTGTTTTGATGACCTGCACATGGAGTTCACATTTCTTTTAAATTTGTCAAGTTTTCCATATGAGTTATGCCCCCTGAAGGGAGTATTATATACTGGATGCAGTATTACTTGTTTTCAAAAGTGTTAGATCTGTAAGCCATATAGAAGGGAGAGAAAAATTAACCCTTTAGTGCCATTACCCCATAAATACGCCTTTTTATGCCTTTGATACATTCCTCCGCTGAAGAAAATAGTTCCAATTTATACAGTCATGAATATGTGTTATAAGAAATATTTTCTATATTCTAGTAGATGATAGCTTAAAGCAGAATAGGCGCATTCTGCTTTACTTTTAGGGTGCTTTAAGTGGTCACCTATTTTCAAAACTAGAAACAGGCTATGGTGTAATGGGTTAAATATGTACTATTTGTCGAATTTGACGTAGATTTTAGCATGTGCTCCATCCAATATTGCTGTGGACAACTTGGTTGAGAGACTTGCAACAGGAAAGAACCGTATAGTGAGGCTTGGCCATCCAGCTAGACTACTGCCCCATCTACAGAAGTACTCCCTTGATGCCATACTGTCAGCCAGTGATGAGACAAGACTGGTTGAGGATGTCAGGAAAGACCTTGATAAAGCCTTGGTATGATAGTCCTCATAAACATTACTCCATAATAAAATACACCATTTTACGCCTTTGATTTATTCCTACACTGAAGAAAATATTTGTTTTATACAGTCCTGAATATGAACAATAAGAAAGCTTTTCTTTATCCTAGTAAATTGTAGCTTAAAGCAGACTGAAAGAAAAGCAGAGTGCACCTTTAAGTTGCATTCTGCTTTACTTTCAGCCTGCTTTAAGTGGCCATCTGTCTTCAATACTGGAAACAGGCTTTGTGATAATAGGTTTACCAGAATGTAGACATGAAAAGTAACTTGTTTTACCACAATTTTCAAAGCACACAGTAGTAAAGCAATTTTATGTTAATACATACATGTGATAACACTCTGATGCCTGTCAGGTAGATGGTTGCAGGTAGGTTGGACATATGTCAGGTAGATGGATATGCACCACTTGAAATATTTTCTATATCCTATCAGATGGTAACATTAAGCAGGCTGAAAGTTAAGCAGAATGTGCCTTTAAACACACTCCGTTTTACTTTCAATCTGCTTTAATTGGTAACCTGTCTTCAAAATTAAAACAGGCTATGGAGTATTTAAAACAATTATGATTTCGTAAAAGTACTTTAAAAAACACTTAAAACAGCATATTATTATACTTATAAAAAAAATAAAGTAATTGTGCCCTACATTGTTTTTGCTATGTTTGTCTGTCTGTCTACAACTATAACCTTTGGGTAGCTTTAGAACTACATGTGATAGAGGCTTCATATTTAGTGTGTGAAATGAACTCACAATTTTTTTTGAACTCAGTATAATTCGGGTCATGTTTGACAAAGATCAAGGTCGTTTAGAGGTCATTTAAAGGTCAAATAGGCTGAATTTAACATTGGCCATAACTTCCGAACTACAGGTGGTAGAGATTTCATATTAATGGTGTGTTTACTCAACTCAAGAAACTTGGGTCTGTGTCAGACATCAGGGCATATCGGGCATAGTGTGTCACAAACTCATCTCATTCTTCATAATTTGATAGGCTAACTTGCGGAAACAAAAGGATAAAGGCAGTAGACAGAAACTGAAAGAAGATATGAAGTTCTTGAGAAAAGAATTGAGGCAACGTGAGGAGGCAGCCACTAGAGACATTCTGAAGAGGGCAGATGTTGTCCTGGTGACCTTGACCAGTGCCACTGATGACGGCCCTCTCAAACTGCTAGAGGAGACTCACTTTGATGTTGTGGTGATAGATGAAGTCTCCCAGTCAATGGAGGCTGCATGCTGGATCCCCTTACTGAGAACCAGGAAGTGTATACTGGCTGGGGACCATCTACAGCTGCCTCCTACCATATTGTCTAAAGAGTAGGTTGACTAGAAAACTGGCAATGCGTTTTTCTTTTCAGTCTAACTCATCACCCATAAATACGCCTTTTAGGCCTTTAATTTATTCATCTACCAAAGAAAATAGTTCCTATTTATACAGTCATGAATATGCACCTAAAATATACTTTCTATATCCTAGCAAATGATTGCTTAAAGCAGGCTGAAAGTATAGCAGAATGCATCTAAGAAACAGTCTGCTTTACTTTTATCCTACTTTAAGTTAATATAGAAAATATTTCTAATTGGAGGTATTTCCTTTAGTGGAGGAATAAAATAAATGCATAAAAAGAGTGTCTATGGAGTAATTGGATTTAATAGCCTATCCCTCCACTAAAGCTAATAGTTTCGTTTTATACAGACATGAATACCGGGTATGTATCGTAAGAAATATTTTTAAGGCACATTCTGCTTTACTTTCTACCTCTTTTTAAAAGATCACCTGTCCTCAAAACTAGAAACAGGCTGTGGAGGAAAGGGTTGATTGAATGTAAACTTAAAATGAAAAACCTGATGCTGTGACTTGTGAAAAGATTGCTTACTGTATACACCCATTTAAACGCGCCTCATCAAATATTCAGCTTTACTTTCAACCTGCTTTAATTGGTCACCTGTCGTCAAAACTAGAAACAGTCTATGGAGTAAACGGTTTAATTATAAAAGATTTGATACTATAGTGTTCATGTTTTAGTTTTGAATACAGGAACTGAATGCTTGTTACTGCAGGGCAGCTAAGGAGGGTTTGGAGGTGACCTTGATGGAACGTGTCCTTGACCTCTATGGTGACAAGGTCATGAGAATGCTGACCACACAGTACAGAATGAACAACAAGATCATGCAGTGGTCATCCGATCAGTTGTATGAATCCAAACTGGTGGCGGATATCTCTGTCAAAGACCATTTACTACGGTAGGTATATTGCTATAACCTATTACTCCATATATGTGCCTTTTTAGGCCTTTAATTTATTCATCCACTGAAGTAAAGTTCCAATTGATACAGACATGGACATGCACCATAAGAGAGTTTTTAGCTCAGCTGGCACGTAGTGCCAAGGTGAGCTTTTAGGATCGCTGGATGTCCGTCGTCTGTCCATCGGTCCACATTTGTTCGTTAACACTCTACCAGGTTCAAATCTAATTGGATCTTGATGAAACTTGGTCACAATGTTTGCCTCAATGAAATCCAGGTCAAGTTCGAAGTGGGTCATGTCCGGTCAAAAACTAGGTCACTAGGTCAAATCTTCGAAAAACCTTGTTAACACTCTAGAGGCTACAAATTTCATTGGATCTTCATGAAACTTCATCAATATGATTGCCTCAATGAAATCTAGGCCAAGTTCGAATGTTGGTCATGTCCGGTCAAAAACTAGGTCACTAGGTCAAATCTTCGAAAAACCTTGTTAACGCTCTAGAGACTACAAATTTCATTGGATCTTCATGAAACTTCATCAAAATGTTTGCCTCAATGAAATCTAGGTCAAGTTCGAATATGGGTCATGTCCGGTCAAAAACTAGGTCACTAGGTCAAATTATCGAACCAGGGCCACTATGGCCCTAAATCGCTCACCTGGTACACCATGGCAAACTTGACCTATAGTGACCTAGATTATGACTGGACATGACCCACAATCAACCTTTAGAGTGTAAACAAGATTTTCCTATGATTTGACCTAGTGACCTAGTTTTTGACCTAACATGACCCATATTCAAACTTGACCTATAATCAATGAGACAAACATTCTGACCAAGTTTCATCAAGATCCAATGAGATGTAGCCTCTAGAGTGTTAACAAGATTTTTCTATGATTTAACCTAGTGACCTAGTTTTTAACCGGACATGACCCATATTAGAACTTGACCTATATATCAATGAGACAAACATTCTGACCAAGTTTCATCAAGATCCAACGAGATTTGTAGCCTCTAGAGTGTTAACAAGATTTTTCTATGATTTAACCTCGTGACCTAGATTTTGACCGGACATGACCCATATTCAAACTTGTCCTAGATATCAATGAGACAAACATTCTGACCAAGTTTCATCAAGATCCAATGAGATTTGTAGCCTCTAGAGTGTTAACAAGGTTTTTCTATGATTTGACCTAGTGACCTAGTTTTTGACCGGACATGACCCATATTAGAACTTGACCTATATATCAATGAGACAAACATTCTTACCATGTTTCATAAAGATCCAATGAGATGTGTAGCCTTTAGAGTGTTAACAAGATTTTTCTATGATTTGACCTAGTGACCTAGTTTTTGACCGGACATGACCCACATTCAAACTTGACCTAGATATCAATGAGACAAACATTCTGACCAAGTTTCATCAAGATCCAATGAGATTTGTAGCCTCTAGAGTGTTAACAAGGTTTTTCTATGATTTGACCTAGTGACCTAGTTTTTGACCCAACATAACCCACATTCGAACTTGACCTAGATTTCTACTAGACAAACATTGTGATCAAGTTTCATGAAGATCCAATGAGATTTGTAGCCGGTAGAGTGTTAACGAACAATTGTGAACAGACAGACGGACGGACAGACGGACGTTCTCACAGTTGGACATTTGTTGGGTATATTTTTTGTTTAAAAGTACCCAACAGTACACTAAAATACCCAACAATAACAATAGGGCAATCACGGAATGAATGGAATCTATTGTTCTCCCTACCCAACAAAGGACCTTTCGTGCGATCGGACGGACAGACGACGGACATCCAGCGATCCTAAAAGCTCACCTTGGCACTTCGTGCCAGGTGAGCTAAAAACCTTGTTAACACTCTAGTGGCTACAAATGGGGCCCTACCGCATTACAGAGTTATCCCAATTTTCATCACGAGTTAACTCCCCTGATAAGGAAAAGGTTGTTTCCGGTATTGAGACGGTGTCGATAACGGTCATAAACGATTCGGAAAAGAAAAGATCGAATGCGGTTTATTAGTTTGATACCTATATCTATATGCAGTCAAGCTCCCGTTTATCCCTATGTATTTTAGTGTATTAATTTTGTTTAATGTCAAATGCGACGGTTATTTATTTCATCGTTTTTAGCAAACCGAAAGTAGCACTGATCATACTTTTTCTATATAACAATGAAGCTGACTTTTAACATACTTAACAGACACGGTTTTTCACCTCGGTAAAAGAACGTTAACATGGATTCAAAGTAGATCCTGATCAGATGGTTACTATATAGGAACAGTCTCTATAATCAATGACTGTCCTCTCTGGTTCTTAAATGACATTATAGGTCTATAAATGATGCCTATTACAGGTGAAAAAGGGGATATTTATTAAGACATTACCGGTATTAAACATAAACTTTGTATTATTCAGTTATTAATAATGACATGAATATTCATTAGGCAAAGGGTTAAACTGATCTTTTAAAATATGTTGAATGGTAAACAGTTTCTTCAAAAATGTATATTTTGTTTGTTCATTATATACCATCAGATTTTAGTTGACAGAAATTTCATAGAAATAGTTCAGCCTGTCATGCTCATAGCGCACATGGATTTCACCTCTCAAGGCTTCTGCACAGGGGCCATAAAGCGCAAAGCATCATCACAACTAACAACAGGAAGTAACCAATTAGCTAGAAATCGAATTGTATACTGACCCCCCACTGGGGTGCAGCTGCTGTCCCATACATGTAAGAGTCATCTCTGTTATGACAAGCCATAAAACGGAAGCTTAAGTCTTGGGTACACAGGCTGGAATCAAAACACACCAAACTATTTTTTTTTTATATAGAGGATCCACATTGTTATTCATGTGGGGAATAAATTTTAATCTCCTATACCATGCACTCCTTCATGTGCAAAAGCTTAACCCATTACCCCCATCATTATGCCTTTTACTCCTTTAATGAATTCCACCTTCATAAGCAACTAAATCCTCTTCATGCACTAAGCAGTCATAATTATGAAACATAGGTGATATTTTATGTCGTAGTGGGTGGTGCCTTAAAGCAGGATTAAAGTAAAGCAGGGTGCACCTTAAGGCGCATTATGTTTTACTTTCAACCTGCTTTAAGAGGTGACCTATATTCAATACTTAACACGGGCTGTGGGGTAATTGGTTTAGGTAATTACCCGATCGCCTGTTCCTACCTGGAAAGACAGGTGTCCATTAAAGGTAGATTGAAAAGTACATGCTACTTTACTTTCAGCTTGCTTTAAGCTACCATCTGCTAGGATATTCAATGTTTTTAATGTTGCACTTTCATGCTAATAAAAACTTTGAATTAGAACTCTTTCCTTCAATGGATGCATAAACCAAAGGCGTATTTAAAGGGTTAATAGGAAATACATACCGTTTTAACAACATAAATACTTTAGAACCCCTCTCCTATCATTAAATGTGTACTCTATTGAAAACTCAATGTTGAAAGTAAAGCATGTATTCCATCGTTTTAGAAGATTAAAACTTTATTTCTGTTGATCTTTTACCTGTTCACTAATTATAATAGTAGGCTTAAAACACTATCATTTATAAAAAGTTTGGAACCAGATAAGATGCAGCATATATACTAACAGACTGATCAGGGGTAGAACTGTTTCACACTCATATATGTTTTAAGTCAAAATTGATATCATGTTCTAAACTTTTATCAAGAAAGTAGGCAGTATTTTTAAAAAAAATATTAACCCTTATCATGATATTAGCATAATTGATCATTCCTACGGTATTGTTCCTTATTTAATCAGCTAAAGTAATAAATTAAATGATAGGTATTCATAGCGGGTAGGGTTTATGGTTGATTAACAGCAACCAGAATGTGCTATGACACATCCATGTAACGGGGTTTAACCCTTTACCCAATAGATGGTATTAGTTTTGAAGATAGGTGACCCCTTAAGGCAGGTTAAGGTACATTCTGCTTTAAGCTATCATCTGCTGGGAGGTATAACATATTTATTGAGGTGCAGATTGATGACTTATTTTAATAAACATATGAATAAATGATATGCATAGAACGGTATATCTATGGAAGTTTTTGTAAGTTTTATTGTAGGTAAAGTAAATGCATGTCTTAATTCTATTTTTGAACAATATGAGAGATTGCGCTTTCAATAATGTATAGCCAGGTTCTACTGTATATAATATAAGCTCTACACTAACAAGCAGACGATCTCCTCAAATTCGTGTTTGAGGATAAAGGATTTTCGATACTATGTGTACTTCACTATTGAACCGGAAACAACCGCTCATTCAGGGTGCGCTACTCTTATCACACTTTCCATGCGGGGTAACTCTGTATATCGGTAGGGCCCCATTTCATTTGATCTTCATGAAACTTCATCAATATGATTGCCTCATTGAAATCTTGGCCAAGTTCGAATGTGGGTCATGTCCGGTCAAAAACTAGGTCACTAGGTCAAATCTTCGAAAAACCTTGTTAACACTCTAGAGACTACAAATGTCATTGGATCTTCATGAAACTTCATCAAAATGTTTGCCTCAATAAAATCTAGGTCAAGTTTGAATGTGGGTCATGTCTGGTCAAAAACTAGGTCACTAGGTCAAATCTTCGAAAAACCTCGTTAACACTCTAGAGGCTACAAATTTCATTTGATCTTCATGAAACTTCATCAATATGATTGCCTCAATAAAATCTAGGCCAAGTTCGAATGTGGGTCATGTCCGTTCAAAAACAAGGTCACTAGGTCAAATCATCGAAAAACCTCGTTAACACTCAATAGAGACTACACAATTCATTGAATCTTCATGAAACTTGAACAAAATGTTTGTCTCATTGAAATCGAGGTCAAGTTAGAATGAGGGTCATGTCCGGTCAAAAACTAGGTCACACGGTGTACATGGTTACATGGTTACATGGTTACCAGGTGAGCGATTTAGGGCCATAGTGGCCCTTGTTCTATATCCTTGCAGATGATAGCTTAAAGCAGGCTGAAAGTAAAGCAGAATGTGCCTCAAGGCACAATCTGCTTTACTTTCAACCTGCTTTAAGTGGTGACCTGTCTTTAAAGCTAGGAAGAGGTCATGAGGTAATGGTTAAAACATATCCTCTTGGAGATGCTTTTTCGCACCTTGATCTATTCTTCATTGAAATATTTTATCATGCTTCCTCATGTTCTGGTAATGAGGTAATGTAGATTTTTCACTCCGGTTTCTTCCCACTGAAATGACCACACATTCAATGGCCACCATTCGAGCCATCAAGAGTGATTTGTATAGGCTGTTTTTGTAATCAATGCAAAATCAATAAATTAACCCATTACCTCATAGCCAGTATCTAATTTTGACAACAGGTTCCAATTTAAAGCAGATTTAAAGTAAAACATAATGCATCTTAACCCTTAGCCTGCCACTCACAACTATAGCTCCATATGCAAACAGCTTGGATCCGGATGAGACGCCGAGTAACTCGGCGTCTCATCCGGATCCAAGCTGTTTGACACTCGGACAACATTTTCAGCAATTTTCAGCAACTTTGAAGCACTTTGAAACTTGAAGCAGACGAGAAATATAGCAGACGACAATTTATTTGGCGGGCTAAGGGTTAAGATGTATTCTGCTTTACTCTTAGCCTGCTTTATGACACCATCTGTAAGGATTAAGTGCATATGCATCACTATAAAGTGGAACTGTTTTCTTTAGAGGAGGAATATATTAAAGGCTGATAAAGGCACATTTTTTGAGGAATGGGTTAATGTCCTGGGTCCTTCAATTTCAGGTGCAAGGACAGTACATGTATGTAGTATTGTTGGTTTACTTTTCCAGTATTCTGGATATATGTTTCTTAGCTCATTTCTCTTTCCTTATTTTGTTTCAGAGATCTACCAGGTATTGAGGACAATGATATAACCTCAGTGCCACTACTGTATGTAGACACGGCTGGCTGTGACCTCAGTGAGCTCGACCTACCAGAGGAAATCTCAAAGGGCAATGAAGGTATGCTTAGTATGCTAACCCTTTACTCCATAGCATGTTGCTAGTTTTAAAGATAGGTGACCACTTAAAACAGGTTGAAATTAAAACAGAATGTGCCTTAAGGCACATTCTGCTTCACCTAGGATTTAGAAAATATTTCTTATGATGTATATTCATAATTGTTTAAATGGGAATGATTTTCTTCATTGGAGGAATAAATTAAAGGTGTGAAAAGGGGTATTTATGGAATAATAGGTTATTATAATATTGCATTAGTCATTATACTGCTGACTATTTGAATGGACCTAATCAAAGGGCTAAACTTTTTGCATCTATTACTGCAACTAATTGTGTTAAGTATTAGGTGTTTAAGACAGATGACTGCTTAAAATTTTTTCAAACGTCTTCTTCTCTGAAACTAATATGGCCAGAGCCTTGATATTTGGCATGGTGACACTTCTAGATGTCCTATACCAAAATTGTTCAAAAGGTTCTGGTCGGTTGCATAACTAGGTCACAGGAGCTAAAAATAGATTTTTTTCAATGAAAACTTAAAAAATCTTCTTCTTTGAAACTACAAGGGCCATAGCTTAGATATTTGACACATAGCATCGCATACAGGTCCTCTATCAAGTTTGTTCAAATAATGCCCCTGGGGTCAAAATTAGCCCCGCCCCGGGGGTCACAGTTTTACATAGAGTTATATAGTGAAATTTTCAAAACGTCTTCTTCTCTGAAACTAATATGGCCAGAGCTTTGATATTCAGCATGGTTACACTTCTTGATATCCTTTACCTATTTTGTTCAACTGGTTTCAGTCTGTTGCATATGTAGGTCACAGGAGCTAAAAATAAAAAAAATATCAATGGAAACTTACAAAAATCTTCTTGTCTAAAACCCTACTACCCTGATCTTAGATATTTGGCACATAGCATCATCTACAGGTCCTCTTACAAGATTGTTCAAATTATGCCCGTCGGGTAAAAAATGACCCCTTCCTGGACATAAATAATTATCTCAATTTTGTCAGTTATTCTCAGGTGAGCGAAATATGCCCCATGGGGCTCTTGTACTGTATGTGTTACTAGGGTTCTAAGGGTTAATACAAGTTTCAGAATTATTCAAGACAAAGATGAAGCAGAAAGTTCCTATAGAAGTTTTCTGTCCTTTGCGCTGCATTGTTCAACCACCTGTCTATAAATAGACCAATACTTCTTCAAAGACTGGTTGTTAACCCTTTACCTGATAGTCTACTTCTAGTATTGAGGATAGGTGACTACTTAACCCTTTACCTTATAGAAGTGCCTTTTAGCGCATTCCGTTTAATCCTCCGCGGAAGAAAATAATTCCAGTCTATACAGTCATGAAAATGTATCAGAAGAAATATTTTCTTAATTCTAGTAGATAGTAACTTAAAACAGGCTGAAAGTAAAGCAGAATGCACCTTAGGGCGCATTCTGCTTTACTTTCAACCTGCTTTAAAAAGTCACATATTTTCAAATCTAGAAACAGGCTATAGGGTAAAGGGTTAAAGCAGGTTGAAAGTAAAGCAGAATGCGCCTAAAGCCTTACGACGCATTCTGCTTTACTTTCAACCTGCTTTAAGCTATCATGTGCTAGAATATAGAAAATATTCCCTATAATATACATTCATTACTGTATAAATTGGAACTATTTTTTTCAGCGGAGGAATAAATCATATTTGCTAAAAAGCGCTTCTATGGGGGAAAGGGTTAAGTACAAGTTTAGCTATACTTTTAATGCCCCTGCAAGACATAAGTTGGGGCATATTGTTTTTGGTCTGTTTGTATGTCTGTCTGCCTTAAATTGGCCATAACTTTTGAAACTACTTGTGAGAAAGACTTCATAGTTGGTTTGTGTTCTCAACTGACAAAACCCTAGTGTTCACTGCAGCTTTGGTCATGCCAGACAAATGTCAAGGTCATTTAGAGGTCAAATAGGCCGATTTTCACATTGGCCATTACTTTGGTACTACATAATATGATAAAGACTTTGTATAAGACATGTTTACTCCCTTCAAGAAGCCCATTGAGTGACAGTACAAGTTGGTTCCTGTCAGACAAAGGTCAAAGTCATTTAACCAATTACCCCCATAAATACGCCTTTTTACGCCTCTAATTAATTCCTCCATTGAAAAAAATAGCTCCAATTTATCCAGTCATGATATTTTCTATTTTCTAGCATTATGATAGCTTAAAGCATTGAAGGCGCATTCTGCTTTACTTTCAGCCTGCTTTAAGTGGTCACCTATATTTAACAATAGAAACAGGCTGTGGGGTAATGGGTTAAAGGTCATGGTCACATCAGGGGGCATAGTGTTTTACAAGCACATCTTGTTCTGTTTGGTTTGTAGGTGAGGCTGACATAGTAGCAGCTCATGTAGGTAGACTGGTGGACAGTGGACTGGCCCAGGACCAGGTATCAGTGATAGCCCCATACAATCTACAGGTAAACTAGCACCCTGCCCTGTCTAACAGTTTGTATATAGTCAATTCTGTCTTAACTCATCACCCCTTAAACTTTTGATGGACATTTCCAATTAAGTCTAGTACATTTTGGTCTATTTAATGTTATTTTCTGCTATATATTGCAAAATGACAAACAGGTAAGAATCTGATCAGAGGGCTGCTTTAGGATCTACACTGTTTGCAAAGGACAAGAGTACTCTTTACAGGAAGAAAAGAAAAAACTCTTCAATGAAGGGAATCTAGGGGATTTCAATATTCAGGAAGAAAAGAAAACAAAAACTCTTCAATTAAGAGAATCTAGTCACTCTATCATTCATTAAATTCTATTTTAATCTAGTCACTGCAATCATTCATTAAAACTGCTGTAATGACCTTTAAGATGGCGGATTATTCATTATTGTCTGGTGGAAATGTTGTCTGCTGAAGATTGCAATTGGTCCAGTACTTTATGTCACATAAACCAGTTAAAATGGTGCATTCTGCTTACAAATATTTTCAATCTGCTTTAACCCATATCTAGTTTTGAAGACAAGTTACTACTTAAAGCAGGTTTAAAGTAAAGCAGAATGCGCCTTAAGGCGCATTCTGCTTTACTTTCAGCCTGCTTTAAGCAAAAATCTGCTGGAATATAACAAATATTTCTTATGAAACATATTCATTATTGTGTAAATTGGAACTATATTGTGCAATGGATGAATAAACTAGAGACGTAAAAAGGCATATTTATGGGGTAATAGGTTAAACTACCATCTACTAGAATACAGAATTTGCTTTGTGTATCTATGGAGTAATGGGTTAATTAGCTTTTTCTTCTACCAAAATCAGGTTGAACTTATCCGACTGAGGCTTGCCAAAAATTACCCAAAAGTAGAAGTGAAATCTGTAGATGGCTTTCAGGGGAGAGAAAAAGAGGCAGTGATTATCTCCCTTGTCAGGAGTAATCCAAAAGGTACCGATTTGTATAACTTTAATGAATTGAGATTGTGTCAATCTTGTTTCAAACATTTAAAGTTAATTCAATGTAGAAAACATGCCTGAATTTTTTAATAGTGCAACTGGACGTGACAACAATAAAAACATTGTTCTTACTCCCAAGTTCTCAGATTGTTAAAAGATAATCTTATTATGCAGAACTCCAGATAAGAAAAGTATTTCAAAAACCTAAAATCCTTATGCTGTCACTAATCAGTTTGATGTGATAAACTTAATAGAATTGTTGCTTTGGGACAATTCTTATGATTAGTAACAACATAGGGCTTGTTGGAGATATACTGGAGGAAACATTTCAATCTCTGTAACAATCACTAACTAGTCAATTATCAGAACATGGACAAATCCTTTAAATATTTGTAAGGACTAATACAGTGGAGAAGATATGTTAATCTTTCCCATTTAAACGCAAACAAAATGCAAATGCAATGCAATAAAATGTAGAATATTACAACTCTCTGAAATTGCTCACAGTTTATTTTTAATCTGAGTAACAAACAGTTTGGAGCCTGATCAGACGCCGGGTAACCCGGCGTCTGATCTGGCTCCAAACTGTTTGCAATAGCAATAATAGTTTTAGCCTAAACGTGTTTCTTGGTAAAGAATAACATCTTCTCCACAGTACAACTTTAACTGTATTTTCAATTTATCATTCAACAGGAGAGGTGGGCTTTCTGTCTGAGCGGAGGAGGATCAATGTGGCTGTGACACGTGCCCGGAGACATCTGACTGTGATAGGGGACAGTACCACAGTGAGCAAAGACTCTTTCCTCAAGTCTCTCATAGATTACTACAATGCTGAAGGAGAAGTTCAAACAGCCCAGGAATATATTGATGGTACAGGGCTTTATAATAATCATTTTACACAAATGATCTATGGGTTACCCTCGATCAGATTTCTGAAAATATTTTTTCTAGCTTAAAAAACATGGCTGCCAGTGGGTTGAGCAGAACTTCCTTATATGGCTGTAGTGAAAACTTAAAAAATCTGCTTTTCTGAAACCACTGGTCTGATTTGAAAACAGTTTCACACAAATAATCTACAATTCTTTTTAAAAATGATTTTCCTAACTTAGAAAATATTGTTGCCACTTGGTGGGGCAAGTATTCCTTATATTGCTAAATAGTGATAGCTTAAAAAGTCATCTTGTCAGAAAATACAGAGCTGAATTAAAAATAACCTTGCACAAATGATACATTGGTGACCCTCTACCAGATTTCTAAAGTAATTTTCCTAATTTAAAAAACATGTCAGCTAGTGGCTAGGTCCATATTATGTTACATATTCATGAGTGTGTAAAGGTGAAGTATTTTCTTCAGTGGAGGAATAAATTAAAGGCATAAAAGGTGTATTATGGGGTAATGGGTTAAATTAAGGCAGAACACTTCATTTTGGAAATTTCTGTTTTATTTTCGGCCTGTTTCAGGCTCCTGATAAGGGGAGTATTTCAAAATATAAAATCTTTATTTCTTCTTTAAACCCTATGGTGTCACTACTCAGTAGAATCGTCTCGAAAAGACAATTCTAATGAGTAGTAATACCATAGGATAAGGTGCTGTATAAGTGAGAAAATGTTTGATTTGTTGAAATAATTCCCTCTTATCTGGAGCCCTGTGTTTTGAGCAGCCGCCTTTTTAGCTTACCTATCACGAACCATTGGGTTTAGTGCAGGCATGAAGGAGAAAATGCAGGAAAGCTTGAGTTTACTCCCTCATATATCTGGAGCCCTGGGTCCAAGGTTATAAAGCGTTTGAAATGAGTCTGAGCTTGTTCGCAAGCATTGATTGGTCAGATTTGAGCCTAGGCTCAAATCTGACCGATCAAATGCTTGAGAACAACTTAAAGTCCCAATATTACTGTCAAATTGCCAAAATCGCGCAATTTTATAACCTCAAGCTTGAATTTGGTGCCAACAAGTCGACTTTTAAATCTTTTTCTGTTGACATTTGATCGAAGACGAATCATAACGGAAATTTTCCGACTTAGTTCGGATGACGTCACACAGTGTATATGAATTATCGCCGCGTTTCGTATCAATGACGTGAACTTTACGCAATCCTACGAACCAGCCCGTTAGTCATATTTGTAAACAAACCCGCTTAAAAATGTTAACCAACACGATAAGAAATTCGACACATTTAGGTAGGATTCTTAACGAAGTGGGGGCATATGTCAGGCATCTTACATGCGACTTCACTTAGTTTTAACACATAGAAAAAGCACACATATAAGAAATTGCGCGTTTTAAACACTAATTTCCGTGATATTGTGCCTTTAAGGCTCAACTCAAAAGCTTATATTCTTGGACCCTGAAGTTGTTGTCTATTTTTAGATGGAGTGTTACAGGAGAGCACCACTGGTCGTCCTGAACACCTGGAGAATCTCATGTCTATAACTAAACAAGAATCTAACAAAGGAGCCAGGCCTAAAGCACCAAGATCTGCCAAATCTACCAGTAAACAAGTGGATAGACAGAGAGGAAGAGTAGACAAACCAGCCAAAGAACCAAGCATGTAAGTTAGCTAGTGGTCACATCTGGATGATCTTTTCCTTCAGCTTCTTTCGGGGTTTAATCCATTACTCCTTAAATACGCCCTTTTTGCCTTTAATTTCTTCCAATGATGAAAATAGTTCCCTTTTATACAGTCATGAATATGTATCATAAAAAATATTTTCTATATCCTAGCAGATAATAGCTTAAAGCAGGCACATTCTGCTTTACTTTCAACCTGCTTTAAGTGATAATCTTTCTTTAAAACAAGAAACAGGTTCCGAGTTAATTGGTTAATCCATTACTCCATAGGCAGTACAGCAGGTCACCTACAGTAAAACCTCTCTATTAAGACCATTAAAACAAAGGCTAAATGGTTTTATAAAAGACAGGGGACAGATTAAAAACAAGATGACAGTAAAACAGAAAGCTTCTTAACGCACATTCTGCTTTACTTTAAGACTGCTTTAAGCTAACAGCTGCTAGGATATGGGAAACTATCTTATGGTGCATAATCATAACTGTATTAAACGGAAGTTTTTTCTTCAGTGGAGGAATAAATTAAAGGCATATTTATGAGGTATTGGGTTAAAGCAGGCTTAAAGTGAAACATAAAATTCTTTCAGGAAGTTCAAACAACTCTTTCCATCTCAGCTTATTTATAGTATTTAAGGCTAGTGACTGCTACAAGCAGACATGATCCAAACTGTTTGCATAGATAATCACAGTTTTGCCGCTTACTGGCTAATGGTTAACCTTTTGAACCCGAGTCCCTCATATTGGCATCCTTTGCAAACAGTGAACATGTGAAAAGTACACTTGTCCTATTCAAACAGTGAAGACCCAGATCAGAGGGCTCCTAGGAGCCCTCTGATCAGGGTCTTCACTGTTTATCATAATGCCAAACATTGACAAAAACAACCCTTAAAAGTCAGAAATGGACTAGATTTAAATGGAAACTTGAACTGTTCATGTAAAAAGTTTCAGGGAGGAAAGAGTTAAGAAGTATGGAGTATATCTGGTTTGCTGCTAAATGCAGGGCAAAAGTTATGAAGAAAGCTCCTAAATTAGCAAGTTGCATGTACTATGATGGAGCAGCTGTCCATTTGACAAAAACTGCCAATATATTCTATTGATTGGTCTCTGAACCCATTAGCCCCTAGTGACGGGTGTACAAACAGTGCACCTATGAAGAATACACTTGTCCTGTGCAAACAGTGTAGACACTGATCAGAGATCTCCTGTAAGAGCCCTCTAGGCAGGATCTATACTGTTTATCATTTTGCAATAGATTGTAAAAAATAAAAAATAAAAACCACTCCTAAAAGTCTCAAATGGACTAGAGTTGATTGGAAATGTCTATACTCAAAGTTTCAAGAGAGAATGAGTTAACATAGGGTTGGCTGCATCTGCAAGCTAGGAAGAATAATTTGTTCTTTCAATATGTTTTCTACCTGTACACTAACAGAGAGATTGAGTTGGCAGTGGATGCACAAGTTCAGGAGATCCAGGCCCAGTTAGACCAGTTTATGCTGAATGACAAGGTTGACTTGTTGGAATTCCCCACCACACTGACGTCACATGACAGGTTCCTAGTGCATGAGGTAATAATAGACTTTATCATTGATTCTTGATTAACTGTTTGTTTCCAAGGGTACATTAGTATTGTAATTTAATGTTAGTTTAATCCATTACCCCATCAATACGCTTCTAATAATTATATAAAACAGGTGACAGCTTAAAGCAAGGTGAGAGTAAAAGCTCCTAAATAAGCTTTCTGTTTAACTCTTTGAACCCTTGTCATGCATATATGCGTCATTTGCAAACAGCCTACCTGTGAGAAGTACACTTGTCCTATGCAAACAGTGTAGACCCTTATCAGAGGGCTCCTTAAGGAGCCCTCTGATCAGGGTCTACACTGTTTATTATTTTGACAAACAGTGTAAATATCAACCCTAAAAAGTAATAAATGGACTAGAATAAATTGAAAATTAGAATTGTCCATTTGAGGTTTCAGGGAGGAAAAGGTTAGCTGTCACCTTGCTTTAAGCAGTCACCTTACAATTAACACAATTTAGTTGTCATAACAGAGAGGTTGACTGTACTATTTATTTCCAGTTGTCAGAGAAAATGGGTTTGGGACACACTAGCAAAGGTATTGGCGAGGAGAGGTACATTGTTGTGACAAAACTCACTGCTTCCACAACTTCAAATGATCAGTCCAGCACAATTGAGCATGCAGACACATCTGACAAGAAAAATACAGCTATTGCAGCTAGACCTAAATCCTCTAACAAGCGTTCAACAGCTGAAGTTAATACCAAGGTAGATGTAAAAGTAAACACCATAAACACTGGAGACAGTGCATTGTCAGTTGGTAAAGAATCTACAGGAGAATCGGCTAAAGTTTTAACAGAATCTTCTAGTATGAACACACCAGTGAGTAATGGTATAAGTAAGATAGGTGATGGGAAAATCCCGTGTAAAATATGTGGCAAAGATGTGATAAAAGCTAATATTGACCTTCATGAAATTCATTGTGCAAGAAAGGCCAATCAGGACCGAGCTCAGTCCGCTAAAGGCAATGAAACAAAGAAAAAGGTTTCCAAGTCAACAAAACCTAGACAGTTTGATAAAGAACTAGCCAAGAAAGTAGAACATATAGACGGTGATGATCTGGATACATTGCTGGACACGGTGAAGAAACTGGACAGTGTGTGTTGCTTTAAGAAGTGTAAGACAAGCGTACAGACACTGTGTAATGTTTGTAGTTTTTGTGAGGGAAGATACTGTATGTCTCATCAAATGCCAGAGGTGCATGGGTGTGGGGATGCTGCAAGGGCTCATGCCCGGGCTCGGATTGGCAAGGACGGGGTACTCTATAGGGGAAGTGGTACTCCAAACAAGAAACCTGATGATGCCAAAAAAGCTCACCTGCAGCGTAAACTTGATAGCAAACTGACAGATCTGGCTTCTAAAAGGAAGAGTAAGCCAAAGAAATAAATCATAATCTCAACCAGGGCCCCAGATTATGGGAGTATTTCAAAAACTAAAATCTTTATTCCTGCATTAAACCCTATGGTGTCACTACTCATTAGAATCGTCACTTCTAAACGATTCTAATGAGTAGTAACACCATAGGATTTGGTGCTGAAATGAGTGGGAAAATGCTGGATTTGTTCAGTTTACCCCCCCCCCCCTTATCTGGAGCCCTGAATTCTCAACAGTGCTTTTTCAAAACAGTCTAACTTGTGTTAACCCTTTCCTGATAGCTTCCATTGTTAGTACATGTAAGGCAGGTGGCTTAACCCATTACCACATAGCCAGTATCAGTTTTGATAACAGCTGAAAAACAATCTGCTTTAGGTAGTCACCTGTCTTAAAAATTAGAAACAGGCTATCTATGGGGTAATGGGTTAACACACTTGACTGTTTTAAGCTTTTGAAGTCTTAAGTACATGTTTGGCTTAAGATATTTTCCAAGGGATGATCAGACCATAAGTACATGTATTCATAAACAGTGTATTAAAACTATTTAAACAGTGTAATAAAAGCTGCATTAATATACTAGTATCCCAAGCTACTTTTAACCTCAACAGTGCTCAGAGAGTATGTATACATTATGTCATCCTTTAGGAGAAGTGTAGACCCAGATTTGAGGGTCCCCTAAGGAGCATTCTGGTCAGGGTCTACACTGTGACTGTTTGTCATACTTTTAAAGCAAACTTTCCTTTTGACAGTTATACTTTTAAAGTGTTTGAAAATAAACTGCTCAGGACTTGAGTCAATGCTAACAGGTCATTTATCAGAAAGTGGAAGTGTCCATTTGAAAAACTCAAAACTGTAAGATTAATAAAGAATGTGATAATCACTATTTATAAACTCTTGTTATATTGAATAGAACTTTGCCGGCTATGGACATCTATCATCTGAACTATTACATTGACTTATAAGATAAGGATGAGTTTCCCCAGGCAGAAAAGGATGATTTTCCCCAGGCAGAAAAGGATGAGTTTCCCCAGGCAGATAAGGATGATTTTCCCCAGGCAGAAAGTGCAGACTCATGTCAGAGTCAGACATATCCTATAAGAAAACAGTGCTGACCCTCAATAATCAGACTGCTCTTTTAGGAGTTGTCTGATCTGTGCCGACAGTGTTTTCTTATATACACTACTATCAGGGGAAGTATTAGCCCTAGTACCTAGGTTCATCTGCCAAATCTATCCATTGATGTTCCATTTAATCTTTACCCCATAGCCTGTTTCTAGTATTGAAGATAGGTAACCCATTACCCCATAAATATGCCTTTTTACACCTTTAATTTATTCCTTGACTGTAGAAAATAATTCGAATTTTTACTGTTAAAAATAATAATCATAAGAAATATTTTCTATATTCTAGCAGATAATAGCTGAAAGCAGGCTGAAAGTAAAGCAGAATGTCTGCTTTATTTTCAACCTGCTTTAAGTGGTCACCTGTCTTCAAAACTAGAAACAGGCTATTGGGTAATGGGTTAAAGCAGGTTGAAAATAAAGCAGAATGCACATTAAGGCGCATTCTGCTTTACTTTCAGCCTGCTTTGAGCTACCATCTGTCAGGATATAGAAAATATTTCTTATGTACGTCTTCATGACTGTATAAATTGGATCTATTTTTGGGGCGGAGGAACAGATTGAATGTGCTAAAAGGTGCTTCCATGTGGTAAAAGGTTAAAGAACTTCATTCTCTTTACAATCACTTGCTTTATGTTAGCATTCTGTGATATGGAAATAAAGATTTAAATCTAGTGACGAGTCTGTATCATCTTTCATGAAATTATCATAATGCTCTAAATAAGACAGAGCAAACCAACTATTACCAATGATTTCTCCTTTGACTCTGCAATAGTTTGAAATGAATAACTTTCTACAGTTACTGAATAATTTCATATACAAATTCAGAGCCAAAACAAGGGCAATTAATCTGCAACAACAAATCCCATGGTTATCTGCCTTATTGTAAGGTGATGCCCTTTTGAAACTGAACAAGCATTCAAAGTTTCAAGTTAATACCTATGGTAGTTATTGAGAAATCTAATTAAATTCTAAGTCAATACAAGGGCAAATACTCTGGAATCACAAAACCCAGGATCGCCTGCCTTCTTGTAATAAGTTGTCCTTTTGATACTAAACAAGTATTTAAAGTTTTCAAGTAAATACCTATGGTAGTTATTGAGAAATTTCAATTCACAAGTTTATTGTAAATAAAAACAAGGGCAATAACTCTGGAATGGGAAATCCCCGAGTCACCTTTCTTGTTTAAATGAGTTACCCTTTTGATATTGCACAACTTACACAAGTATTTAAAGTTTAAAGTTAATACCTTTGACAGTTATTTAGATATTTCAATTTACAAATTTTAAGTAAATAAAACAAGGACAATTACTCTGGAATCACAATTCGCAGAGTTTCCTACTTTGTTGTAATGAGTTGCCCTTTTGACACTAAACAAATATTCAAAGTGTCAAGTAACTATCTTTCATAGTGATTAAGATATTTTAATTTACAAATTTTAAATAAATGAAACAAGGGCAATAACTCTGGAAGGACAAATCTCAGGGTTACCTGCCTTGTTGTAATTAGTTGCCCTTTCGATACTTAAAAAGTATTCAAAGTTTCAAGTTAATATGTTTCATTGTTATTTAGATATGTCAAGTTACAATCTTTAAGTAAATAAAACAAGGGCAATAACCATGGAATGACAAATATCAGGGTTTCCTGCCTTATTGTAATGGGTTGTTCTTTTGATACTTAACAAGTATGATATTCAAAGTTTCAAGTTAATATCTTTCATAGTTATTTAGATATGTTAATTTACAATTTTTAAGTAAATAAAACAAGGGCAATTAACTCTGGAATCACAAATAACAGAGGTGCCTGCCTTGTTGTAATGGGTTGCCCTTTTGACTCTCAGCAAGTATTCAAAGTTTCAAGTTAACATCTTTCATAGTTATTAAGATATTTCAATTTACAAATTTTAAATAATTGAAACAAGGGCAATAACTCTGGAAGGACCAATCTCTGGGTCACCTGCCTTGATGTTTTGAGTTTCCCTTTTGATACTTAAAAAGTATTCAAAGTTTCTAAAGCATTACCTTTCATAGTTATTTAGATATACATGTATTAATTTACAATTTTTAAGTAAATAAAACAAGGGCAATAACATCTGCCTTCTTTTAATGAGTTGCCCTTTCGATACTAAACAAGTATTCAAAGTTTCAAGTTAATATCTTTCATAGTTATTTAGATATTTTAATTTACAATTTATAAGTTAATAAAACAAGGGCAATAACTCTAGAATGACAAATTCCATGGTTACCTGCCATGTTGTAATGAGTTTCCCTGTGGATACTGAACAAGTATTCCAAGTTTCAAATGGATACCTTTGATAGTTCTTGAGAAATGATGTCTTACAAAAACCTTATTCTAAAAACTTAGACGCAGACGACAGGGTGACGACAATAGCTCGAGTTTTCAATAATTCGAGCTAAAAAATACTCAACCATTCTATATATTCCTTAAATTAGAAAAAATCCAGATAATTTTAAGAAAAAATCACTTATACTTCAAACATGGTGATTCCATTGGTTTGGATCCAGATTGATAAATGAAAAAGTCTGGTGTGCGTGACGTGTAACACGTGCAGATATTTGGTAAAAAAATGACAAGTCTTAGACTGCTCGCACTGTTCGTTGGTGTGGATCCAGATTAGTAAATAAACCTTTTTTCTATTTCTGTACGTTAGCTTTGATCCAGATCAGTAGATTCTAGAAAAAAATCATAATGTGCGCGCACGGCGCCTGCATATTAGTAAATAAGAGGTGTGAAAAATAAAATGGGTAGCGAAAAAGTATAGGTAGCGAAAAGACCAGCCGCGAAAGCCACAAGGTAGCGAACATGCTAGTAAGATAGCGAAACGTCCTGAAATCTTTCAAAATTATAAACACTGCAAACCTATACAGAAACCCTGTGATCATCTACGTACACTAGTTGAACAAGACAAATGTTCTCTTCGCGGTTACACTGTTTGTTAATGACGACCACTTGACGAGTATACTCGTAATTAGTGTTGAATGTGTTAATGTAAGTGTAAATATTGGGTGGTGAGAAGCGGTATCTTATTGAAATATGTTAATAAGAATCTCAAACGTGATAATTGGATGAATGTTTTGCAGTACGAGGATATTTGAATTTATTTCACAAAAATCATAGAATTACACGACGGGTTGTATGATTATAACGTGCCCCAATAATGCAACATCAGTATCATTTAGACTATTGTACAGATCGTATTGATACGGTGATGCTTATTCTGTACAGTATTAATTTAGTCACTCAGCATCCCGGTCGTTGTCTGATCACCACTGTATATTCAATTCAATTCAATTCTTCTTTATTGCATTAAACATACATTGTTATAGCAAGCATGGTATAATAACGCAATATATATGCCAGTGGTGTTGCTGGTTTATACCACGAATGGATGTTATTCGTTCGTGTTTATACACATCATTTTAAAAACAAGAAATATCTTTAAAAAAGATATTCGGCGGAATGGTTGGTGAAATTCATGCTGTTGATGGGTGTGCAAAATTGTACGAAATTGGAGGTTTTCAAAGAATTGTAATATCTTGGATTGAAAAGCAAAAAATACACATTCAACGATATAGCATAACTCTGACTAAAAAACTATAAATGTACAGAAATGCAAAACATATCCTAGCTACTGGTAGGAGATCCTCAGATTAAATTATATTGTTCTGTATATCAAACTTCATTCATGGGGAGTTTCTTGAAACAAACTATAACTAGATAAACTGTGCAGGCCCATACAGAACAGTCTGCCCTGCTTTACAAGGTCTATAACACCTCACTCTTGTAAATAAATGATGAAACAACACAATTGTGTTTAACTCACTTGAGGCCATTTATTATATTGCTATCAATGTATGGTAAATTTGTACAAAATTAATAGTTAACGATTAAAATAAATTGGAAGTAAACCATTATTAAACAAAATACCTAGCTGCCACTGTCTATCTATAAATACACATCAGATTCTGCTAGCATATCTTAAAATAGAAGCTCAGTATTACACACTGGCTGTGTCTAATTTTACACTCACATCAGTGCATAAACAGCTAGGCTACTGTTTCAGGGCTCCAGATAAGAGGGGAGTAAATTGAACAAATCTAACATTTTCTCACTCATTTCAGCACTAAACCCTATGGTGTTACCACTCATTTTTATCGTCTCGAAGAGACAATTCATATGAGTTGGACACCATAGGGTTTAATGCACAAATAAAGTTTTTAAGTTTTTAAATAATTCTCTTATCTGGAGCCCTGGCTACTATCCAATCAGACAAGTCAGTTTCAACAGGTGCTATTAATTCTAAATTTCTGATCAAATATGATTGGTTCAAATGTTTGTCTAAATAGAAATGTGTGACTAAATAGATAACAGACAGCTCCGCCGAACAAAATGCATTGCGTGTGAAGTTGAACACCCCCCTTACCACCGTGCCCGTGCCCGAACCGCCGAGCTATTACGGAAACAACCGAGTTGTTTTCTAAGTTCTTTTTTTGGATTTTTCCCCCTTATATGATACATTATTAACATATCTAACTAGTGCCGGAACAGTTTTGGGTTGTAATAAGTTTTTTCCGAGAAACCGCCTACCAATATATTTTCACAAATTATCGTCTTTATAAGCAAAACAAGTTTATAGAAACTATTTTTGGCTAGTGGCTGTTTGAACTAGATCTACATATTTTTACTACCATGTTGGTCTATCAAGGGTTTTATTGTTGGTATTTTTGTATTGTACAGGATATAACTGAATCCGAGTCAGGCTATACTACGAGCTCGGGTTGGCTCGGGGCTTAGTATAGCCTGGCTCGGATTCAGTTATATCTTGTTAATTAAAAATATATTAACAATACAAGCCTAGAAAGACCAACATGGGTGTATATAAATATAATTCAAACAGCCACTGGCCAATAAATAGTTTCTGTAAACTTCTTTTTCTTAGAAAGACGAAACGCTGTGAAATTACATTGGAAGGGGGTTTTGTACCCCCTAAAAAATTTAAAAAGAAATTTCTCGGAAAATACTTATAACAGCCCAAAAGTTTTTGGAAACCACTTAGATATGTTCATAATGTAACATGTGAGGGGGGGGGGGGGGGGGGGGGGGGGGGCGTTCCGAAAAAAAAAAAATCAAATATGAACTTGGGAAAAACTCGGTAATTTCCGTAATAGCTCGGCGGCACGGGCACTGGCACGGCGGTAGTGGGTTTTATACCCCACCGCACTGAATGTCTAAGGTGCGAAACGTCTTGCCCTCGAAACAACTCTGAATCAAATCTGATCTTCTTTTGCTCTAGTTTCTTATTTATTTTACAAAATGATGAACTTTTTATGCGACGATTTTAGGAAAATCTACGGAGAGCTTAATGCGGAAAAATCTCGAAAAAGTTCTCTTTTAGCACGGAAATATTCACAGAGTCCCGTGCTTTAAGTGTCCTACTTTCACATTTAGCAGTCACGTGATATTCTTGGTTTTTACATTAAAAATATGGTTACCCAGTAGATTCTACAGTTTTTTTGTTATATGAATTCGTTTGCAGCGATTCATTATATAAAAACTGAGATCAATTTGAGGATCATGAATCGCTTAAAATGTGTGAAAATGTGTGACAATGTGAACATACAGCGAAATTGATCAAATTGGTTGACTCTGACCTTTTGGGGACGGACTTCCAAAGTAAAATGGCTGCCTTGTCGCCCAACTTCCCTTTAGTTACCACAATGTGAACTCAGCGCTAACAGAAGTTATACATTCAGGCATCATTGTGAGTTTTTGATCAATAAATAGTTTTTGCAAATATATGTCTTGTCAACAGTGACTGTATCGATCTATTCAATATTGTTTCTTTTAACTACGTTTTAAGTTCCAGGGGGACGGAACAAAACACAACATTTTAAATCCTATGACGCAACTACTCGTTAGAATTGTCTCAAAGAGACGATTCTAATGAGTATCACACTATAGGTTTAAATGCATACATAGAGTAATACGCCTCCTTGTCTGGAGCCCTGCTTCAAGTTAAAATTGGACTGAAGGAGATTAACAAAGTTTGTGTTTTCCCCGGACTTTTTCTGTTAAAAAAACGCACAGCCTCTTCTGTGAAACTGCAGCGCCTGAAAATCAAACACAATACCACATAAACTCCTTTTTTCCCCAGAACTATTAAAACTTAATTAATAATTCAGGGACATTCCTGCTTAATGTCAATTCCTCAATAGCCCCATCGTGTAAAAGCCTTTAGGATTCTTTGGGTCCATGGAAAAACCCCATACGACTGGCACACTACTGGTATGGCTGCCCATACGTATCCATACGAGTTGAATCTATACTGTAGGGGCTTTTTTATGGGTTTTATTCTATCATATATGATAAATATGATCTTTATGAAGATATTCCATTAAAAAAATTACATTAAATCCCATTATTAATCATATAATATCGATATTTCCAAATACGTATGAATATCCCTTACGAGTAAATGACCATACGAGTTGAATCTATACCTTAGGGCCATTTTTATGGGTATTATTCTATCATACATGTTAAATGTGATCATTATGAAGAAATTCCATAAAAAGATTAAATTAAATCCCATTATTAATCATATAATATCGATATTTCCAAATACGTATGAATATCCCATACGAGTAAAAGGGCCAAATACGAGTTGAATCCATACCGTAGGTGAACGTGTGTGGACATAAGTCTATATAAAAAATATATGACCATAATATAAACATATAGCTATATCTTTGGGTTTTTTTTAATAATGTATCAAAATTTCCCAAAAATGTCAGAAAAGGCACGAAACTAGTATTTTTCTATTAGAGATAATAGTTATAATTTTACACGTTTTAGAAAGTTTTTTTCTCCATTTTCTAATTATGATAAAGATATTCTATTAGGTCTTTTATAAAATATACAAATATTGAACGTGTAACTCAAGCTAAGCTTGTACATTCCAAACACGCTTGATCTCGCCTATGTTTAACACCTTTGCCAATCACTTCCTGTAACACGTGTCGCTTTTAATAACACGTGTCGGTAACAGCACGTGCCCCTAATTGCACTCAGGATACGAGTTTTGGAAGAAAGCTTCCGCCACATCAAATCTTATACCGCCTGTTGCATGCCTAGTATAAGTTGATGCACTCGGGGCTCGGGACGAGAACCCAGCTTTCGTGAGCCCCAAAATTTGGAAAAAAAATACCGAAATATAAACAAAATACCTAAAAGTGTCCAAAAAGTGTCATAAAATGCTTGTGTGTATTGACCTCACACTCTAAATGGCGCGTGCTCTTTAACCCCATTCACTATAAATTGTCGTCTGCTTTTATATTATAAATTCTTTTTCAAGTAATTTGGACATTTGTCTGATGACGATCCAAACTAGCTGTTTGCACCTAATCGATGTTCTCAGTGTTAAGGAAACAACCTTATAAGAAAAAAGCAATCAATATTTTTATGAGCAAGATGACAGTTAAATACTGTTTAAATTACTGCATTCAACAACATGCTGTATTTTAAAGAACACATGCTTGTTAACTGAACAGAACAGAATTGAACAGAGCAGTTCTGTTCAACAAATGCTTGAAAAATAAATGTCTTCGGTTTCGGTTCCAAACCGACAACGCTTAAATATGTTTGAACACATTCCCGTTAGTGTTATACTTGTGGAAAAAAAGAAATAGATTAAAAATTAACATTTCAACTTTATTAGTGGTCTGTTTTACTATTCTGAATATTAATAAAGAAAGCAGACGACGTTATTTTTGTAAAAAGAAATGCAAAGATTTGGCATGCTTTATGAAAGCAGAAGCTGCCAAATCCTGCTCAACTAAACTT
Source organism: Gari tellinella (assembly GCA_922989275.2). NCBI lineage: Eukaryota > Metazoa > Mollusca > Bivalvia > Cardiida > Psammobiidae > Gari > Gari tellinella. The sequence goes on along the minus strand of OV277861.1, from coordinate 44,088,602 downwards.
TTTTTCTAATTTCTTTATCCAAATCTAAAACGTAATATTCTAAAATGCACAGGCTAAACTAAACTAGCACTAGATATCAATTCCAAGTAATCTAAAGAACTATCACCGTAGCAATTAGAACTAGATTAACTAATGATAAAGTGCTCACAAAATAACAGTATTAATACTATTCTCTCACAATGTGACATTCAACTTCCCTTAATCTGTTTTGTTTCTAATAATACAGGTGTTAATCAATTATGACAGTTTATCCGGGAATTAAGAGCAATCGTCAATCATCACGCGGTGTGTAAAGAGGATTAAGTCTAATTAACAGTATCGGTATGACACCATTCACTCGTTAAAGCGATTAACGGTAGTCTGATTGCATCATCAATCAAACTTTGATCTCATATCAAAAGAACCGTACTTATCTTATGTCATTCTGATCTGTAACTATACCACAGACATTTTTTTTTAAATTTGTGTTTCCTTATAAACAGTATGCTTGTAATGTATGATTTTTGCTTATTGCTTAACTTTATGTATGTATGATTTGTTTTATGCTGATTGTGTATATGATGTATGTACATTCGAACTTCATCAATCTCAAACTCGGTTAACTCGGACTTACTCGTATTTCAAAGTTAAAACGTAACATAAATTGTGCATTTTATGTGTCGAATTACTGGATAGTTCGATATCATCAAAGTCCCTCTTCGCAGCAGTTAATAATCATGATATTTCCATATAACCATATACAGACTGTTCCGTATTACCGACTATCCCTGGCAAATTTTGGTTTCGATTATACTCTGCATGCTTATATTCCTTATAGTGTAGATTCAACTCGTATTTGGTCTGGTTCATATGATCATTGACTCGTATATGGGATATTCATACGTATTTGGAAATATCGATATTATAGGACAAATAATGGGATCTAATCTAATTCCATATATAAATAATGATCATATTTAACATGCATGCATTAGATTCAACTCGCTTGTTGACAATCAACACAGGTAACAGATAACAGTTTGGCGGCACATTAAAGCCAGGCGACTATCACCTTGCGGTTTGTTAAAGGGGATTAGTGGTATGTAATTAAAGGTCTCAGCATGACACCCTCCATGTTTTATAAGTGATTATCGAGTCTAATTGATATTTTGCATCAATGAAATAACCCATCAAAAGGACCGTGTCTCATATTATTTATTGAATAGTATGTATCCTTATCGTAAAAATCTGATCTGCATATACACCAAACTGATTTTATTCTGAATTAATGTTATTATTGCGTTTATTGTCGTTTTTATTATCAGCATTTAGTCAGCATATATTAAAATAAATTATAGATTCTATTCAATTGTGAATTTATTTGTGTTTTCCATACCTTACGAATTGTGTGTGCATTTAAATTTGTGGCCATGTATTATAGATTTAATTCGTATGGGGTTCGGGTTCACATATTTAATCATAGGAATATTATAGGATAAAATGGAATTTAAATTAAAACAAAATATTTGGATCTCTAATTATCATATCTATTGTTTCTAATAGAATATCAGCCATATAAATGAACCTTACAGTGTAGATTCAACTCGTTTTTGGCCCTAGTTCATATGGTCATTTACTAGTATGGGATATTCATACGTATTTGGAAATATCGATATTATATGATTAATAATGGGATTTAATTTAATCTTTTTTATGGAATATCTTCATAAAGATCATATTTATCATATATGATAGAATAATACCCATAAAAATGGCCCTACGGTATAGATTCAACTCGTATGGTCATTTACTCGTATGGGATATTCATACGTATTTGGAAATATCGATATTATATGATTAATAATGGGATTTAATGTAATTTTTTTAATGGAATATCTTCATAAAGATCATATTTATCATATATGATAGAATAAAACCCATAAAAATGGCCCTACGGTATAGATTCAACTCGTATGGTCATTTACTCGTATGGGATATTCATACGTATTTGGAAATATCGATATTATATGATTAATAATGGGATTTAATGTAATTTTTTTAATGGAATATCTTCATAAAGATAATATTTATCATATATGATAGAATAAAACCCATAAAAAAGCCCCTACAGTATAGATTCAACTCGTATGGATACGTATGGGCAGCCATACCAGTAGTGTGCCAGTAGTGTGCCAGTCGTATGGGTTTTTTCCATGGACCGGGATTCTTTGACGTACCACAGAATTAATTATACACTGACGGAATCGAAACCTCGCGCTATATCGTAAATCTCATGCGGCGCATACGAGACTCGCGAGACTTGATAAGAGACTGTCTATCGGTAGTCAATATGATAAATGTGTGTTTTCGAAGCGTTGTTCACAGGTTTTTATTCCCGTGAATTGATAGGAATGTCCACCAAGTCCTTTAAATCCTATAAAATGTCAATAAAAACACTCGAGTCGGTAAATTTCACGCCAGAAATGGTGGACAACGAGGCAAAAAGTGAGGATGTTGTCACGTGACACATAATCTCGCAAAATTCAACCGCCACGAGAGCTCAGATGCTGGCCTATTCAACTTCGCTTAGTTGCTATTCGGATTTCCGTTTTGTATAATTCCGTGGACATACAGTATGGATACAGATACAGCCTCCCAGGTCAAACTTAGTCAAGCCCCAGTCTCATAGACCTACATGGGTGCTGGTGAATTCGCCTAGAGAGTAGAGAAGAACTCGCCTACAATTAGATATATAGTAACCCAAATGGTGATTGTATTTCACACCTTATAGTACAGGTATATTAGAAGGATTACAAGTCAATAAAATGAAAGATCAACTTGCCTTTTTGTTTTCTTATATTAAACACAAAATTCACATATGCATATGATGATCAGGGGCTACACTCATTATCCAGTCTTAGTCAACATTACCTGAAAACATGTTTTGTAGTTAACGGTACCTAACAATAGGTGCAAAATACAATCACTATATAATTGCTTTCTATCCGAATTCACCATTTGGGTTACTGTATATCTAATTGCGGGCGAGTTTGTCTCTAAGCAAATTCACCATAAACTATCGATACCTTTAGGGCAGGACTGCCAGGGAGTATGGTAGTCACATTCTAAGCACTAAGAGCTTGTTTTTATCTATTTAACTTAATCCTGTCTCTGTACATTCTGTATACTTTAGTTTTATCTATCTCTTATCTACATGATCTCTTAATTTGGCATGTTAAATTAACACCAAACTAACTTAAAGTTAAACACTCAAAGTCTTGTCCAGACAAGGTGCCTCTCAATTATAATCAGTCTCAATTGTTTGGGAGTAGACACAGTTTATTTTGAAGTTATTACTAGTTAAGGGGTAAAGGTGTTACCAGTTGTCCCAAAGGCTCCATAAATAAAAAGGAAAATCATTTTCATTTGTATTTATCTACTTTGTTTGAGATATCATAAGTAACCAGAGAACTCTGTCTATAGATAAAAAGAGTTGCTGTGTAAACCTGTAGGTTTGTTATTTATTTTTCCATGTCTTTTCAGTTGCATTACAAAGATGGCGTCTAGTTCGGCAGGAGCAGTAGGCAGTACCTCATTTGGTAGCGACAAAAAGGAGAAAATGCTGGTGGCAGCATTAGACTTTGGTACAACCTACAGTGGATATGCCTTTTCATTTAAATCTGACTACAATAATGACCCTTCTAAGGTATCAACCAATCAGAATTGGGTGGCTGGTTCCATGTCCCTTGTGTCGCTGAAGACTCCTACCTGTGTACTGTTTAATGAGAACCAGGAGTTCCACAGTTTTGGATTTGAGGCTGAGAACTATTACACAGAACTAGCTCTCGATGAGGAGCACAATAATTGGTTCTTCTTCAAACGGTTTAAGATGCGACTTCATGGGAAAAAGGTAAGGATGCTGCCATGCCTTTTAGGGTGCACATATTCAGCTTGATTCTTGACTGTTTGCTTGAGATTCAAATCATTTTGCTTTCAATTTAATCTAATTTCTGGGTTAAGCAGATGTTAAAGGTAATCATTAAAGACAACTGGCAGCTTAATGCAGGACAACAGTAATCCAGAAAGCTCCTGTAAGTATTTGCTGCATAACCGATACTATTGTCTTGCATTGACCCATTTCTCTAGTGTTGACAACCAATTTTTAGCTCACCTGAGCCAAAGGCTCAAGGTGAGCTATTGGGATGGCCCTGTGTCCGTTGTCCGTCGACGTTAACAATTGCTTCAAATGATATCTCCTCCTATACCGCTTGACAGAATTCAACCAAACTTTACAGAAATGTTCCTTGGGTCAAGCTCTTTCAAATTTGTTCAAAGAATTAAAAACAATGCAGAACTCTGGTTGCCATGGTAACCAAAGTGAAAAAATAAGGAAATCTTAAAAAATCTTCTTGTCAAAAACTGCAAGGGCCAGAGCTTAGATATTTGGCACATATCTTTATCTACAGATCCTCTATCAAGTTAGTTCAAATTATACCCCTGGGGTCAAAATTGGCCCCGCCCCAGGGGTCACAGTTTTACATAGAGTTATATAGTGAAATTTTCAGACGTCTTCTTCTCTGAAACTAATGTGGCCAGAGCTTTGATATTTGGCATGGTTACACTTCTAGATGTCTTTTACCAAAAGTGTTCAAATGGTTTTGATCGGTTGCATAACTAGGTCACAGGAGCTAAAAATAGATTTTTTCAATGAAAACTTAAAAAATCTTCTTGTCTGAAACCACAAGGGCCAGAGCTTAGATATTTGGCACATAGCATAGCCTACAGGTCCTCTATCAAGTTTGTTCAAATTATGACGCTGGGGGTCAAAATTGGCCCCGCCTGGGGGTCACAGTTTTACATAGAGTTATATATTGAAATTTTCAAACGTCTTCTTCTGTGAAACTAATATGGCCAGAGATTTTATATTCGGTATGGTGACACTTTTAAATATACTTTACATATTTTGTTCAAATTGTTCCGGTCTATTGCATATCTAGGTCAGTTCTGGATATAAATCATTATCTCCATTTTTTCAGCTATTCACAGGTGAGCGAAATATGCCCCATGGGGCTCTTGTCATGTGTAGTATCAAGCTGTGAATCTTTGACAAAATTGTTCAAGTTATGACCCGTGTAAAAAAATGTCCCCGCCCCAGAGGGCTTATCAGTTTTATATCGAAAAATCTTCTGCTCTAAAAGTGCAAGGCCCAAGGGCCTGTTTCATAAAACTTTGTTCGACATAAACGGTCGTAAGTCAAAATTTAAAAACACATTTAATTTCTTATTTCTCTATCTAATCCTGTCTTATGACATTTCTTTGGAATCGTCTTGAAAAGAGATGTCACAAGACAGGATTAGATTGAGATATAAAAAATAATTTCATAATCTGACTTACGACAACATTTGTCGTATGAAGTTTTATGAAACGGGCACCAGACCTTTGATAATTGAATGACATGTAGCATTGCCTTATGGTTCTCTATCAATATTGTTGAAATCATGACCCTGGGTAAAAAAATAGCCCCCCACTTGGGGTCTTATCAGTTTTACAAAGACTCATATAGGAAAACCTTTAAAAATCTTCTTCTCTGAAACCGTCAAACATACAGGTATGCTTGGTCTATTAGTGAACTCAAGTAAATGAAAATCAATAGAAAATACAACATGTTACGTTGTTATTTTTCCCCAGTTAGTTAAAGTTGGAATGTATCACAGTTTACTGATTTATTTATCATGTATAATTTCTAGATAAACCGTGACGTGGAGGTAGAGGATGTTACAGGACGAAAAATGCCGGCGAGGAAAGTTTTCGGAGAGGTTATACGTTATCTGAAGAACCACTTACTGGACTTGCTACAGAAACGAGGGACGGGTGTAGAGAACAAAGACATCCATTGGGTGCTAACAGTCCCTGCTATTTGGTCAGACTCGGCCAAGCAATTCATGAGAGAAGCTGCATATCTAGTATGATGTTTATATATACAATTATATATGCCCATTTTAACAAGCCAGGGCCAATACAAAATTCCAAACTTGCACCAGTTTTTAGCTCACCTGGCACAATGTTATAATGGGTACAATTGAACATTGAAAGGTAAAACATTGTTTTTATCAACAAATAACATCTCTAAGAACAGTACTATGTACAATTCAATGGATTTGAAAACTTTGGTGAATTCTTAGAAATTTCACATTTTGATAATTTCCCAGGGTTTCGCCTACAGGACGTAGACAATTGTTAAAAGTTATCAGAATCTGTAAAGTGAACCTTTTGCAATAATATCTCCAAATTTGGAAGGAACAGAACAACAGTGTTGGAAGTTATGCGATGAGAAAGTGATAGGTTCAATGCATTGGTACCTATGGAGGTTTTACCCTTAGTGCTTAGCAAACTTTGAGTAGTATAGTATTTGGTTCAATCAAAGAGGAGTACATGTAAATGTATTTAAAAATTAAAATCTTCATTTCTGTTTTAAACCCTATGGTGTTACTACTCATTAGAATCGTCTCTTCGAGACGATTCTAATGAGTAGTTACATCATAGGATTTAGTATTCATTGAAATAAGTGAGAAAATGCTGGATTTGTTTTAGTTTAATCCCACTTGTCTGGAGCTCTGCTGAATGATGCAGCGAGGGTACATCATAATGGTGTGTCTCTAGTTTCTGCAAAACCCTATGATGTGACTACTCATTAGAATCTCCTCTTGTAGAGACCATACCAAGTGAGTCTTGTAGAGCAATGATCCATGTTACCTGACTATACCAGGTGATTCTTGTAGAGTCCTGATCCATGTTTACTTTGCAGGCTGATATTGATGGTGGACAGTTGTCTATTGCCCTTGAACCAGAGGCTGCCTCTCTGTACTGCCAGCAGGTACCAGTAGATAAGATCCACGGCTCAAACAGTGCAAAGTTTGCTGTGGCAGCTCCAGGCACTAAGTACATGGTCATTGATTTAGGAGGTAAATATAAGGTCGAAACTCAATCATTCGAACTCACGTTAGTTTGAACATACCCATATTTCAAAGTTAAACATGGCTGAGCCTCGTTTTAACTTTAAAATACGGTTTAGTTTGACTTAAGCGAGATGGACTTATCGAAATTCAACTTAAGAAATACTGGTATGATCAATTTAAGCGAGTTTGAAGTATCTAGGTTCGACTGCACTTGTATGTTGCCTAATAATGAACAGTGGACAAGACATTATTCTTGCCTGTTTAACACATTACCCAATAGCCCATTTCACCAGAGCTTCGGCATAACTCGGAAATAGCTTCGGAATTTAGTCACGCGGTGCAAAACCGTGTGACTCTATAAGCTAATCGGAATGCATCTATTTATAATGCACCTGTAGGATTGTAAGATTGGTGCTGTTGACCTGAAACTCGGAATGGGAGCTGAGTTCAACTGACTCCTATTAATTAAATGTCCATTCTACATCTGCTATGATGCAATTTGAGAGGCATCAGCCTGCTGTAGGCGGGGTTAAGTACTTGACTGACAATTACATGATAACAACACTAAGCTACATCCATTCTTTACTTAAAACTAAATTATGACTCTAAGGAGCCACTCTCTCACAAGCCTATCGTATTTCCATGAGAGCAGGTAATATCGCATATGTTCTCCCATAACTTTAACTTTCTTACAACTTTTAAAACAGCAAGGTGTCGGCATTTTTGTTTTGTTTGTAGTGTTTGATTATAAAAGCATGGACGCAGCCATCTGCAATGTTTTACCCCAGTATACCCCGTTTTTGATTGGTCACTTTAAATGTATGCTCGGAACCGATCGGAGGGCGTCCGTCAACTTTCGTACATTTTCGGGGTGAAAAGGGCTATAATAAAACACCAAAAGAGTAGAACAAACGATCACGCAGTATTGTGTTGACTGTTTTTATTCACCAACGTTTCGGCCTTACAAAGGCCTTCATCAGGGTGGTACAAAAATGGAAACAATTACCCAATAGTTTGTTTGTAGTTTTGAAAATAGGTGACCACTTAAAGCAGGTTTAAAGTAATGCAGAATGCACCTTAACCCATTACCCAATAGTCAGTTTCTAGTTTTGAAGACAGATTACCACTTAAAGCAGGTTGAAAGTAAAGCAGAATGCGCCCTAAGGCGCATTATGCTTTACTTTCAGCCTGCTTTAAGCAACCATCTGCTAGAATAAAGAAAATATTTCTTACGGGGCATATTCAAGACTGCATAAATTGGAACTTGTTTTCTACAGTGAAAAATTAAATTAAAAAGTGTGAAATGGCATATTTATGAGAAATTGTTTAAAGAAAATTATAGCGATTTATTTTAATCTGAGTAGCAAAGAGTTTGGAGCTTGATCGGACATTGTTTTAGCATGGTGTCGGATCTTGCTCCAAGCTGGTTGCAGTTGATATTACATAATACGTCTTCCCCACTGTACGTACATTAGTTGGGGTGAATGTATTTGAAAACTGCAAACTGTAAAGAGTTAAAAGACAGAGGTCAGAATGCTGTATTGTTTACAGTGTAGTGGGCTATAATAGCTGATTGGGGTTCAAAGGATTTTTTTTCTCAATAAACGTGTTTGTGCTGTAAAACTCATGCTGAACGGAAACAGTTTGAAGCCAGACCTGATGCTAAGTTACTTTGTATTTGATCAGGCTCCAAACTGAATGGCAGTTGTATTACACATAGCCTGTTTCTAGTATTGTAGATCAATAGGTGACCAATTAAAGCAGATTGAAAGTAGAGCAGAGTGCGCCTGAAGTCACATCCTGCTTAACTTTCAGCCTGTTTAAAATACTGTCTGCCAGGATATAGAAAATATGTCTTATAATATATTTATGACAGTATACAGTGAAACTTTCAGGGGACGAATATTTTAAAGGCGCAAAAGGGCATTTTGGAGTAATGAGATAAAACAAAAGCATATATTGCCCTTTTTAGCTCACCTGAGCCAAAGGCTCAAGGTGAGCTATTGTGACCGCTCACCGTCCGTAGTACGTCTGTCCATCTGTCCGTCTGTCCATTCACATTTACTTCAAACGACATCTCCTCTGAACCCGCCTATTGTAGGGAGAGTTCAAACTGCTCATGATGTTCCTTGGATGCTTCTCTACAGAAAGTTGTTCAAATGAAAGAGAAAAAGCAAAAACTCTGCTTGAAGAAGCAAAAAAGCAAAAAACGTTAAAAAATCTTCTTCCCCAAAACTACTAGGCCCTAAGCTTTGATATTTCTACAGTAGAATCTCATGGTCGATCCCTCTATAGTTTGTTAAAATGAAATCCCCGGTCACACTTGACGCCACCCTGCGCAGTTGAAGTGCTGCTCTAGGCAGGTTTCACAGTATTTTTGATGAAGCAGAACTGTTTTTTACCTGAGTTACCCTTAATATACTAAGGGCAAATAGCCAATATTTGCAAACATTTTGGATCCAGATCAGAAGTAACATAATCATAATGCTACATCTAATCTGGATCCAACCTATTTGCCACTCATTTACCAACTTAACATTTTCTAAATTGTTTTTTTGTACACTTTTCACATACAGTAGGTTTTAAGCAGACATCATTTCAGTCTGGTAAGGGTAAGCCCCACAGCTCTACCCACTGAGGTCAAATATTATGCAACAGTTGTAGGGGAGTATCACAGAACTGGTCATGATCAGCTGAACATGTTGTCTGCTAAAGTTTAGATATGGTTCAGTCTGCTTCATACTTAGAGAGACAGGATCTGGAAGTGATCCACTGACAGTTATGTAATTATGTCTTATGCCATAATTATACATATGTTTAATATTGGTTTTGTCAGAGTTATCTGTATGTCTTGTTATTTTTTCTTGTCCAGGATTCAACCCTTTCCCCCATATACTGACGTTTGTTAACCCATTACCCCATAAATGTGCATTTTTAGGCCTTTGATTTATTCCTCTACTTAAGAAAATAATTCCACTTTAAACAGTCATGAAAATGTAAGATGCGAAAGTAAAGCAAAGTGTGCATTAAGACACATTCTGCTTTACTTTCAACCTGCTTTAGGTGGCCACCTATTTTCAAAACTAGAAACATGCTATGGGGAAATTGCCTGATGAGAGGAAGTGCCATTTGCAAAGGCCATAACTCTGACATCATTGTGTTTTGAGTTATTTCCCTTTGTGATATTTTCTTGTCAATAAGACAACTTCAGTTCTACTGATGCTATTGTAGTTAAATTTTATGTATGGAAAGAAACTGATGAGAGAAAATGCCATGCACAAGGGCAGCAATATTTAGTTTTTCCCCGTTGTCATATTTTATTGTCAGGAAAATAATTCCAGTTCTGCTGACGCTAGTGAAATAATTATCATTTATTGGAAATGGAAATAGCTTGATAAGAGGATGTGTCATGGATAAGGGTCATAAGCTTGGCAACAAAATTCACTTTTGTCATGTTTTCTTGTCTGGAAGATAACTCCATTTATAGTTATATTAAAATGTTGTCTTGCCCAGTTAACTTAGGCACAAACTTCAATGTCCTCAGGTGAGCGAATTTAGGGCCATGGCCCTCTTGTTTGTTCTCAAAAGCCTTTTAGCGTTAATAGTGTTGGAACTGAATATATACAGCCTTTGCAAACAGGTAAGGCCCAGATAAGAGGGTTCCTCAAGGATCCCTGTGCCAATCTGGGTCTGCACTGTTATCTTGCTTTTATATATTTTTAGACAAACCCTTTGATAGTGAATGTAAACTAGTCATTTATCAGAAAAAGACTGAGACAGTTTGAGAATTCAACATTGCTTGAGATTTTACTTTGTATTTTGGCGAAGATGTTAACCCTTAGCCCGCCAAATAAATTCTCGTCTGCTATATTTCTCGTCTGCTTCAAGTTTCAAAGTTGCTCAAAATTGCTGAAAACGTTGTCCGAGTGTCAAACAGCTTGGATCCGGATGAGACGCCGAGTTACTCGGCGTCTCATCCAGAACCAAGCTGTTTGCATATGGAGCTATAGTCGTGAGTGGCAGGCTAAGGGTTAATTAAAATATATGAGCTGTGTCATGACAAAACCTATCTAATGGCACTGCAAATAGTGTAGATGAAGGCAAGCCGCGGCGGCAGCTTACCTTGATCTACACTCTTTGACACCCACATGCATCTAAAGCCTTTTATGTAGCTGTATAAAATATGGTTTTAGGCAGTGTAGAAAATGCTCAGATACAGAGCCTGGGATGACAACAGTACTTGGCCTGTACAATGTTGCTTGCAATGTTGTTGTTGTTGGTGTACCTGTGCATAACCCTTTACCTCATAAACTTTTTATTGTATTGAAGATAGTTGACCACTTAAAGCAGGTTGAAAGTAAAGCAGAATGTGCCTTAAGGCACATTCTGCTTTACTTTCAGCCTGCTTTAAGCTATCATCTGCTAGGATTTAGAATTTTTTTCTTATGGTTCATTTTCAAGACTGTATAAATTGGAACTATTTTCTTCAGTGGATGAATAAATCAAATGTGCTTAAAGGTGCTTCTATCAGGTAAAGGGTTAACACTCACAGGACAGCTTGGTACAGACATTATTGTCTGTCAAGCTGGAGGATTACGTGCATAGCTGTTTTCAATTACCTCGCCATATATAGGCAGCCATGCTCCGTCTTCAGAGGATGTTGCTTGCAATAAGGCAGGTATTGTCATTGCACGGCTTACATGTGTTTATGCTATACAGCCTTTTATTACACCTCGCTTTGAGTTACAATGTTAAATTCCCATAGACATACAGTTAACATTTTGCATGTCTTTTACATCTATTCAAAATATACTGTCACTCTTTATGATATTCCTTTTGTGACGTCACTCTAAAAGACATTACTTTTTTACTCCGTCCGAAAACGTACTGTCAGCATTGACATGCCAATCGCTATTGGATACATTGGAACGTTTTAAAAAGTGGTAACTTCTAATCAGCTTTTGGCATTTTCTGTACAAGTTGCTTCCTTTTGTCCATTCCTTAACGATTTGCCACCATTTCGGAAGAGGATATTTGCCACCTAGACAATGTAAAGACGCTGTTTCTTCAATTTACTTATCATAACGTTCTTCTTTGTTTCTTGTAATATAATTATAAACAATGTGCCGTCGTAAGACGGCGACGTCATTTCCCGCGTTATGTACATGTCCGCGCTAAATTGGTATTCACAACACATTTTATAAAAGACGAATAAAACGATTCCAAAGCCAGGGTTGATAAGCTCGGTGTAATAAAATAAATATTAGATGTCAGTTTGCGTGACATTCAAATTGTCAACCCTCGAAAACAAGAATGTCACCCTCGGCTACGCCTCTGGGTGACATGCTGTTTCTCGGGTTGACAATTTGAATGTCACGCAAACTGCCATCAAATATTTATATAATGTCCAATGCAAACAGTTTGGAGACAGGTCAGACTTTGGGTAACCCAACGTTTGGTCAGGCTTATAACTGTTTGCAACTCAACTTGTCATTAACATTTTCAAGAAATTACTAGTTACTTATGGTTTCCCATTTAGTGACCTAGACCTTTGACCTTGACCTCTAGGGTCAAGGTTAAGGTTTTGTGTTAAAGTCGGTTCTAAGCAAACAACTGCACATACGGTCACGAAGCTTCATTATCCATATGCTGATGCGCATTCAATGATTAGACCACAATGCATAGCAGTTTGCTGACCTTTGTTTTGAGCAAAGGACTGCACCTAGAGTCCTGAAACTTCATATGCTGATGTGCCTCAATGAGTAGACCATGATGCATCATAGTTTATGGACCTTGACTTTTGACCTTGACCTCTAGGGTCAACATTAAGGGTTTTAGTTAAAGTCTGTTCTTTGCAGGAGACAAGCTTCATAATCTTTGATCACCCATTCTGGTTAGTATTGTAGAAAGATTACCACTTAAAACAGGTTGGAAATTAAGCTGAATGCGTGGTAAGGTGCATTCAGCTTTACTTCCAGTCTGCTTTAAGCTACTAGTACTATCTGCTAGGACGTAGAAAATATTTCTTACGAAGCATACTCATGACTGTGTAAAAAAGAACTTTTTTTTTTCAGTAAAGGAATAATTTAAAGGTGTGAAAAGGCATATTTATCGTTAAATGAGTTGAACTGGAAAGATAATATCTTCTCCTTTGTAGGTGGTACAGCTGACATTACAGTTCATGAGCGACAAGATGATGGCACTTTGCGGGAACTACACAAGCCTGATGGCGGGCCCTGGGGTGGTACCAAGGTGGATGATGACTTCTTCCAACTTATTATTAAAATTGTTGGTGCACCATCATTTAAGAAATTCATAGAGAAGAATACTGCAGACTTCATAGATCTACAGCGTGAGCTTGAGACCAAGAAAAGAACAATTACAAGTAAAACTGATGGTAAAATCACAGTGAAAGTACCAATATCAATAGCTGAAACATACGAAGATGAAACGGGTGAAAATATTAAAGAAGGTATTGAAAATTCACCGCTTAAGGATAGAATAAAATGGATGGGGGACAAGCTTAGAATGGATGCGGAACTGTTCAAGGGAGTGTTTAAAGAATGTGCTGATAACATTGTTGCCAAAGTTAAACACCTTTTGAGTGATCCCAAGGTTCAGGGCACAAATCTTTTCTTAATGGTCGGAGGGTTTTCAGAATCAGCAATTTTACAAGATCATATTATGCAAGCTTTGCCGAATGGTAAAATAGTTATACCTGAAGAGGCAGGTTTAGCTGTACTGAAGGGAGCTGTGATATTTGGGCACCGCCCAGTGGCAATCACATCTCGTGTTGCAAAGTACACTTATGGTATAAACATATCTCCGCCATTTGACCCCAATTCCCACCCAGATGACCATAGGGTAAATGTTGGTGGATTTGATCGCTGTCGTGATGTGTTTAAGAAGTATATCCAGGAAGGTGACACTGTGCATGTCGGGGAGGCAAAGTCCGGCAAGCATATTACCTTAAAAGCCAATCAAAAGGAAATGCTGCTAAAGATTTTTGCGTCACCACAGCGTGAGCCGAAGTTTGTAGATGATGAAGATACTGAATTTCTTGGTAAAGTTGTGGTCAACCTTCCTGATAAAGAAGAAAAGATCCGAGTTGAGGTGAAGATGATGTTTGGTGAAACTGAACTAACTGTTGAAGCACAAGAACTATCAACGCATACAAAGTACAGAGCATACTTTGACTTCTTGTAACTTTTTGCTCAGAAACTGATGATAATTTTCTGGGTTTTTTTAACCCTTTACTCAGTCCATAGATACACTTTTTTTACGCATTTGATTTATTGCTTAACCCTTTGAACCCTAGTCCCGCAAATAGGCGTTCTTTTCAAACAATGTACGTGTGAATAGTACAATTGTCCTGTGCAAACAGTGAAGACCCAGATCAGAGGGCTCCAAAAGGAGCCCTCTGATCAGGGTCTTCACTGTTTGTCATAATGCCAAACATTGACAAAAACAACCCTTAAAAGTCAGAAATGGACTTGACTTAAATGGAAACTGGAATTGTCCATTTTAAGTCTCAGGGAGGAAAGAGTTAACTGAAGAAAAAATGCTAATTTATACAGTCATGAATATGTTACATAAGAAATATTTTCTATATTCTAGCAGATGGTAGCATTCTGCTTAACTTTCAACCTGCTTTAACTCTTTCCTCCCTGAAACTTTAAATGGACAATTCCAGTTTCCATTTAAGTCTAGTCCATTTCTGACTTTAAAGGGTTGTTTTTGTCAATGTTTGGCATTATGACAAACAGTGAAGACCCTGATCAGAGGGCTCCTTTAGGAGCCCTCTGATCTGGGTCTTCACTGTTTGCATAGGACAAGTGTTCTTTTCACATGTACACTGTTTGAAAAGCACGCCTATAGGCGGGACTAGGGTTCAAAGGGTTAAGTGGTCACCTGTCTTCAAAACTAGAAACAGGGTATGGAGTAAAGGATTAACCCTTTACCCCATAGCCTGATTTTAGTTTTGAAAGAAGGTGACTGCTTAAGGCAGATTTCACGAGAGCTAGTGTTACATGGACGGAAAAGTCCATGTTATGTCCCACTGAGTTGTGAAATATAAACTTTTTATTTTCCTGATTTTTTTGGCTGAAACATTGAAATTAAACATTAAATTATTTGGAAATTTAATTTTTGATATAAATTTCAACTTTAATCTGGTAAAAATTATCAATAAAACATGAGCATACGAACTGAACCATGTTTCATGGACAGATTTATAATAATGTTTTTTGCCATTAAACATTTAAATAAAAGTGCTGATATAATTTTATTTGTTAGACTAATCATAATGAAACATTAATTCATTTCACTTTTTTAGATAGCTATAGAATTTGAATTTTCATAAATACCATGCGACTTTGGATACCCCCCCCCCCCCCCCCCTCGTTTTGTGTAGATAAGGGTAGTTATTTTTTTATACAACCTTTAAAACATGAAACAGTTAATGTTTGGAAAAAGGAAGATGATTATTTTATGTATTAATTTTAAAAGAGATCATACTTTCATTACAAATAAATAATATTCAGTTATTTAGACTCCTTTTTAGCTCGACTTTTTCGAAAAGTCGAGCTATTGTCGTCACCCTGTCTTCTGCGTCAGTGTCTGCGTCGGTTAAGTTTTTTGCTTAAGGTTTTTTGTAAGAGTCCATTTCTCAATAACTATCAAAGGTATCCATTTATAACTTGGAATAGTTGTTCAGTATTAAAAGGGCAACTCATTACAACAAGGCAGGTAACCCTGGGATTTGTCATTTCAGAGTTATTGCCCTTGTTTTATTTACTTAAAAATTATAAATTAACATATCTCAATAACTATCAAAGGTATCCATTTGAAACTTTGAATAGTTGTTCAGTATCAAAAGGGCAACTCATTACCCTTTTTTCACAAGAAAGAACCTCCGCTTTGATCCTGGTTCGTCCAAGCACAGGCTGCTCTCTGTACACCATGCAAACATATCCTCTGCATTGGAAATGATCACCTTCCTTCCCAGCAATGCAATGTCAACAGCTCGATTTATGCATCCTAATTCACCATCGCATTCAGACTTTCCATGGTCAGAACCAAAGTAGTTTCACTCAATATGTACATTTTTAAGGCTCAAATATGCAAAGGAACCTTTCCCTTTGTATTGAGAAGCACAACCATCTGAGAAGACAACCACCTTCTTAAATGGTATCTCTGCTTCTTTCAGATAGTCCAAGGTTTGTTCCAAAAAATGATTCACAGCATGGTGGTCATGTGAGTGGTCGTCACTCAGAAAATCAAGGGATTCCCTCGCAGTTAACTGAGGAATATCAGGCGAATGGTAAAACACCACAACAGGGTGAATAGTTACTTGTTGTATCGTATAATACACCGATTTAGGTTCATCTTGGAATCGTATTGATCTGTTTTTCCCAAAGTCCATTATAAGAACTACACAGTCTGTTGGCAAATTTGTTTTCATTTCACTAAACTGCCGCTGCTGCCACTGTCCAGTGAAAAGTTGTTCTGCAAAAGTTGTGTTTTGTACTGGCTTCATCACATCAGTGAGAAGTTCTTCCACCATTGCTGAAACAGTACATCTCTTGATTTTCAGTACCTTCCATGCTTTTCCATCCTCCAAGACTCTTTCCCAGTGATTCCAGGTCAATAATGTTTCATTCTGTTGGATTTCTTCATTTCCAAAGTAAGCACACAGTCTTTCCTTTGTGTCAACGCATTTTGGACATTTCTTGAAAATGCAGCTAGATGAATGGTAGCGTTGTGCGTCATTTTTGGGGCACAGTAGAATGTCCAGTAGTTGATTAAAATCTTTGATCTTTTTCAAGACTTTGGTCATGGCTCTCAGTTTGTAAGAAATATTTTGGCATGCAGTACAAACACAGAAATTCCAGTGTTTAACCGTTAGCAGTCTAACATTTTTCGGTCTTAGGGTTGTGAACTTTGTGAAACCTATCTTGCATTCCTTGTAGTCCTGCTTAAACATTGAGAATGCAACTGCAAGTGTAACTTGCATTACATATCCTGGACCATGCTTGTTCGCGTATCGCTTTTGTGGCAGAGTTGTTGATATGTCTGAACGAAAGTAGAAGTTTCTAGCTAAGTGTACTGTCCGTGTTGAAACTCTATACCACTTAGGATATTTTACACCTTGTGAGTGTTTACTTTCAACTCTCGTAGTTTTGCTGTTTTCTTTCTGTTGAACTTCAATTTCAACTGGGCTCTCCTGTTGTGAAGAACTAGCAACTTGTTGATTTTGTATACATGTACCTTTCACCTTTTCTGAGTGTTCTTTAGTTTCGTCACATTTCCGAACTTTTGGGCTGATTTCCATCAAGTCTTCTGTGGCTTGTCTTTTTCTTGGTGTTGAATTCTGTACAAGGTTCTTCATGACACTAGCAAATTTGTCTGGGCTTAGAGGCAGTACCTTTCTGGCTTTCGATGTCACATTGTAAAGTGTCTTCTTTGACCTGAATCCACTTTCAGGCTGTGGTGTTATCTGTGAACTGTTTGGCCGTGCTTTATCCTGCTTTCGTTCCCTATCCTTCTTCCTTACCCAGACCTTTTTATGGGAGGACATGTTTTTTCTGTACTTTATTTTTGAATCTCGCCATTGTTTTCGAAGGCTTTCTGACTCTGCCCTTGTTCTTGGTTTTGACTTTTCTTTCAGAACTGATGAAGTTGTTTGTTCCTGGGTCTTGGCTGCTTCTTTCCGTCTTTCTCTGAGATTCTGTTGCCTTAACTTGGCTTTTTCTCTCAATTTTATCATTTTCTCTGGATCATTTTTAATGCGTTGTCTGTAATCCTTACTTCTTTCCTTCTGCTTATCTAAATACTGATTATATTTCTTTCTGTTGTTCGCTTTCAGATTCTGTCTGTACAGAGTAGTGGGATCCTGTAAATAAACCAAGCACAAAGTTAGAATCATACTATGGGCGCACAGACTATGTTTAATGACACAATTATTGAAGATGCATACATATACATGATTTAGTTCTTAATAAAACTTCTAACAAGAGGTCCAAGATTGCCCAAGATCGCTCAGATGGTCCAAATTTAATTGCTCTAGCATAAAAAACAAGAAAGTAAGTCAAAGTAACCATCAGCAAGCAGCATTAATTAGTTTGCAATGTTGTACTTGTATGTTTGGTAAAAGAATGTACTGGGCAGATTTAGCACATAATCTGACTTTGTTTATATGCCATGAAATTTCAGCCCAATTGGCCCAGTGGTTACTGAGGAGAAAAAGTTGACGGACGAAGGACGCCGGACAAAAGACGATCACAATAACTCACCTGGAGCACTTCGTGCTCAGGTGAGCTAAAAAGTAGAAAGAAAGAAAAATCAAAACCAAGTTAAACGGGTGTGTAAGCGAGGTGGGGCTTTATCGACAAAGATTCACTGCTAATGAGTACTGTACAAAAGAAATAAATGAAGTAAAAAAAAATAAGAGGGCGGGGGGAGTGTAGTAGGGTTGGCCGTCTGTCAGTAAATGTAATCATCAACATCCGTAAATAAAGGGGGTCAGTCAACAGCCTGTCAGAATCATAAATCAAGATTAAGGGGGTAGTGGGGTTGGCAGTCGTTAAGTCAATATAATCAACATCTGTAATTTAATAAGGGGGGGGGGGGGGGGCTTCTTTCAATGAAATCAACATTGGGCTGTAAATATACTTTTAAATAAAATTAAGTTAAAAAAAAAAAACGGCGACCCAGACATCGACAGCAATTCCGGGCAAGTAAAAATTTCAGCAACACATTCTGTCCATATGTAACATTCACATTTATTGAACATGTCCTCAAATAACACTAGCAGTGTGAGGATCAATACAGTGGACAATTAACACAAATTTACCATGAACACTATGAGCAAGGCTTCTAATTTGAGTAATTAATTACATTTTAACAGTTCTAAATACTATTATTCTTTAATATGCTCAAATTTTACTGGTATGTCTCTTAATAACGTTAGCAGAGCCAAGTCATCGTAACATTAGCAATATATTCTGTCCATCCGTAACATTCACAATCATTGAACAAGTCCAAAAATAACGTTAGAAACTAATATTCTGTCCCAAAAATAATGTAAGAATACACTTTGTTGTTAAAATGTCGCATCCGATCAAAGGGAATGTAAATTTTTGTGTTCTGTTGCAGCACGATTGTGTCATCAATGCATGTCGATCAAAACAGTAATCATTGCTTCAATAAAATGCTTAAATAATGCTGATTAAAGAGAAAGCCTATGCAAACGTTACACTTTGCTATCGTTACTAATCTCGGACAGAAAATTGTATTAACTATTTTCAATATCAATACTTACGATCAATGTTTCTTCAGCCGTGACATCGTGTTCACTGGCAGTCGCCATTTTCAAAGACCAAATGCATTATGGGTAAATGTGCGCGGTGTAGTCTAAACTACAGTAAATTTCCATTGCAATCGTTATGGGCTTCGAAGACGGAAAAATATTTCGTAACGTTAGCATTGAAAAAAACACCCTCAGGTCAGCTGTTTTCTTATGTACTTGACTTTTTAATCGACCCTAGCGCTTTCAAAACTGCAAACTTACACTGCTTACGTCAAAATAATATCACCAACTCTCACACAAGACAAATAATAGGACATGCTAACTGCTAACGTAACACATGACAAACAGGACAGAAAATGGCCTTCGTGACCATCTTTGATAAAAAATGGTTATATATAAACAAATAAAAATAAAAAATAATAAAAACATATTAGGTACTCTTTTTTAATTCATTTTGGAAACAATCTTGAAAAAATCGAACAGTTTTACACAACTGCACTTTTTCTACAACATTGGAAAAAAGTACATCAGAATTGACAGGGAGTTTATTCCGTCCTCTTCTGGGCTCAACTGCTACTTAAGCAGTAAAACACAAGGAAACAACATGGATCATTTCATTTGAATATTTATAAGTTTTATGTAATATTACACAAAATATCATATTCATACATAAAAAAGGTAAATAATTAGTGTTTGTTACTTAATAATTCATTTTAGTGCTTTCCGTCCATGTAACACTAGCTCTCGTGAAATCTGCCTTAAAGCAAGTTGAAAGTATAGCAGAATGCGCCCTAAGGCGC
The DNA here is from genome assembly GCA_922989275.2 of Gari tellinella. Classification (NCBI taxonomy): domain Eukaryota; kingdom Metazoa; phylum Mollusca; class Bivalvia; order Cardiida; family Psammobiidae; genus Gari; species Gari tellinella. The sequence continues at coordinate 44,068,557 of OV277861.1, read as the reverse complement.
ATTCTGCTTTACTTTCAGCTTGCTTTAAGCTACAAGCTGATAGAATAAAAAAAATATTCCTTCTCATACATTTTCATGACTGTATATATTGAGTTATTTTCTTCCGCGGAGGATTAAATGGAATGCGCTAAAAGGCGCTTCTATAAGGTAATGGGTTAACTCATTCAGTCCTTGCAATCAGTATGTTCATCCTTAACAAACAGTTTACTTGTGAATACAGTCGAACTTCGATATCTCAAACTCGCTTAAATCGAACTATTCGATATTTTGACACATGAACTGCATTATTTCATGCTCTGTTAGGTCGAGCATACCCATTATCATATTTCAAAGTTAAAACGTGGCTAAGCCACGTTTTAACTTGGAAATACGGGTATGTTAGATTTAACCGAGTTCGAGATATCGAAGTTCGACTGTAGTTCACATGTTTTATACAAACAGTGTAGACCAAGGTCAGAGAGGACCTCTGATCAGGGTCTGCACTTTAAATTGTAAAAGACAACTCTAAATGGACTAGACTCTATTAGAAACTGGAATTGTCTGTTTGAAATTGTAAGAAAGGATGTGTTAAATGATGAAATTCAGATCCCTTCTGCATTCTTAATTTTTTTTTTAATTTTTGGCTAATCCTGTTATGTATTTCCCGTATTTAAAAACAATTGTTGTTTTCATTAAACAACTCAATGTAACCCTTCTCCCGCTGAATATTCAAATATAAAACTCTACCCTCTGAACATATATCCCCTGACCTATTACATTGGCTAATAGAAAAAGTAAGAAATGCCACAAGATAGAGTGCAAACACATAATAGACATATCTGATAAGTAAACAGTGTAGACTCTGTAAACACTAATACAGCTACTCCATACATACACATTTTTAACACTTTGAATTTATTCCTCCACAGAAGAAAATAGTTCCGATTTATACAGTCATGAATATGTATAGTAAAAAATAGTTTCTATATTCCAGCTGATGGTAGCTTAAAGCACGCTGAAAGTAAAGCTTTATACTTAAAAATGGAACTATTTTGTTCAGTGGAAGAATCAATTAAATGCATATCTATGGAGTAAAGGGTTAACCCTTTACTCCATGGCATGTTTCTAGTATTGTAGATGTCCACTTAAAGCAGGATGAAAGTAAAGCAGAATGTGTCTTAAGACACATTCTGCTTTACTTTCATCCTGCTTTAAGCTACGATCTGCTTGGATATAGAAAATATTTCTTTTGGTACATATTCATGACTATAAATTGGAACTATTTTCTTTCAGTGTATCTATGGAGTAACGGTTTGGCAGTTGTTAAAACTTTCTCTTGCTGTTGAAATATATATTGATGCTTTTTGAAAACAGTGTAGACCCAGATCATGCAGCTTGTAAGGAAGCTTTCTGAACAGGATCTGCTCTGTTTTCTTGTATGATCTGTCTGACACGAGTCTGCACTCTTTCCTAGAGACACATTTCCTTAATTTATTAGCCAGTGTAATAGTTAAAATGATAGATGTTAGCAGTTGTCTTGGAGTGTCTTTCTGCTTTACTCTCGTTTTGCTTTAAAGAGCTTTCTGCTTTACTTTCCTCTTACTTTAAGCTTCTATTGATATTGAACTGTGTCAACTTTTCTTTTCTTTCCCGTCATTGTTAAAGAGTGGTTTTGTTTTTATCAATCAGAACTTTGATTAGTGATATGACTGTTATCTTAGGGTTTGTATACAAATATATCCTACCCAAAGATGTTAAATTTAACAAATTTGTCATCTTTTAACCCTTGACCCCATAGCCTATTTTTAGTATTGAAGATAGGATTTCACTTAAAGTAGATTGACAGTAAAGCAGAATGTGCCGTAAGGCACATTCTGCTTTACTTTCAGCCTACTTTATCTGCAAGGATTTAGAAAATATTTATTATCGTTCATGTTCATGACTGTATAAATTTAAACTATATTCTTTGAAGGTGGAGTAAATTATATGCGCTAAAAGCCTAAAAGGTGCTTTTATGGGGGGAAAGGGTTAATTAACTCTTTGGATCCTAATGTTGGTATGCTTGTCTTTTACAAACAGTGTATATGTGTCCTATGTGAAGACCTACATCAGAGTTCTCCTTAAAAGGAGCCTTCTGATCAGGGTCTGCACTGTTTGCAGGATTTGCAGAGAATTATAACCAAATTCAATTTTTGTATGTGACTGGAAAGTGAATGTGTTAAAAGCATCTGTGATCTATGAGTCAAAGACCAGGGTAAAAGTTTATCAAGCTTTTGAGTTGAGTCTGAAGTCGTTCTCAAGCATTTGATTGGTCAGATTTGAGCATAGGCTCAAATCTGACCAATCAAATGTTTGAGAACACACTCAGACTCAACTCAAACGCTTTATAACCTTGGAGCCAGAAATATTTTTTTCCTCAGGGCTCCAAATAGAATTGAGATGACTGTACATTTCCAACCTTCTTATGCCTGGGAAAAAGTGGTGTGAGCATAGAGTGTAAACCCTTTCCCCCCATAAATCTGCCTTTTAACGCCTTTAATTTTTTACTTAATTGAAAAAATAGGTCCACTATTAAACAGTTATGAATATGTACCATAAGAAATATTTTCTATATTCTAGCAGATTATAGCTTAAAGCAGGCTGAAAGTAAAGCAGAATTTCTGCTTTACTTTCAACCTGCTTTAAGTGGTCACCTATCTTCAAAACAAGAAACAGGCTTTGGGGTAATGGGTTAAGTAACTGTTTACCGTGTCCATTTGTCAGTCCATCCATCAGTCCCATTCTCTTAACTCTTTACTCCATAGCCTGTTTCTAGCTTTGAGGACAGGTGACCACTTTAACCTTTTACCCCATAGCCTGTTTCTGGCTTTGAAAATAGATGACTACTGAAAGCAGCTTGAAAGTATATGGAAAATATTTCTTATAATACATATGCCTAACTGATTAAACTGGAACTATTTTTTTTAGTGGGGGAATAAATTAAATGTGCGAAAAGGCGCTTCTATGGGGTAAAGGGTTAAGCATGTTGAGTTTAAAGCAGAATGGGCCTTAACTCTTTCCTCCCTGAAACTTTAAATGGACAATTCCAGTTTCAATTTTAGTATAGTCCATTTCTGACTTTTAAGGGTTGTTTTTGTCAATGTTCGGTATTATAAAAAACATTGAAAACCCAGATCAGAGGGCTCTATAAGGAGCCCTCTGATCTGGGTCTTCACTGTTTGCATTGGACAAGTGCACTATTCACATGTATACTGTTTGAAAAGGACGCCTATATGCGGGACTAGTGTTCAAGGAGTTAAGGTGCATTTTGCTTTATAATAAGTTTACACCTGTTTTAGCTACCATATGCTAGAATATAGAACATACTTTTAAAAGTATATTTCATGACTGTATAAATGGGAACTATTTTCTTCAGCAGTGGAGGAATAAACTGAATACAATAAAAGGTGCTTCTATGGGGGAAAGGGTTAAGTTTTTGGTTCATCAGGGTGAGCTCTTGTGATCATTGCATGTCTGTTGTCAACAAGTTTAGTGTTTACACTCTGGAGACCACAAAACTTACCCGATCTTTCTCAAACTTGCTCAGAATGTTTGTGTTGATATATATTCAAATGTGTGTGGTTATGGCTGAAATGAGACAGATGTGTCAAGATAACATGTATTTAAAGTCTGTGATGATTATCTTTCCAAGTATGTATGTACAGTCGAAACGCAATACTTCGAACTTGCGTTAGTTTGAACATATCCATATTTCAAAGTTAAAACGTGGCTAAGCCACGTTTTAACTTTGAAATATGGATATGTTTGACTTAAGCAAGGTCGACTTATCTAAATATAAATAATGAAATACTGGTGAATTTGATTTAAGCAAATTTGATGTAACGAGTTTCGATTGTATTCTATAGATGTGTGCATGATTCCAAGGGATTTTTCTCTTACCAGTATTGTCAAAGATTGGGTAAACTGAACATTTCCAATAAATTCTCGTTTATGTCTCCTCTAAATTCTAAATTGCGACCACTCAACGAATATAATAAGTGGTCACAACATAGGGTTTGGGGGAGAAATAAGAAAGTTAGTATATGAAATATGCACCTTATCTGAAGCTCTGTATAATTTTGATAAATAAATTAAATATTATATATTATCCAGTGTTGGCTATGTTGTTATTTTCTGTTACAAGACAAGGCCCAGCGCTTATAAAGCATTTGAGTTGAGTCTGAGTTCGTTCTCAAGTATTTGATTGGTCAGATTTGAGCCTAGGCTCAAATCTGACCAATGAAATGCTTGAGAATGATTTCAGACTCAACTCAAGCGCTTTATAAGAATGGACCAAGACTTATGAACAAGCCTAAATAGGTGAGACAGTATTTAGTATGTAGAGAAGTGGGGGATACTTAGAACTCGCTTTTAAAAGTCAAACTTACCCGAATTCATAAGTTGAATTTCTATAACTTGATATTACTTAAGTTTAGCATACCCATAATTCAAAGTAAAAAGTTGGCTATTTAATCTGAAATACAGATATGTTTGACTGAAGTGAGTTCAAATTTTCAACTTTGGACTGTATGACTAATGTCATTGGCCAGGATATTTATATGACTATTCTAACATATTATATAGATTTCCTGCAATCTGATTGACTCATGTAACAAATTCTGCGGCATATGAACACTGTTTAACTCTTGCATATTCAACCAATCAAAAATTGCTATAAATTAAAGATTTAAATCTAATGTTACTTTTCAAATTTTGATGAAAATTCAATTGTATTCCTATATCAATTTTACCAAGCAAAATCATGGCTTTATTTATACAATTTGTTCGTACTTATGTAAGAAATTATCCTCAATTTTTAGCTCACCTGGCACGAAGTGCCAAGGTGAGCTTTTAGGATCGCTGGATGTCCGTCGTCTGTCTGTCCGTCCACAATTGGTTGTGAACACTCTAGCGGCTACAAATTTCATCCGATCTTCATGAAACTTGATGACAATGTTTGTCTTGATGAAATCTAGGCCAAGTTCGAATGTGGGTCATGTCGGGTCAAAAACTAGGTCACTAGGTCAAATCATAGAAAAACCTTGTGAACACTCTAGAGGCTACAACTCTCATTGGATATTAATGAAACTTGGTCAGAATGTTTGCCTCATTGATATCTAGGTCAAGTTCGAATGTGGGTCATGTCCGGTCAAAAACTAGGTCACTAGGTCAAATCATAGAAAAACCTTGTGAACACTCTAGAGGCTACAAATCTCATTGGATCTTGATGAAACTTTAACAGAATGTTTGTTTCATTGATATCTAGGTCAAGTTTGAATATGGGTCATGTCCGGTCAAAAACTAGGTCACTAGGTCAAATCATAGAAAAACCTTGTGAAAACTCTTGAGGCTACAAATCTCATTGGATCTTGATGAAACTTGGTCAGAATGTTTGTCTCATTGATATCTAGGTCAAGTTCGAATGTGGGTCATGTCCGGTCAAAAACTAGGTCACTAGGTCAAATCATAGAAAAACCTTGTTAACACTATAGAGGCTTCAAATCTCATTGGATCTTGGTGAAGTTTGGTCAGAATGTTTGTCGCATTGATATCTAGGTCAAGTTTGAATATGGGTCATGTCCGGTCAAAAACTAGGTCACTAGGTCAAATCATTGGAAAATCTTGTTTACACTCTAGAGGTTGATTGTGGGTATACATGTCCAGTCATAATCTAGGTCACTATAGGTCAAGTTTGCCAATGTGTACCAGGTGAGCGATTTAGGGCCATAGTGGCCCTTGTTGATAAAAAATTGTTGATGACATCATAGTGAAATGACATTAAATCTGTATTTTTTGCCATGTCATTTTTGGATAACGTTAATTTGTACAGAACTGATTATTCTTTGATATATTTCTGAGTTACAGATTGATACTGTAATTATCAAATTTGCAACAGTAGAGGATTTTAATGATGTTAAATGGTTTTAACAGCTCAGCATTCGGAGTTGCCATTGAAATCATTTGCAACTGTTAAAAATCCCATATGTCACAAATTTAAAATTACAATACATGTATGATCAATCCATATAATAAAGGCAATAACAATTCAAGCAGCTTTACTGCCTGTCCTCTAATCAGGCTACCTCCCATACAAGATATACAGCCGCAACCATGTAGCATGCTAACACAGCTTGGCATAAAAGACTTGGAGCTCATATTTAGGGAAGGACGGCTTTGTTGGTATGGGCATGTTGAACGCTCCACTGGAGCTATTGAGTGCACCAGAAACATTGCAGGAAAGTGTGGGCCTTGAAGGCAGCCCATGGTTGTGGATGATGCTTCCACCTCTGTACGTTAATAAATCACCTGATGATGATGATGAGTATGAACAGGATATAAAACGGCCCTCAATTGGTGAAAATTAGGTGTGTAAACTATGAATTCAATGAAGGCTCATTTCACACTATCCAATTCAGCATTGTGTGTGCCTTAATGTCACATGGCAAACAGTTTGGATTGTCTGGTGACTGTTCTGGCTCCAAACTCTTTGTAATTGACATAAGTTTTGAGAAAGAATAACGTCTTCCAACAAGCCCTGGACCAAGTGTCTCTTTAAGTGGTCGCCTATCTTCAATTCTAGATACAGGCTATGGAATAAAGGGATAATGAAAAGTTGTACAATTCTTGTTGGGTTTAGATGTATATTGCAGATAAGTGCTAATTGTACACAGACCTCTGTTTTAAAAGGGGGTTTACAACACTGCTTAGAACTGTGAAGTCTTTGATGATTTTCCTTCAAAGTAATGTATGTATGTATTTCATGGACATGTGAATGCTTCATGTCAGTGCTTTTTGGCTTACCATTATTACAAATGTTTTATCATGTTATGAGAACATACTATTTACAAATAAAATTGATCATGTTAAGCAGTGCATTGTTAGTTATATCCTGTGTGATTAGGCAGATACAGCGGTTACTGTGAAGAAGACATTCTTTCCCAATAGACGGATTATAACTCATTCATCCCTGAAACTTTTAATGGACAATTCCATTTCAAAATATGTCTAGTCCATTTATGACTATTAATGGTTGGTTTTCACAATATATTTCAAATGACAAACAGTGTACATGTAGATCCTGATCAGAGGGATTCCTCTGATCAGGGTCTACACTGTTTGCATAGGACAAGTGTAATCATCACATTTACACTTTTTCGCTAGGGTTGAATGTGTTATATTGCAAGCACTATAGAGTGTTGGCTAAGACCATTATCAATCCACCATTATCACTCAACCTTGATCTTGACCTTGACCTTTAACTAATTTTGACTATTTTAAATGGGCTATTTCTTGGTTACTAGATTTTACTGTTTCTTTTAGGGTAAACGCTAATGACTACAATGCTTGGATACTTATACAGCTGTTTGCCTGGGACAAATACCAAGTCACCCATATCACCCAACCTCGATTTTGACCTTGACCTAATTTGGACTCATATATTTTAAATGCATTGGGCTATTTATTGGTTAACTAGATCTGAACGTTTCATCTAGCATCAACACTGCCGACTAGAATGCTAGGATACTAATAAAGTTGTTGCCTTACACCATTACCAATCTATTGTTCGATTTTTCTAACCTGTCAGAGTTATTTTTAGAACAGAATAGTTCATAATGGTAAATAGATAACAGGGTATTATCAATAAGGTTTGACCTGACGGTCATCACTTTCCGTCAGCTTTCGTTGGTACAATCGGCGGTACAATCGGGAGTTTCCGGATACTTTATTGATATATACCTTAGCCGATACCAAAAGTCACTGTGTTGCAATAGCTGAATGGATAGCGTTAATGACTCGTTGTGGAAGGGTCATGGGTTCGATTCTCGGTACTGTTTGTAAACTTCGGCTGTAAATATTTTTTAAATAGTAAAAATTTAAAAGTTTAGTATGCCTTAAACGAAACTAAAATAAATCAGTCAGCAATTTTTTTGAAAAACGGCCTGCTGCCTGATGCCTTTTGATGCTTGACGAAATACAAAAGTAACGCATAGTGCTTCCTGGGAGTGTTTTGCATAACGTGGTGTTCTTTGGACCAGTTTTCTAGCCAAGTTTTTCCTAGGCAAGTAGCACTGTACTCTATTTCATATACATGTACATGCAATTGCATGAATGTCATGGTTTACATGCGTCTATCCGTATTTTTAAAAAAAGTACATGTACATATTCAATAAATAATACAAAACTCTACCGGGGATCGAACCCAAAACCTCTACCTTGGTAGCGCGGCGACCTTACCACTGAGCCATCACCGACTGTATTTATCTATAACCGATAACACTATTCCAGTTCGAGTCACCGTTGAATTGTCTATTCTCAATACACTGTAGTTGTTTTCGGAAGCTAACGAATAACTTACGGAAAAAGACGGAATATGCATGAACCGTCAGGTCAAACCTTATCGACAATAACATCGGATCTATATATTGTTTGGTTTTATTGACCTGTCAAAATTTGAATATTCATACGTCACTGAAAGAATATATTTAGCTTCGGTATAATGTCGATACTTTCCGTTTTGATTTACGGATAGGAACTGAAGGATATTGTGTATTCTGTGTCGAATTCAAATCAATAATCGAGTTAGAGTAGTTGGTAGCGAGTACGGCTACTTGTAAAAGAATGAAAGTTGTGGGTTCGATCCCCGTTAGGTTTTTGTTTGTTTGTTTTTTTTCAATTTTGTTTTCAAACAGTTTACTTGAATAGATCAACAAAGTGATCTATAATACAAAATGTGCCATAGATAACCTAAACGTTACACTTTGTAAACCATTAAAAGTTTTAAATGTATGTAGAATGTGACCTCTCAAACCTAGATAACAAATGCCTTAATTCATTTATCACTGAAATCTTTAATGGACTATTCCAGGTTGCAATTAATTCTAATCTATTTTTATCAACTAAATGGCAAACAGTGTATCGCTGATCAAAGGGCTCCTTCAGGAACCCTCTGGTCGTAGTATTTTCTGTTTGTATGGGACAGGTGTATAGGTACACTCTTCGTGAATGATACATAAATAAGATCCAAAGGGATTTCAATCCATTCATCTTCTCCTTCTTGCAGACTTGAATGCACAAAAAAAAGATAATGAAAACAAAATCCTCCTCGAACTCATGGCCATACATGTACTAAGTAAAACACTACTGTACTGTCTCGACCACGAAGACATATAGGTATTCAAATTTTATTCTAAATATTGACTTTTTGTTTCAACCCCTACCTACCCGAAAAACTAGCGGAAACCATCGATATAGACCGAAGCTAAATATAGCATGTTCAACCAGCGTGTCATTATTTAAATTTTGACAGGTTAATAAAACACAACAATACAGTAGTGCAACGATCGGATGGCGTTGTTTACAAAACATTGTGTATGTAAACAAAGAAAAATAACGATAAATACAACTGCGACATGTTGTATTGGTAAATCAAAGCAAGTGGCCTGTGTGACTGCATGGTGCAGTGGATAAGCGTGCTGCCTAGTTGTACTTATAATTAGTTACTTTTGAGGGTCGTGAGTTCGAACCTAGAGAGCACCACTTTTCTTTTTTTCTTTTTATGCCCCCAGCATCGACAGATGCGGGGCATATAGTAATTGTCCTGTCCGTCCGTCCGTCTTTCCGTCCGTGCGTGCGTCCGTCCGTAACAAGGTTAAGTAGATTTTACCGTTTCGTCTAGCATCAACATCGCTTACCCAAATGCTTTGATACTTATATAGTTGTTGCCTTGGACCATTCCCTATCCACCAATATCACCAAACTTTGATTTTGACCTTGACCTTGACCTAATTTGGACTTAGAAAATTTTAAATAGGCTATTTCTTGGTTAACTAGATTTTACCGTTTCGTCTAGCATCAACACAACTGACTACAATGCTTTTATACTTATACAGTTGTTGCCTTGGACCATTACCAACTCACCAACATCACCAAACTTTGACCTTGACCTTGACCTAATTTAGACTTAGAAAATTTTAAATAGGCTATTTCTTGGTTAACTAGATTTTACCGTTTCGTCTAGCATCAACACAACTGACTACAATGCTTTGATACTTATACAGTTGTTGCCTTGGACCATTACTAACCCACCAATGCTCAGTTTGACCCTGACCTTGACCTAATTTGGACTTAGAAAAGATTCAGAATATATTGTCAAGGATGCCACTGGGGGCATAAGCGTTTATTGAACGCGCAGTCTTGTTTATATTACACTGATATGAGCTGATAAACGTAGTTTAAATTAAACATGGATAGAATGAGTAAGTCAAGTAATATCACAAACAATAAAGAGATTCATAATGTTGTCTAAGATGTGTTTTGACCCTATAACTGCACGATGTAAAATTGCAACGATAATGGAAAACAGACTCAATGATATAACTAACGAATATGTGAGAATGAAAATATGTGGGAAGTGAAACAGAACGTCGTTAATTTGAAATTTATATAAAAAAAAATCACCGAATGTAGGACTCGAACTCGAAACGTCTGCGTGAAAGTCTAACAGCATAACCACTACGCCAATACAGCATATATTAGTATGGTGTTCAAACTTGTACTTATCGGTAATTTAACTAATTTTCTTTGTTTACAATCGCACTGTTTTGTAAACAACGCCATCCGATCGTTGCACTACTGTAGTCGTACACTTTCCAACTTGAGAGATAAGCATGATCCTTGTGCAGCACGAGACAGCTGCGCTAATTTTACTGATATGCTATTCATTCTCAATAAACGTGTTTATGCTAAAAACTATTATCTCCGTTGCAAACAGGTCCGGGAGCCAGATCAGACGCCGGGTAACCCGGCGTCTGATCAGGCTCCAACCTGTTTGCCACCCAGATTAAAAAGATAAAATCAATTTTCTACAGTTTAGTGCATTGTGTTTGCGTTTATTCGGAAAATAATACCGTCTTCTCTACTGTACATTACACACAATAAATACAGCTTTCCGTATCCCTGGCTTACCTTACCGAAATCAACGAGTACGGTGATAATCCCTTTTAAAATTTGAGAATGTTCCAATCTAAAAATATCTCTGACAGGTCAGAAGAAAACACTAATACCCATATTACCTAACCTTAATTTGACCTTGACCTAATTTGGACTTTAGAAATAGTCGGAATATATTCTTAAGGAATATATTGTTAAGGATGACACGGGGGTCATACGCGTTTATTGAACACAGTTTTGTTCCTAACATGCTTTGACATATTGGGCAGAAATTTGCTATATGACTTTAATATTTTACAGGAGTGTTCAGTATATTATTCCTTAAATTAATACATATCTCCTTAGCCAGTACATATATTTAACTCAATGAACTCTAGCAGCGAGTTGACTCGTCTTTAAAGTGTACTGTAAAAACCTTAGTAACCACCCTCTTCAGTTTTACAGTAGGGGACTGGTATTAAATAATGTCATTACAGTGTTGTATAGCAAAGTACATGTACTGGCCAAACTGGGTGGTATTTGTTGTGCCTAAAATGCAATATGTAAGAAATACTACTCGTTTCAAACATTTCCTTACACACAAATAGAGTTATCTCTCTTGTGATTTTACTTACGTTTTTTCATAGCTGAGATCGAAACTGTTTGACACTTTATGACAATTCGTGAGTCAAAATGTCACATGCAGTGGGTATTATTGAGTTAACCCTTTCATGATCAAATTTACCGTGAGATTTGTACCCCCTCACCGCCATATTGTCGTCTGCTTCAATATTGCTGTCTGCGATGTCGTTTCTAAGTTAGATTTAAGGCAGTAGAACTGACGAAATTTCGAAACAAGTGGCAATCAAAACTTTGCAAATGCGCTTTAAGCAACCATATTCCACAGGTGTTTGTATTGTTTGTTTGTTCCCCCTGTGTATGTAGATCTAGATCGTTTAACTCTCTATATGTATATATAATATACATATACAGAGTTACCATTTAAACTAAAAAAAAATATAAAAAAATTGAACGATCTAGATCTACATACACAGGGGCAACAACATACATACAATACAAGCACCTGTGCCATATTCAATGTCAGACTTGTTTCCAGTATTCAACGCAGATCGATGCTTGAAACGCGATAACAGCAATTTTAAGTAAATCATTAAGTTCATTTTAGAGCTTGCTGCTTTTCTTATCATCTTTTTCTAATGCAAAATGTACCTAAATATGTTTACACACGCTGCACGGTGCAGAAGCCGTAACACAAATCGGATAGAATCTGTACCAAAACTCGTTCTGAAGCACGCCTCATTGTAACGGAGTTGTAAGCGGGTGGTACCACCGCGTGTTATTAAAACCAGTTTAAATAGTCGGGGGTCCGTTTCATAAAACTTCGTACGACAAAAACGATCGTAAGTCAAAATGTTAAAATACATTTAATTTCTGATTTCTCTATCAAATCCTGTCTTGCGTCATCTCTTTGGAATCGTCTTTCCAAGACGATTCCAAAGAGATGTCACAAGACAGGATTAAGTGGAGAAATACATTATAATTGAGACTTTTATAATCTGACTTACGACAACATTTGTCGTACGAAGTTTTATGAAACTGACACCTGGTGTGTGAGATTAGAAACAAGTTTCTGTTTTACCTAATTCTATATGATAACGCCCTTTATGTCTGTATTTAAAGCAGATGACTTTTTAAAAAGGCTCGCAACCAGATTTAGCATTAAAAAATAGTAATTTGTAAAGTTATGTCAAACGCTGATATAAACGGGTAAGAATTAGTTTAGGATAAGAAATTCTGTTTAAAAAATATTTAAATGTATTTCAATAAAATGTTTTATTGAGATCTGGTGGGATTCGAACCCGGGACCGGCATGCGGAGACAGAGTAGAAAAATAATTCAACCGCTTAGCCCACTCGACCACAGGGCTGTTCATAGCTTTGATATCGATTTAATGTACTTCAGTGTGTAGCGATGTAGAGTAAATAATTCGGCTTGGGTTTATGTCTTAGCCCGTGATCAATTTCTGTTGCGTCGAAAGCGAAGGAAAATATCTAAAAAAAAAAAAAAAATGGTTGTTTTTAGACTGATCATATTTTTCTAATGCCAGATGCACGATAATGCTACACATTTGGTTTTATTTAAGTAGTTTCTTTTATATTTGCAAATACACCAGCTGGTTGTGAGTCGCTTTAAGGCAGGTTGAAAGTAAAGCACATTCTTGCTTTGCTTTCATACTGCTTTAAACTTCAGTGTTCTTTTAGTTTAAACAATATTTTATTTAGAAGAAAGTATTGTTTAAACTAAAAGAACAATGTAGTTTAACCCTTTGAACCCTAGTCCCGCATATTGGCGCCCTATTAAAACAGTGTACATGTGAATAGTACACTTGTCCTGTGCAAACAGTGAAGACCCAGATCAGAGGGCTCCGAAAGGAGCCCTCTGATCAGGGTCTTCTCTGTTTGTCATAATGCCAAAAATGGACAAAAACAACCCTTAAAAGCCAGAAATGGACTAGACTTAAATCGAAACTGGAATTGTCCATTTAAAGTTTCAGGGAGGAAAGAGTTAAAGCAGTATGAAAGCAGTCTTCTTTTACACTATCGCTCAACTCATTTATCCCAGAAACTTCAAATGTACGATTCCCTTTCCCATGTAAGTTTGACTATATAGATTGTTTTATACAATATAATGCAAAAATGACAAACAGTGCAGACCCTGTTCAGAGGGCTCCTGCAGGAGCCCTCTGATATGTGTCTACACTTTGTACACATGCAGAACACGTATATAGGTAGGCCTGCACTGTTTATATGACGCATTAGCCCTTTACCACATAGTCGTTTCTAAAATTGAAACTATATGCCAAAAGCAGGATGCGCTTTATGGTTTAGGCTACCATTTGCTAGAATTAAGAAAAAAAATCTAATGATAAATATTTATGACAGTATAAATTGGAACTATTTTATTCAGCGCAGGAATAAACTGAACGCGCCAAAAGGTGCTTCTATAGGGGAAAGGGTTTACACGTTACTAGAAGTTAATGGGTGAAATGAGCTAGATAATGACTGACAGTATCACTTATAGTAGTGATAACATCTTTACTGACAGCCCTCTCGACATCCTTTCAAAAATATTTGGTTAACCCTTTCATGATCAAATTATTCGGGAGGTCTTTTTCCTCCTCGCCGCTTTATTGTCGTCTGCTTCAGTATTGTTGTCTGCAAGACACGTTTCAAAGTTAGATTTAAGGTTGTATGACTTAATAGATATCGAAAAGAGCGTCAAACAGTTTGGGTCCTGATCAGACGCCGCGTTTAGCGGCGTCTGATCAGGACACAAACTGTTTGCAAACGCGCTTTATGACGTCATTGTGAGCTCTTTGAACGCTTGGGACTATATTGCCGTCTGCAACAATTGCCATCTGCTAGATTGTGCTGTTCTAAAACTCAACTTTTTTGAAAACGTCCTTTTCGAAAAAGGACCAGAATGTTCAAACAGTTTGGATCCTGATGAGACGCCGAGTAACTCGGCGTCTCATCAGGATCCAAACTGTTTGCGAATAGTTTTCTCAGTCTCGCCGATGGTATGCAAAAGGTTAAACACGGGCAATATTAATGGTGCACAAAGCCATATAAATATATGCATTATTAACACTTTATCAGAGATAATTTGGCAAGAAATATATGAAAGAACTATGCAATGTACCACACCATTGCCTTGCCAACGGGGGTTGTATATCACATTATATCACATCATTCGAATATAGTCAAACAAATTATATACCTTACCAATCTTGAATTCACTGACCTATCAAACCGTTTGGATCCAGATCAGACGCCGAGTAACAATATGTCCGATTTTGGTCCAAACTATTTAACGCCCCGTGTGATCTTTCTCCAATCAAATTGGTTTTTATATGAAATTGGAGAATTTTGTTTGCAGACGACAGTTCTTCAGCAGACAATATCATGGTAGGGAAGGGGCTGATTCAAAGTCATTTTTTTATTGAAATGATTTATGACGGGACACTATGCAGACAAGATGAAACATTTCTCAACTCTTTGCATGCTGGGTACTTTATTCGTCTGCTACTTTCTAAGGATAGAATTTCCCAAATTTCTTTTCAAAATAGAACCAGAGTGGCAAACAGTTTGGATTCTGATGAGACGCCGCGTTACGCGGCGTCTCATCAGGATCTAAACTATTTGCAAAGGTTGCCATGGTTTCACCGCTAGCATGATAATAGTTAAACACCCCGTCTGTAAAGTGTTCTATATAGCCGAACATGTATTAGACAGTTACAGTGGAGAATCTGTTATTCTTTACCCGTTTAAACGCAAACGTACGCAAAGCACTAAAACGTAGAAAAGTACAACTTTTAGACAATTCTTATAATTCATGTTTATCTTGGTGGCAAACAGTTTGGAACCTGATCAGACGCCGGGTTACCCGGCGTCTGATCTGGCTCCAAACTGTTTGCACGGGAAATAATAGTTTTAGCGTAAACGCGTTTATTGGGAAAGAATAACACATTCTCCACTGTACTATATTAATGATACATTTGTACCTCTAACAACAGAATGACTGCTTAATGCACGATCACATGTAATACAGAAAACTACCATTTGGGAGCTTTCTGTATCATTTTAATCCTATATTAAGTATGCATGTTGATATAATGATATGTCATATGGTCGCTTAATACAGATGTGAGTGTATCTCCGTCCGTTCATACGCTCTATGTACTATTTAATATTCTTTGAAGAACGACAAAAGATCTAACAAAGGCCTAACGACAGCTATGAAATTTATTTTGAAAGCAGAGTAAATATATCATTCTGAACATATTTATAATTTTTTCGTCAACTACAACCAAAAATAAGTTAGTTACATATTCTACTTTTAGAGGATCGCACGTAAACTAGATATGCACCCGTTACACCCCACTGTGTTTGAAAGACTTCGTTTAGACTAAAACCTGTGTTAAGCTTCCATTTTAATGATACGGGACAGTCTTTGACTGACAGAGCCCTGAAACTGCAAATAGATCATTCCTTTTCCTTCTCCAATTAAGTATGGTGGGACTATTTAGGTTTGTTTTTTTGCATTAAGAATATATATTACAAAACAATTTAGAGCTATACCGCGCGAACGGTACATAATACGCTCGCAATGACAAGGGACGTACGGTATATATTTGAAGGAAGCAAATAACACTAAGCATGCACTATTGGGGTGCAAAAGAGGAATATTAGTTGCAATGATTAACTTAAACTGACTGTAATTTTGTGAAAAAATAAAGCAGATCAAAATCCGGTTCACAGGGGTAAAACAGTATGCCCCCGACTGAACATCGCGGGGGCATAAAATAATAACGATGACCTACATTCGCAGACCACGTCCTTGAAATTCTATATATTTGTACATGTATCAATATCTTTGTTTTAATTAAAAATTTACAATTCATATTAGGTACTTACATTCATATTTGCGGACATTATTCATATTCGTCTCATTTTATATATATAAAAAATCTTTAAACACTATAGATCTATTAACGTTTTCCAGATTAGTTTTCATTAAATAACTACATGTACTTTCAATACCAATATCGTCGAATATCAACATGGAAAACATGTTTTAGTACGTATAACTAAGTCCAATTCGTGTTCATTTTCGGTTTTTATTCGTGTTCGTGGCAGACAATTAAGGTCTATCATTGAAATAATTCTTAAACATGCTCATTATATTAAATTTCATATTCGGTATTTAGTCATACCGCTCATATGTTCAGGAAGCTCAAGTTCGTCCCAACGCCAATATGTCCAAACGATGAGAAGCCAGTAGAGCATGTTCTCCAGAATCGTGACAAACACAACCAGCAGAGGGATGCGATATTGTCTACAGATATCCCACTTAACCCTTTCCCCAATAGAAGCGCCTTTTAGCGAATATGATTTATTCCTCCGCTGGAGAAAATAGTTCCAATTTAATCAGTCATGAATATATATTATAAGGAATATTTTCTATATTCTAGCACATGATAGCTTAAAGCAGGCTGAAAGTAAAGCAGAATGCGCCTTAATGCGCATTCTGCTTTACTTTCAACCTGCTTTAATAGTCACCTATCTTCAATACTAGAAACAATGCTATCAGGTAAAGGGTTAACTGGAAGCTGTACGGCGAAGACAGGGGCCTGCGAAGGGCCACTCAATTCATCTCTTCGATCTTGTAGAAATGAACGACAAGAATATCATGATATATTGATATAGACATTTGTGGGTTTTAAACTCTTTATTAATATATTAATCATAGCAAAAATACACAGAATACTCAGCAAGCAATAAGTAAAACATTATTCTTTCCCTTAATACAAATTTGTACTAAAAAAACGGTTATTCACTACAACCAGTTTGGAATCAGATCACACGCCGATACGGCCTTGGGTCAGCTATAAAACTGTTTGCAAATACATGTACAGGTGTTAAAGACAGGTGATTGCTTTAGGCAAGGTGAACGTAAAACACTAAGCTCCCTATCGACTGAAATCCCTAATAAGCACAAATACAGACTTTATAATATAACTATAATTCACGGAATTATACAAGTGTATAATTCTGTGTATAATTGTAGGGGAATATTAAAAATGTCAAACTTGGATTCAGTGTAGAAGGCGTTATTCTTTCCGAGTACAGCGGAGAAGACGTTATTCTTGCCCAATGAACGCGTTTACCCTAAAACTATTATTTCCATTGCAAACAGGTTGGAGCCAGATCAGACGCCGGGTAACCAGGGCGTCTGATCAGGATCTAAACTGTTTGCCATTCAGATTAAAAGAGATACAGTGATGCTCACTTATAACGAAATTCAGGGGATCTTGCAAATTAGTTCGTCTTATCCAAACTTCGTCTTATCCAAACAACGAAATTTCTTTGTGAATAGTTTGCATATAAAGAAATTTTTACTCATCATACTTTTAGTACATAATTGATTAGAAAGAAAGAAAGAAAGATAGAAATGCATATACATTAAATCTTAAATATTTCTTTTAATTGCACCAAATAGAATAATTAAATAATAACAAAATAAGATTGGCTATGACACAAGAAATGCCATTTTTCTTCTTGAAAATTTAACCTGTTCCCTGTATTGTTTTAATAGAAAACTCAACCTATTATGAATATTTAATAAGTAAACTTTATTAATATAAAAAAGTTTTTGATATAGATCTACTATGTTGATATAGCATCAGTGGTTGTTATCTTTTTGCAGAATACAGGTGTCAAACAGCAAGAAGTCTGATCAGACACCCAGTTATTAAGCATCTGATCTGGATCCAAACAAATAATGTGCCAAGTAAACTAATTATTTCCAGTTGTTTGAACATCCTATCAATAGCATATATACAAAACATGTTGGTTGGGTAATGTTTTGTTATCTGAGGTGATGAGCAGCTAAGCAATTAAGTACTGTCACCTTTGTAAGCCACTTGTCATACTGTGATAATGACCGGCATGTTGTATTAACAGAACCATTTTACAGGTAAAATCCAGTTTAGGGACCTAAAATCAGTTTGTCTTATCCAGTTTTTCATTATATCCAGTTTTCATCTTAAGCAAGCATGAAGCCATTGAAATAAAGAAGGAAGCGGTCGGGGAATTATTTTTATTTCGTATTAAGCAGTTGTTCATCTTATCCAAGTTCGTTATAAGTGAGCATCACTGTAGTCAGAATTGTCAACACGTTGCCACTTTCTACATTTTATTGTATTGCGTTTGCGTTTCGTTTGCATTTAAACGAGAAAGAATAATGTCTTCTCCACTGTCAATTTATGCGTTTGTCACGCTAAATTGAGTTCTATTGCAAACAAGAAGTTGTCATTGTTTATATTTTAGTGCATTGCGTTTACGTTTTATTCAAATAGGAAAGAATACCATCTTCTCCACTGTGGGTGTACACGACATTATGGCACAAATTGGCATGTCATATTTCAGCTATTAAACCTTCTCTTGTGGGTACAGTGGAGAATCTGTTATTCTTTCCCGTTTAAACGCAAACGTACGCAAACGCATATAGCAGTAAAATGAGGAAAAACACAACTTCTTGACCATTCGGAATGTTGATGTTAACATGGACGGCAAACAGTTTGGTTACCCGGCGTCTGATCTGGCTCCAAACTGTTTGTAATAGAAATAATAGTTTTAGCGTAAACGCGTTTATTGGGAAAGAATAACAGATTTTCCACTGTATGTATAGTCATTTTGGACTCTTCTAATACAGGTATCTTGAACCAGTCTACTGTTATATTTTCTATATGACAACAAAAACCAATGAAAATATCAAACAGGACAGACCCTGAATCAGAGGGCTCCTATATTACCTTGATCTTTGACCTACTGTAATTTTCACTAATCTTCAAAAGCGGAGAATATAGGCACCCACATGCGGTGCTCTTGTTATAATTTAAGGTTATTTTTGCAACAAATTGCAAAATGACAAACAGTGTATAAACTGACCAGAAAACTCCTGTATGAGCCTTCGAATTATGCTCGAACATTGTTCGGAACGGACCATCATTTGACGAGAATGGCTGTTGCTATATGTAGAATACCTATATTGATGGACAACGTATATGTAAGTAACCATTGCTATCACAGATATGTATACATTTACAATATTTACCACCTTTAACCAATTACCCCATAGCCTGTTTCTAGTTTTGAAAAAGGTGACCACTTAAAAAACGTTGAAAGTAAAGCAGAATGCGTCTTAAGACGCATTCTGCTTTACTTTCAGCCATCTTTAAGCTAAGGCCTTCCAAAATATTAGAAATAGTTTGTATCATACATATTTATGACTGTATAACTTGGAACTATTGTTTACAGTGGAGGAATAAATTAATGGCATAAAAAAGGCGTTTTTATGGGGTAATGGGTTAAACAGTTATATTCGGAGTTCCTCGGACATTTCTAGCAAGCTGAAACACCAGCCTGTCGGAAAAACTAGTAGTAGAGAAGTTCCGCATGAATGCAAATTATCATTATTTTACAATCAGGCAGACTTAGTTTTTTCGTTCCTATCTATATTTATACATGTACATGTAGTACATGTATATTATTATTAAGTACCGTAGATTTGTCGACACTCAATCTCTTCACTGCCATAATACCATATGTGCTTTAACCCATTACCCCATAAATACCTCTTTTTATACCTTTAATTTTACTTCTCCACTGAAGAAAATAGCTTCATTTATTATTGTTATGAACATGCACAATAGTTTTTAATATCCAAGCTTATGATAGCTTAAAGCAGGCTGAAAGTAAAGTAGAATGTACCTCAATGTGCATTCTGCTTTACTTTCAGCCTTTTTTAAGTGGTTACCTGTCTGTCAAACTAGAAATAGGCTATGGGGTAATGGGTTAAACAATTGTCGTCTGTTTTTGTTGTTATAGGTAAAGGTAAAGGCCTTGTTTATCATAGTGTCACCCCTATTGAAAGGGTCAGCCAATTTTGACTTATGAGATACCTATCTTTTTGCGCGCACAGTACCTCCCGATAGGACGTTAATTGGTAATTTCTACTTATTTCTCCTCTATGTCTCCGCAAAACCTTATGCTGTGACTACCAATTAGAATCGTCCCCAAGAAACGATTCTAATGAGTAGTCACAACATAGGGTTTTGCGAAGCAATGCTTTGTTTACAATTTGGTGTACCCTCTTTAGTGGATTTACAAAGGATAAGACGTTATTCTTCCCCAACAATCGCTGAAAATATGCTAAAGCATAGACCTATTTCCATTGCAAACAGTTAGGAACTAGATCAGCATTGTAACCCGGCGTCTTATCAGGTTCCAATCTGTCATCCAGATAAAGATTAATCGTGAGACTTTTTAAAACGCTGCCATTTTCTACATCTCATTACATTTCGTCGTAACGGGAAAGAATAACGTCTTCTCCATTGTATATACAGTAAAACCTCTCTATTACAGTGGAGAATCTGTTATTCTTTCCCGTTTAAACGCAAACGTACGCAAACGCAAAGCACTAAAACGTAGAAAAGTACAACTTTTGGACAATTCTGATAATTCATGTTCATCTTGGTGGCAAACAGTTTGGAGCCTGATCAGACGCCGGGTTACCCGGCGTCTGATCTGGCTCCAAACTGTTTGCACTGCAAATAATAGTTTTAGCGTAAACGCGTTTATTGGGAAAGAATAACAGATTCTCCACTGTACGACCACTAAATAATGTTTATTATTAGGGTATTTACGATAGGTGACCGCTTAAAAAAAGGTGACAGTGAAACAGAAAGCTGCTTTAGGAGCTTTCCGTTTCACTGTCACCTTGTTTTAAGCTGTCACCTGTCTAATATACAATCAATTAGCCTTCGTTTTAATGGTCGTAATAGCGAGGTTTTACTGTACATTGTATCTAGGTGAAGTGGGTTCAAACATGTTGGATATTGTTACCGGCGAGAGCCGGGTTCGGGGTATATGGCATTCGGGGGTCGACATTCTGAGTGCCTATCTCATTGAGCATGTGTGACGAGTGTCCAATGGTTTCAGTTGAGCCAAAGGCCCACTCCCACGGCGCCTGCTCCTCTGTCTCACTGACATCTACAAACAAATCCGCATAATTGTCTTCAATCGGATTGATTGAAAGTCTTCTAAACCACTTTGGACCTCTTACTACGCCAGTTGGTCTAAGGTCTTCTACACTGTCATGGAAGGGCGAGGGTAAGTTCAGCAGGGACTGTTTCTCCGTCTGTGTAGTTGAAAGACCATTGGTTTCCTTGGTAACCTTTTCATTGCTTTCCTCTGTTTGTTTCTCATTCACTTCTTTCACTGTGTCTTCTTTCTTCTCGCTTTCGTTTACTTTCTCTGCCTCTTTATCCTTGTCATTACTCTTATCCTTATCATTACCCTTTTTATCTTTATCTGCGTTTTCGTTCTCTTTCTCTTTTTCTTTCTCTGCTGCTTCTTCGAGTGGGTCATATTTTTCAACAATCAGATCATACACGGGCCAGTTTTGCTTGTAGTCGGCGACTATCTCGTCGATCTGACCTTTAAAACTGAGAGTTTTCAAGTTAAGTTTAGGCCCTTTAGTTGACAGAACATTCTTGAGCAACATAGGAACGAAGCCGCCCGCCAGGGTAGCCAGAGTCTGATTAGTGGAAGACATCTGATGAGCGCTTCCAAACGCCATGACAACAATCATCACAAAGAACAGAAACACTACAATGATAGAGAACTTTCCTGTAGCTTTTAGCAAGTTAATATATACAGGCCCGGGCGCACCGTGTACTCTGACTTCGCAGAGTTTCTTGAACAGATTAAGCGGTATCCTGGGTGTGTCGAAGGAATCAAAGAACAGTAACAGATGTCCGATCTTCCATTGAGCTTCGCGCTTCTCCAAGTTCAGCGTTGTTGGAAGTTCGTCGACCGCCTCAACACACTTTAGCTGTGAATAAAGGAAACATTTAGAAATATTGTACAGAAACGGTGCAGAAAAAGAAATTCTTACCCGAAACATTAATACAGTTGAGAAGATAGCAATAAGCACGTTTGTGTTAAAACAATTATTTCCATTGCACACTGTTTGTAGCCTGATCAGACGCCAGATAGCCCGGTGTCTGATCAGGCTACAAACTCTGTGCCATTGAGGTTAGAATAACTTTGCAGTACACGTATGAATACGTTAATTGTAACATCGTATTTTTTTCCTTGCGAATTCCTACTATAGTTAGTTACCAACTATTGCTCTTAACCCTTAGCCCGCCAAATAAATTGTCGTCTGCTATATTTCTCGTCTGCTTCAAGTTTCAAAGTGCTTCAAAGTTGCTCAAAATTGCTGAAAATGTTGTCCGAGTGTCAAACAGCTTGGATCCAGATGAGACGCCGAGTTACTCGGCGTCTCATCCGGATCCAAGCTGTTTGCATATGGAGCTATAGTCGTGAGTGGCAGGCTAAGGGTTAATTAAGCTACATACAGTAAAGTTTCGCAAACACATAAATAGCACTCGATGCGGAAATGTTTTAACATTTTGAACCATTGCGACGCGCAAATTCGCCTTTAACTAACAGTGTACCTGTAAACAGTACACTTCGCCTAAGCGAACAGTGAAGACCCCGATTAAAGGGCATCTTAACCCTTTACCCCATAGAAGCGCCTTTTAGCGCATATGATTTATTCATCCGCTGAAGAAAATAGTTCCAATTTAATCAGTAATGAATATGTATTATAGGGAATATTTTCTATATTATAGCACATGAAAGCTTAAAGCAGGCTGAAAGTAAAGCAGAATGCGCCCTAAGGCGCATTCTGCTTTACTTTCAATCTGTTTTAAGTAGTCACCTATTTTAAGTACTAGAAATAGTGTGGTCATGGTCTGTACGGTTTGTCATATTTGCAATCTAACACATTCTTAAAAAGTAAATACTAAATACAGTAAAACCTTGCTATTACGACCACTAAAACGAAGGCTAAATGAGTGTATTATAGACAGGTGAAAGCTTAAAGCAAGGTGACAGTGAAACAGAAAGCTCCTATAGGAGCTTTCTGTTTCACTGTCACCTTGCTTTAAGCGGTCACCTATCGTAAACACCTTAATAATAAACATAATTTAGTGGTCGTAATAGTGAGGTTTTACTGTAGTTTTAAAAAATAAATTGGCGGGGAAGGGTTGACTAGATCTACTTGTAAACATGCAGCGTCTGATCACGATCCAAACTGTTTGACACTCGTATAGATATTTCTTCAGTCAAAATATTGAAACATGAATTTCGCATACAATTGCAGACGATAAACATTAGACGATGTGTTTGTCAGAGAAATTTGGCAGTCAAATGTAAAACATGGCGTATTCTTCCACTGTAAGCACGTGTCATGGAGAGGGCATTATTCTTTCCCGTTTTTAAACGCAATGGAATTAAATGTAGAAACTTTTTAGAAAATTATAACGATTTATTTTATCCTGAGTAGCAAACTGTTTGAAGCCTGATCAGACACCTGATTATCCGGCGTCTGATCAGACTTCAAACTGTTTGTAATGAACATCATTGCCTTAGCATTAACTTGATTATTCGAAAAGAATAACGTTTTCTCCACTGTAGCGTACCTGAAATGCTGCATTTTCCTGCATGCTCGAAGGCAGACTGGCTATTTTCTTCAAGTCGTCGACCCTGTCCATGACCTCGTTAATGATGTGGTAGTTGAAGTCGAGATAGTTGTCGTACACGTTGTTGTAGCAGTTGTGCATGTACACGATCACAAGAAGAGCCATACTGACATACCGCAGCGTGGAACCAGCGTTCACAATTATACCCATCATCGTAAAGGCCATAACCTCAACGATAACACCACATGACTCCACGAACAGGAATACCGAGGAGAAGAGAATGAAGAGGAGAAACAAACTGACGAATACTTGGATGAGGAGTTTACGACAGCTGTTGAGCCGACCGTACCCCGCCATACAGGGACTGGGGTTTTCGTCATCAGGATAGGCCTGTCGCTCTAGATGCATTCCTTTGTCTATCTTTCTCAGCTTCTTTTTCACTTTATGTACCTTTTCTTTGGCCTTTCCATGAGGGATTCTTGCTTGGAAAAATGAATTCCCCATGTCCATCTTTTTTCGCGTATGATAAACCAGTCTGTATGAAAGATAGACTGTCGGTATGCAGTACAGTACGAAAATAAAGCCCCACAGCGGGGCGGTGAGTAAACTGATCACTGGGCAAGTCAACAGCGCGAGCAGGCCAAGTTTCTTGAAAGGCCAAAGTAGAAAACTGATCACTACCTGTAGAACACTGGTTCGTGACACGTTCTGCATGTCATGACAAGCAGCTCTCGCGATGGATTTCAACTTGTCCCTAACCCAGTTAGATGCAAATCCTATAACAGCACCAGCTATCAAATAACAGGAATATGTGGCAATGAATAATCCATGTGTAGGTTTCAGATACTGGAAAAGTGTCATTCTATAAGGATTGAACATCTGTGTTAGTCCCAGCTTGGCTACGAAGTCTCTTCGAGCATCAAACTCTTCTTCTTCGAATCTGTAATAAATAAAGGCCCGTAAATAGAAGGGGAATGGAACAGCAAGAAGCAGCAGCACTTTCACTACTGTCATCACCACGTCCTCCCAGGTGCACTTCTGCTTTATAAAAGGTTCCAAGGAAGCATAAACGCTACTGTTACAGCACTCTTTGAATGGATACACGCCTTTGATTTTACATCGTATAAGATTATCATATAATGTTCTAAGTAATCCTGTCGGTGGCTCATGTGCTGGAATAATCCGTTTGCCCTTGACCTTTATCCTGAGCTCTGGAACTTTTACGTCACATATTTCGTCCCTTGGAAGGTCTTCAATGCTTTCTCGAAAGCGTCTCCATTCTGATATGTCCTCTAGTGTTAACCTGTGTTTGTAGCGTATCGAGGTCGTCGCGCTTTCACTCACGAATATTTTCATTTTCAGGTCTTTTGTTTGTTTCACAACATATTCCGAGGCCACGTATGATGCTGTGTACATAGTGGCAGGCAACAACAGAGGACAGAACATGAAGAGTAGCATCTTGACGAGACATATACAGACATATAACACTGATATCCACAGATTATCCTCCCTCTCTGTACACACCATGTTGTTCTCGCTGTCCCTAACACAACAACTGTTTGCAAATTCGGCATTTCCATCATTGTCGTCCACTATCTCATTGCACACGTACACTGTTGAAAATCGGTCGTCAAACTCTTCTGCAGTGTTATCTTCACCCGGACCAGGCTTTTTGTTACGCTTCCTTTTAAAATTATCAAACACTTTCTCTCGCAATACATTCACTCGTTCTTCAGCCGTTAAATTTCTAAAACAACCGCTAGGCCAGTCGGTAAGTTTAAGAGTAACTCTTTCCACGCCTATCGTCAGTATATTCATTGATAACACATCATAGTTGAACGTTAAAGTTAACAGAGTCTTGCCATGTCCTGATGTCGTGCGGTAGTACCGCCAAGGTTTGTAGATCCTACCAATATCCGTCTTTAAAGGGTTCGTTGAACTGTTATAAATTTCCAGATCAAATATATACATGACATTGTCTGTAAGATACTGAACATCGTCACGGTTTTTCGGTTTAATTCGGCAATTTGATGGAGAGGATGCGCTTGGTATAATGATGTCTCCGCTAGCTGTTGGTACCAAGTACAATACACCGAGAACCATACAGATTAATTCCACAGTCTTCTCCATTTTGCACCGGCCCGTCATTTTACCTGTAATACATAAATGAAATAAATTTAGAGACACCAAATTTGATTTTTTTTCCATTCTCAAAACATAGGTGTATTCAGCAATTACACGAACAAAGGAGCAGATCTGGAATCCCAGTTAACCCTTTCCCTTATAGAAGCGACTTTTAGCACATTCATTTTATTCATTCGCTGAAGCAAATAGTTCCAAATTATACCGTAATGAATATGTGTCATATTTAATACTGTCCTTATTCTAGCAGTTAATAGCTTAAAGCAGGCTGAAAGTAAAGCAGAATGCGCCTTAGGGCGCATTCTGCTTTACTTTCAACCTGCTTTAAGTAGTCACATATCTTCAATACTAGAAACAATGCTATCAGGTAAAGGGTTAAGGGAGGGTTTAAACCCCCATTTTGTTATCAGACTATTTTGTTAAGATATCTGTAATATAAAAAAGGTTAACAATATTACTGAATCATTATTATGGGTCATGCCGATCTTAAAAATGTTGAAAAACAAACATAAATCACAAATATAGGCGATTTAAAGCCGTAACAAACCGAAAGTAAAAATGCTGGTATAAATAGTACAGCGCTGCAATTGTCACGTGATACAACCGGACGAGCTGATGCCAAATATCTCTTGTTAAGATATTAGGTACAGAGTGTTAAAAAAAGATTGATATGCTTCATTGTGTGGTTTGATAGCTCGGTCAAATGTTATGTTATATGTTTGATTTAGGACGAGCTATATAGCGGATACTAATTCTAACCAACGAAGACTAAACTTGTCCATTGACCTCTGCGTTACTCATATCTTACAGGTCGATAAAAACGGACATATATTTCAAACTTTTTTATATCGATTGGGATTTTACCTCTGGATTGCTAGTAAATCACCTTATTAACCCATTTATGCCAAGTGGATTCTTCCATGTTTTATATTGGATTACTCCATTTTTTATCAAAGGGATGCCTGGTCAAAATTTTCATTTTCATTTTGTTTTATATTGAAATTCCTATCAGCAAACAGTGTAGACTCTGATCAGACGCCGCATAATGCGGCGTCTGATCAGAGTCTACACTGTTTGCCTATGTCCCATATATGGGATCGTGGGCACAAATGGGTTAGCTAAAAGCTATCAAGACAGACAACAATGCGTATCACAGTTTTCATTATGTACAATCTTTACTCGGGAACACAAACTATAGTAAATATTTCGTCGCAGCATGAAGTGGATTTGCAAAAATGGATTTTAGAGATAAAAACATATTTCGTGAAAATTTCACGACCTGTGTAGTTCAAATGGAATCCAAGGCAGCAAATATGCTCTCTGGCGAGGACGTTTGTCTTTCCCGTTTTAACGCAAACATTTGCAATGGACATCGTTGTTTTAGCATCAACGTTTTTATTTGTGAAATAATAGTGTCTTCACCATTAACCCTTTGAACCCTAGTCCCGCATTTAGGCGTCCTTATCAAACAGTATACATGTGAATAGTACACTTGTCCTATGCAAACAGTGATTACCCAGATCAGAGGGCTCCTTATGGAGCCCTCTGATCTGGGTCTTCACTGTTTGTCATAATGCAAAACATTGACCAAAACAACCCTTAAAAGTCAGAAACGGACTAGACTAAAATGGAAACTGGAATTGTCCATTTGAAGTTTTAGGGAGGAAAGAGTTAACTCATTATCCCCTGAAACTTCCAATGGACAAGCCCAGTTTACATCAAAGGCTGGTCCATTTTAGACTATTTAGGGTTGGTTTTTTTATAATATATTGCAAAATGACAAACAGTGAAGTCCCTAATAAGAGGGCTCCTGCAGGAGCCCTCTAATCAGGGACTTCACTGTTTGCATTAGACAAGTGTACCCTTCACATGTACACTTTTGGTAAAGGACGCATATATGCGCCACTAGGGCTCAATGAGTTAATATAATCAACCTCTGACATAACAAACAAATTGGTCGAAAGTAGACAGTGTAGACATTTAAACGCGGCGTCTGATCTTGGTCTTCCCTGTTTGTAATGTTCAAAATCTCTTTGTTGCATGGTCAACTATTGATCATAGTTTGGCAAATTATGGTGGTCACAAGAGGCGTGCTCAGTAATTTAAAAAGTAGATCCGCACTTGCGACGCGTATGAAGAATGGAGCATTTAATTGTATAAGACAGGTTTTTCGGCTGTGCAAACAGATATTTATGTATGGAACACTCAGGACTGTATACCATGATACAATATTGGCACGCCTATTGGTAGTCCATGGCGCCGCTTTATACTGGTTGCCCACACAGTCTCTTTCAAGGGTTCGGTCTTGTTCCAGCTAAAGCAGTTTCATGAATAGTTGGGGAGACATTATTCTTTTCAAATAAGTGCGTTTGTGCAGCAGAGGAGACGACGTTTTCCCCCGTTTAAACGCAAACTCAAACGAAACGCAATGCAATAAAATGTGAAAAAAACGCATTGTTTTGAAATGTTTAACTATTTATTTTAATCTGAGTGGCAAATAGTTTGGAGCCTGGTCAGGCGCCGGGTTACCCGGCGTCTGATCAGGTTCCAAACTATTTGTAAAAGACATATAGGATCTGTCATGAGTCGATGTTTAAGACAAGCTGATCTCAAACGAGTCTAGAATTGAAATGTTATTAAGCGAGCCTTGGTTACCCGGCGTCTGATCAGGTTCCAAACTATTTGTAAAAGACATATAGGATCTGTCATGAGTCGATGTTTAAGACAAGCTGATCTCAAACGAGTCTAGAATTGAAATGTTATAACTTTTCTATTCTAGACGAGTTTGAGATCAACTTGTCTTAAACATCGACAAGTGACAGATTCTTTTTCTCACATAACCAACGATTTTAAGCTTTTTTTAAGCAACATGCGTTTTTAAGCCCGGTGACGTCAAAATGCCTTTATAAATAGTGACGTTATAGTGACGTCATCAAATTGATCTCACACATGTTCGAGACAAGGGTATTCGTGATCGTTGTTCGCTATAGAAAACAAGGGTAGTTATGTGAGAAATCATTGTTTAAGCATAAATGTATATGTATTTATTAGAAAATAATAGTGTATTCACAAATGCAAAACAATTATGTCCATTTTAAACTGTTTCGGGCCAGATCAAACGTCAATATTTTTAAACAACAACCTTTTTTAACATTTTAATACTTTGTTTCCGTATTTAGCTGTGCGTATTTGGGATATAATAACATCTTCCCCGCCCCACAAGTGTACTGATTACATTCATTTCACAAACTATGGTTGCAAATTATTGTTTACAATGTAAACTTTTAAACCGGTTTATATACACATTAAAAGTGCTTCATAAAACCCTTTAAACTACCGAACTACATGTAGTGTCACAATTGTTTCAGCAAGTTTCCTTTCATTACATGCTGCTGATAACATAACTCATTCACTTCGTCAACTTCAGATGGCCAATTCGAGTTTCCATTAGGTCTAGTCCTTTTATATATACATTTGTACGAGTACAGTGCTCCCTCTCTACAACGACCCTCCCAACAACGACTCCATCCTTACAACGACTTTTGTCATAGTTCCCGAAATACTACAAGTACATGTAGACTTCGAGCTACTGAACACCCCCCTCCCCCCATGTGGGGACTTTTGAACACCATACTTTTCTGAAACCTCATGGTCTTCCGAGTACATTCTGTTTTTCTGCACTTTGTACGTTGGGGCTTTACCTTGTCAGAGCAAATTGAAATTACTTCCCCTTTGTGAAAATTAAATTCTGATAGATAATGCAATGATGACTTGTTTTAGTCGCAAAATAGCTGTTCTTCACTGATATCACCATTGTTTTTATGGAGACGTAATCTCTATCCCAAGAATCGATCGAAACGAGTGTTTTCTTACCTTTTACTGAATTATCTCCCCTTGAATATATCAAATACAATAAAAACTAGTTAATTCATAGTTTTATTACATTTAAAGCTTCTTTGAAACCCTAGTTTTTCTTTAAATGATGATAAAATATTCAACTGGGTATAGTGAGGATGTTTTCTAGCATACATTTATTTTATTTTCGCGGAAAATATTGTCTTAAATTATGAAATAACAAAACTACCGACAAAGACTTGAATACAGTTAATAACTGTAAGAAATAAGATTCGGAGAATAACGTAGAAATCATGGATCATGGAAATGGATAGTACACGGATACAGTGCTAAAAAACCTTTTCTAGAGGCGGCCCACCGACCGATACAGTGCTACAACCCTTTTGTAGAGGCGGTCCATCAACGGATACAGTGCTATAATAGTTATCTAGAGGCAGTCCACCAACGGATACAGTGCTATAATAGTTATCTAGAGGCAGTCCACCAACGGATACAGTGGTGGAAACGGCATATACTGGCGGTACACCAACGGATACAGTACGACAAACGTTATCTAGAGTAGGGAAACCCACGGATACAGTGCTAAATCCCTTTTCTAGATTCGGGCCACCAACGGGAACAGTACTACAAACCTTTTGTAGAGGCGGTCCACAAACAGATAGTGCTATATAGGTTATATAGAGGCGGTCCAACAACAAATACAGTACTAGAAACATTATATAGATGCGGTCCATTAATGGATACACTGCTAGAAAAGTTATCAACAGACTGTTCACCAACGGATACACTGCTATAAACAGTATCTTGAGGTGGTCCATCAACGGATACAATGCTAGAAACCCTTTCTAGAGGCGTTCCACTAACATAATTATACAGGGCTAAAACGTTATCTAAAGGCGGTCCACCTATGGATACAGTTCTAAAAAGCTTATCTAGAGGCGGTTCATCAACGGATATAGTGCTAAAAAAGTTATCCAGAGGCGGTCCACCAATATATACAGTGCTTTAAACGTTATCTAGAGGCGGTCCACCAACAGGTACAGTGCTAAAAGGTTATATAGTGGCGGTCAACCATCATATACAGTGCTTTAATCGTTATCTACAGGCGTTCCACCAACAGATACAGCGCTAAAATGTTATCTAGAAGCGATCCACCAACAGATACAGTGCTTTAAATGTTATCTAGAGACGGTCCACCAGCCGATACAGTGTTGGAAACGGTATATGCAGGCGGTCCACCAACAGATACAGCGCTAAAAAGTTATCTAGAAGCGATCCACCAACAGATACAGTGCTTTAAACGTTATCTAAAGGTGGTCCACCAACCGATACAGTGCTAAAAAGCAACAAAGAGGCGTTCCACCAACGGATTCAGTGCTAGAAGCTTTACAAGAGACGGTTCATAAACCGACACAGTGCTTGAAACCTTTTGTAGAGGCGGTCCACAAACAGATACAGTGCTAAAAAGTTATCTAGAGGCAGTTCACTAACGGATACAGTGCTAGAAACGTTACATATAGGCGGTCCCCCAACAGATACATTTCTAGAAACATTATCAAGAGGAGGTCCACCAGCGGATACGGTGCTTTAAACGTTATATAGAGGCATTCAACCGACGGATACAGTGCTACTAAAGTTATCTAGGTGGTTCACCAACGGGTTCAGTGCTAAAAAGGTTATCTAGAGATAGTCCACCAACGGATACAGTGCTAGAAACGATTTCTAGATCCAGTCCACCAACGGATACTTTGCAGGAAACGTTATCTAGAAGAGGTCTTCCAACCAATTTAGTGTTAGAAACGTTATCTACAGGCGGTTCACCAACGGATACAGTGCTTTAAACGTTATATAGAGGCATACCGCCAACGGATACAGTTCTACTAAAGTTATCTAGAGGTAGTCCTCCAACGGAAACAGTGCTAAAAAGGTTATCTAGAGGCAGTCCACCAACGGAAACAGTGCTAGAAACGTTTTCTAGAGGCAGTCCACCAACGGATACATTGCTAGAAATGTTATCAAGAGGAGCTCCACCAACTAATACAGTGCTACAAACGTTATCAACAGGCGGTCCACCAGCGGATACAGTGCTAAAACCAAATGTAGAGGCGGTCCACCAACGGATACAGTTCTTTAAACGTTTTCTAAAGGCGATCTACCAACGGATACAGTACTGGAAACGTTATCTACAGGCGGTCCACCAGCGGATACAGTGCTAGAAATGTTATAGACAGGGGGTCTACCAAGGGATACAGTGCTAGAAATGTTATCTACAGGAGGTCCACCAACGGATACAGTGCTAAAACGTTATCTACAGGAAGTACACCAACGAATACAGTGCTAAAACGTTATCTACAGGAGGTCCACCAACAGAGAAATGTTATCTACCGGAGGTCAACCAACGAATACAGTGCTAGAAACGTTATCTAGAGGACGTCTTCCTATGGATACAGTGTCAGAAACCTTTTCTAGAGGCCGTCCATCAACGGATACAGTGCTAGAAATATGTTTAAGAGGCGGTCCACCAACGGATACAGTGCTTAAAACGTTATCTACAGACGGTTCATCAACGGAAACAGTGCTTTAAACGGTATCTTAAGTCGGTCAACTAACGGAAAAAGTGCTAGAAACGTTATTTTCAGGCGGTCCATAAACAGATACAGTGCTATGTACAACGTTATCTAAAGGCAGTCCACCAGCGGATATAGTGCTAAAAACCTTTTGTAGAGGCGGTCCACCAACGGATAAAGTTTTTTAAACGTTATCTAGAGTCGATCCACCAACGGGAACAGTGCTGGAAATGGTATATACTGGCGGTACACCAACAGATACAGTGCTAGGAACGTTATCTACAGCCATTCATCAACATATACAGTGCTAGAAACCTTCTCTAGAGGACGTCCACCAATGGATTTAGTGCTTGAAACCTTTCCTAGAGGTTGCCCACCAACGGATACAGTGCTAGAAACCCTTTTTAGAGGTTGCCCACCAACAGATATAGTGCTAGAAACCTTATCTATAGGAGGTCCACTAACGAATACAGTGCTAGAAACATTATCTAGAGGACGTCCACCAATGAAAATAGTGCTAGAAACCATTTCTAGAGGTTATCCACCAACGGATCCAGTGCTAAAACTTTATTTAAAGGCAGTCCATCAACGGATTCAGTGCTAAAATGTTATCTACAGGCTGTCCACCAACGGATACAGTGCTAGAAAGGTTATCTAGAAGCGTCCCCAACTGATATAGTGCCAGAATTTATCTAAAGGCCGTCCACCAACTAATACAGTGCTAAAATGTTGTCTAAAGGCGATTCACCAACGGATACATCACCACCTCTATACATGTATAACCTTTCTAACACTGTATCCGTTGGTGGATCTCCTCTAATTTTTATTCTTCTTGTTTTGTTTGAAAGGGAGGCAATTATCTTACTCCCATCAATTTTTTTTTATTTAAAGCAACCATCAACTTGAATGCTTTTCACTTGATAATGTTGTAAAATAACATGTTATTGGCAACAAAGGATTATTGTTCTATTATTTAATACATATTAAAGCATATGATAACACATAAATCAATTTTGATTTTGATGGCAGGGATTGTCTACGAAAATTCCAAAATGGGTGATTTTGGTTTAATATTTTGACAATTTAACCCCAAAAATCAGTTTTTAAAGTTTTATTTATCCTTACTAGAACCATTACACAGTTAAAACGATTGTTTGTCTAACCTGCATATTTGGTGTATCTATATTAATATCCACGTTCACAGTAGGGAAATCCAAAAAATTCGCGTTTTCATTTATTTTTTCAACAATTTTACCCAAAATACATTTTTTAATGTTTAAGTTATCCTTAATAGTACTATTTCACAATAGAGATGTATAAGTATCTAGCTTTTAAATTGATAACCAACGACACAGTACTGAAATCCCTAAAATTGGCGTTTTCATTTATTATTTCAATAGTTTTGCCTCAAAAAACATATTTCGCATGATTTGATTTTCCTAGATTTTTCTTCTGTTATTTGGTACATGCTCTACCATATGAAAACACAAAAACCATTTCTGTGCATCTTTTCCTTTATTTGGATGTTTGACGCCAGGAAATCTCTACTAAAATCTCCAAATTTGGGTTTTTGTTTAATATTTTCATGATTTTCACCCAAAAAGAACCATTTATTGAAAATTTTATATATCCTAATTAGTACTATTCCACTGTGGATATAACTGTCATTCTAATTTGTAAATTTGGAGCCTTTATGTTAAAACCCAGGGTCACAGTATGGAAATTCCAAAAATTATCATTTTCGTTTATCAATTCAACCATTTTACCCCAAAAAATCGGATTTCGCATCGTTTGATTTTCCTAGATTATTTTTCTGTTTTTCGGTACATATTGGGGCATATGAAAACACAAAAATCATTTCTGTGCATTTTTTTCCCCCAAATTTTTTAAATGCCCTCTACTATAACAATATGACAGGAATTAAAAAAGGGAGGTAATTTTTTTGTTCAATTACACACAACGACTGTGCTGTATAACACAAAAGTTATATATTGAGTTTGTGGACATATAAGGCTTTCATGTAAAGAAGGTTTCGTGATTAGATCTTGTTTCT
This sequence comes from Gari tellinella, assembly GCA_922989275.2. Classification (NCBI taxonomy): domain Eukaryota; kingdom Metazoa; phylum Mollusca; class Bivalvia; order Cardiida; family Psammobiidae; genus Gari; species Gari tellinella. Next base: position 44,033,855 of record OV277861.1, on the reverse strand, counting down.
ATAATATGTTTTCAACATTTATAAAGGAAAAAGTGACTTGTTTTTGTATAAAAATTGCATTCTGTACTTTTAAGGGGAGATAATTTGAATAAAATTTGAGTTATGTCCAATTGTTTTTGCATTTTTTGCTTTCAGTTAGTTATGTTGCATAAATGAATCATTTTGTGTTAGATATATAAGTTTAATAAAAAAATTATATTAGTGCAACAACTACACATACAATTACGTATTTCTCCATTTATGCAAGGGGAGGTAATCTTCAAAGTCAAATTTTAGACTAAAGCCCCAACGTTCAAAGTGCAGAAAATGGGATTTGAACCTACAGACCCTGGGCTTTCAGAAAAACATAGTGACCAAAAGTCCCCCTATGGGGGGAGGGTTCACATTATTGGCCAGCAGCCTAATGTATGTCCATCCTATTCACGACTACAATGCCGTCTGCTTAAAATTGTCGTCTGCTGTTAGTTACATTACATAATCGACATTTAGTTACATAATGGACATTTTGACAGAACACACTTTATGACGAGTAACAAACAGCTTAAATCCAGATCAGACGCCGCTTTACGCGGCGTCTGATCTGGATTCAAGCTGTTTGCAAATGTAGGCCAAATTTCCTCCCTATAACGACTCCCTCCGAACAACACACACCATATGTGTATCCCATTGGGTGTCGTTGTAGAGAGGGAGGGGGCACTGTAATTAGAGTAGCAATCCGATCTCGTCAATGAGACTGCTTTTGAGTCACGGGAAAGGGTCATACAGAATTTAAAAGATCATGAATGATTACGTACAGCGCTCCCTCTCTACAACGGCCCTCCCAACAACGACTCCCTCCTTACAACGACCATTGTCGAAGTTTTTATGTCCAAACTTTTCATGGCTGCAATACCGTCTGCTTAAAATTGTCGTCTGCTGTTTTTTCTTAAAGTTACATAATGAACATGTTGATAGAAAAAAACTTAATGACGAGTGTGACAAACAGCTTGAATCCAAATCAGACGCCGCGTCAAGGTGTTTGCAAATTTAAGTCGATTTCCCACCCTATAACGACTCCATCCGAACAAAGCACGCAATATGTGTCTCCCATTGGGTGTCGTTGTCGAGAGGGAGCGGTGTACTTTTAAACAAATCGAGTGAATTCCAGGGTACTCACTCAGAAATATTTTGTATTTGACTTTTTTAAAAAAAAGTCCTTTCACAGGTTACTTCGTCACAGATTCGGGTCATTGACTGTTTAAACCTTTCACTGCCAAGGTCGCCTAAAATATACTTTGCAAATAGTTTTGAACCAGATCAGACGCCACGTAACGCGGCGTCTGATAAGGATCCAAACTGTTTAGCACACGTACTAATATTTCTTATGATTTACTACCTTAAATTTAACTTTGATACGTTTTAGCAGACAATAATATTGAGGCAGACGATAATATAGCGCGTATAGCGGTAAAGGTGTAAATCATCCCGATTAATTTGCCGCTAAAAGGCTTAATCCCGTCACTGCCTTACCCCGAGTACGATGGTTATTTGCAAACAGTTTGGATCCTAATCAGACGCCGCGTGACGCGGCGTCTGATCAGGATCGAAACTGTTTAACACTCATTTCAAAATTTCTTAAATCAAAATACCTAAAATTTAATTTGAGAAATAAAAGCAGACGACAATTGTTTAAAATTGATGACGTCACGGCAGCTAAAAGGCTTAATCATCCTTACTGTGAGAGAATCAGTGTAGTATAGTTTATACAGTGGAGAAAACGTTATTCTTTCCCAATAAACGCGTTTACGCTAAAACTGTTATTTCCAATGCAAACAGTTTGGAGCCAGATCAGACGCCGGGTAACCCGGCGTCTGATCACGCTCCAAACGGCTTGTCGTCTGGGTTAAAGTAAATGTCAGAATTGTCAAAAAGTTGTCATTTTCTCCATTATATTGCAATGCGTTTGCGTTTCGTTTGCGTTTAAACGGAAAAGAATAACGTTTTCTCTACTGTAGTCGTTTGCAAACCAGTGTAGACTCAATTCAGAGGTTATAGGAGGTTATAGGAGCCGACTGATCAGGATGTGCTCTGTTTGGCATTTTTAAGCTTGCTTGGACACATCCCTCAGTATTCATAAGGCTCCAAACTGTTTGCGATGGACGTCGTTGTTGTTGTAGCATGAACACGTTTATTTGGAAAGAATAGCGTCTTCTCTATTGAAATACAGTCCTCCCTCCCAACAACGGCTCTCCCAACAACGACTCTCTCCTTACAACGGCCCTTGTCGCAGTTCCATAAACAGGGCAGTTATGTATAACGCTTTAACTGTTGCAAATATCGTCTGCTGTTTTTCTCAAAGTTTTATAATGGACATTTTGACAGAAAAAAACTTAATGACGAGTGCAAATTTCCCTCCCTATAACGACTCCCTCCGAACAACGCACGCAATTGTTTGTCTCCCGTTGGGTGTCGTTGTAGAGAGGGAACACTGTACATGCATAGTTTTTCATCAGGAATTAAATGATCGAGATATTTCGACTTTCATCTTGCCTTAAGCATACATCTGCCTTAAACACAGTTGGATAAAGGTGATATGCGCTTCAAACTGTGGAGCAGATGGTTAAGCGTCCATGTGCCTTAAAACATTTATAAACATGTGTATATAGTGAAGAAGACGCTATCCTTTCTTGTATAGACGAAACGAAACGAAAAGAAACGCAAATTTAATACAATAAAATGTAGACATAAACGTTTTTTTAGAAATTGTTACGATATATTTTTATCTGAATGTCAAACAGATAGGAGGCTGATCAGACGCCGGGTTACCCGGCGTCTAATCTGGCTCCAAACTGTTTGCAAAGGACATAATACCCCGTTAGTTTTAGTATGAAAGCGTTTGTTGGGAAAGAATAACGTCTTCCCTATCTGTAGGTAATAAGCACTTCTGACTATTGAGTGAACGGTACACTGATAAATGAAGACAATTTGAAACTGAGTGACACCATTCCTCACACGAACCCCTCCTGGGCGTTTGGCCTGAATTGAATTTTGCTCACAGATACTTAGGAATTTCAACTGTGATGGTTGACACTCTCAACGATTATGCATTTAGTTATCATTTGATTTAGTTTTATCCTTTATCGTGTCAAAAGCGTAACAGTTTGCATTTACAAACAATTTGGATACAGATCAGGGGTCGAGTTACTCGGCGTCTGATATGAATCCAGACTGTTTGAATTTCGTCTAATGCTTGTTAAGTTAAATTATTAAATTTAAATGTTTTATTTTGAGAAAACCAATCCCCATGGAAACATTGTTACGGTTAGAAATTTTACATGTAAAGATTCAAATGTTTTGCACACTACGGGCGAGTTTGTAAAAGCTGGAGCAAACACGTTGATTCTACATGAGAGTCTGTGTCTCATCTTGATCCAAACTGTTTGGAATTCTGATTATATTTTCTGAAATAAAGAGGCGGATAAATGAGTTTTAACAACATTTGTTGACGACATTTCATCACATGATAATTTCATAGCGTTTTTAACTCGTTGAACCCTAGTCACGCATATTTGCGTCATTTGCAAACAACGTACCGGTGAGGAGTACACTTGTCCTATGCAAACAGTGTAGACCCTGGCCAGAGGGCTCCTTAAGGGTCTACACTGTTTGTAATTTTGACATACATGTATATTGTAAAAATCAACCCTAAAAATTCAAAAATGGACTAGACTTAATTGAAAACTAGAATTGTCCATTTGAAGTTTCAGGGAGGAAAAGGTTAAGGTAAGATATCAACAAATCAGCACGTGTCAAACCATGCATACAGTGGGGAAGACGTCATTCTTTATCGATAATCGCGATTATAATACAAGCCTTACATATATGCCCATATACGATCGCCAATCTCGAGCAGAAGTAATTAAATTAATATTTAAGAGTGCCTTTTTGTTTTCTTTTTGACGTTTAAAAATAAATGCATTCAAGAATTACTACCATCTAAAATGTAAATCCAAATTTAACTTACGCATTGACCATGCAATTTGACCTAACGTGAACTTATTCCGAACGGCTATTCTGTCGCATCAGTGTAGACCAGTCGTCTGGCTCCGGTTGTCCAGCCCCTGCCTTGAAAATACCTTATTAATGAGCAACCACCAGTTTTCAGTTTGAAAAATACCTTAATGAGCAACGACCGTCAGTCTCTAGTTTGAGAAATACCTTATTAACAGAATAATCGTCTTTGTTGAGTTAGGCTCTCATTGACTTGATCAAACAGAAACTCAGGAATTTAAACTGAAGCATTTAAAATAACCAGCAGTAAAGCATTTATTATATGAATGGACTTGTCTCAGAGAACAGTCATTTGGCTACAGTACAGAAAAGACGCTATTCTTCCCATTTAAACGCAAGCGAAACGTTATGAAGTAAAATATAGAAAATTACATTTTGTTTTAGTTTCTGAAGATTTATTTTAATCTGAGTGACAAACAGTTTGGAGTGACCAACAATTCAGAGCCTGGTCAGGCCCTGGGTTACCCGGTGTCTGATCAGGCCCAAACTGTTTTCAATAGACATACATTTACGTGTTTTAGCGTAAACGCATTATTGGGAAATAATGGTACCTTCTCCATTGTACATGTATATATAAACTCTTGAAACAAAACGCATGTAAAACTTCTCATTTTTAGGGGGTTTAAAACCCCGTTCACGGTAACCAATTGTCGTCTGTTTTAGATTTTTAGATGTAAATATATACTTGACTTCAGACCAGGGGTCCGTTTCATAAAACTTCTTACGACAAATGTTGTCGTAAGTCAAAACTTTAAAATACATTTAATTTGTGATTTCTCTATCTAATCCTGTCTTGTGACATCTTTTTGGAATCGTCTTTTCAAGACGATTCCAAAAATATATCACAAGACAGGATTAGATGGAGAAATAAATAATAATTGAGCGTTTTATAATCTGACTTACGATAACATTTGTCGTAAGATGTTTTATGAAACGGGGCCCAGGATCCAAACTCTTTGCAAATAACCATTGTACACGGGGTAGGGCAATGAATGGGGTTCAACTAAATCTGATCGCCAAATGCCAACCATTTAAAGCCTACCCATACGCCTTTCTTTAAAATTTCGTCTGCTACATGAAGGCCTTAAATTGTAGTTTGCTTCAGAATTCACCTCTCCACATATTTTATTATCATATTATGTCATTTTAGCTAATGTAACGTAGATAAGAGTCTCAAACAATTTATATCCTGATCAGTTGCCGAGGAACTCAACATCAGATCTGGTTCCAAACTGCTTGCATATAAGAATATTACAGTCGTTGTTAGACATTGAAGGGGGTTAATATAACTTTAGTATATATCTTTATAGCGGTTTTATTCATTTTATTCCTTCACAGTAGGATATAATTGTCTTCAAAATTATCGTCCGCTTGAATTCTAGTAACTAAGATAATAGTTTTTAAAAAAACAAAGACTAAAAAAATATCGATATGAGTGTCAAACAAATATTGTTCCTAATCAGTCACCGAGTTACTCAGCGCCTGATAAGGATCCAAACTGTTTGTAAAATGTCATAGCACACGTGCCAATTCAGTTAAGGGGGACTAATTGCTATCTGTAAAGAATAAAGTGCATATAAATAGACCAAGTGGTTTACTTTTCAACCCACTTATATTTTTTGGCACGATGGGGATTGTTTACTTAACTATTAACCCGCTTTACGCAATTTTATTAAATTATTTTCATCAGTTTGGATTCAGATCAGACGCAGAGAAACGGCGTCCCATCAAGGATGCCAACTATTAACATTTGAATTTGATATCTGTTCAGTGAAAAAAGTATAGAATTTGAAAGAGGAGATATTGCAGACGGCACCAACGAAGCAGTCGATAAAATAGATGGATGAGGGTTGAATTTTAACTCTTACAATGTCAACTTGAATTATCTGTTTTAACTCTTGCCCAGCTATAATAGCGTCTGCTTTAATACAGTGATCAGTTTTATTGTTTCAAAGTTATTCTTAAGGCAGAATAATTGAAAACATATCGAAATGATTGCCAAACAGTTTGGATCCTGATCAGACGCCGCGTAACGCGGCGTCTGATCAGGGTACAATAATTTGGAAAGACGGCTGTATTCGCCTATGACGTGGAAGAGTTGAAATCTGTACCATTGTTGGAGATTTGTTATGTTGTCCGGGCAATGACATGTCATATGCTTTAATGGATTCATCATCTACAGAACAGTAAAACCTCTCCATTACGACCACTAAATTGTGTTAAAATATTAGGTGGTTAAGACAGGTGACTGCTTAAAGCTAGGTGACAGTAAAACAGAAAGCTCATAGAGGAGCTTTCTGTGTTATTGTCACCTTGCTTTAAGCAGGAGCTTTCTGTTTTATTGTCATTTTGCTTTAAGCTGTCACCTGTCTTGTAAACAATCAATTAGACTTAGTCTAAATGGTTGTAATAGAGAGGTGTTACTGTATAAGTGCACTATGTCAACTCAACTCAACTCAATTTTATTGGCAATCGGCAACATAAAAGCGCCATTGGCCATGTACAATAGATCAATTAACGTGAAATATGACCATGACATTTACATAAACACAACTCAACTTAACAACTCAATTTTACAAGTACAAAACATTCAACTGAAAATATTATAACTTGTATATACACTATTATAGTATATTATTGATATTATCAATCTGCAACTACATTATTTCGTATATTCATTGCAACCTTGATATATTTTGCTACGTTTAATTGAACTTTTTTGTTCTTTGAAGAAAGCAATTTTATGAACTTATTTAGAGAGGACCATGAAATATGTTTTAAAATTTCAACTCTTTCTTGTTTATATTTTTGACATATTAATAAAAAGTGATATTCTGATTCAATAGCATTTTGATTACAAAAGATACAGACTCTATTTCTACGATCAATATTAGTATATCTTCCAGCTTCTATAGCCAAGTTATGCGAGGAAATACGAAATCTTGTAAGATGCATGCGTAAAGAATTGTTAGTTATATTTTGTAGATAAGATTCCATTTCAAATGATTCCTTGAACATTACATAGTATTTCAGTTTTGGTGAGTTTGTTATTGATGTTCGCCATTCCTGGATAAAATTGTCCCTTATTCTCCTCTGTATAGCAGGAAAGTAATTGGCAGTAGTATCCAAGTTATCCCAAATAAACGTGTAACCCAAACTATCCAATTTTCTTTTTATATGACTACCCCAACTCTTATTGTTTCCCATCAAAGTTATACAATGCTCTCTATAGATATTATAAACAGTACTCATATTATCACCATATTTCTTGATTTTCAACCAGTATTTTAACGATCTTTCTATGCATATAACAGAAAGCGGAAATCTACCTAATTCACCCAGAACTGCATAATTTACAGACTGAGATCGTACACCAAGTATGATTTTACAAAATTTTATATGAAGTTTATCTATCTCCTTGAAATTGTATATACCCCATACCTCAGATGCATACGTAATGATAGGAACAACCATCCTGTCAAAAAGTAGAAGTTTGGTACGTACATCTAATTCTATTTTCCGAAATAAATATAAAAGACTATACATTGCTTTCGTGGCCTGGTCTTTTAATGCTTTAAAAGCATAGACTAGATTTCCAGTTTTCATAAATTTTACACCCAAATAACAAAAATTATCAACAACTTCTATTTTCTCGTTGTTTATGAACCACTCAAAATTTAATGCTGATCGTCTTTTTTCAAAAACACAAATCTTTGTTTTCGCTACATTTATTTTAAGACCCCATTTAGTCGAATACAAATATAAACTATCAAGTTGTCGGTATTTTGTAGATATAATAAATTACCTTATAAGGAAAGATAGACATTATTTTCCATTGAAACGCAAACAAAATACAACTAAATGTGACATATAGGATCTGTCATGAGTCGATGTTTAAGACAAGCTGATCTCAAACGAGTCTAGAATTGAAATGTTATTAAGCGAGCCTTGGCGAGATCAACTTGTCTTAAACATCGACGAGTGACAGATTCTTTTTCTCACATATCCAACGATTTTGAGCTATAAGCAATAGGCATTTTTTGGAACCCTGGTGACGTCAAAACGCCGTTATAAATAGTGACGTTATAGTGACGTCATCAAAGTGATCTCACACATGTTGGAGATAGGATAAGGATACCCCCGGTATTCGTAACCTTTTTTTGTTCGCTATAGAAAACAAGGGTAGTTATGTGAGAAAATTGAATGTTTGGGGATTTTTTTGTATCTGAGTGACAAACATGTTGGACTGATCAGACGGTCAACTTGGTCGCTCAACGCAAGTTTAGCTGTTTAAACTGTCGTTAAAACGGTAACTTCTGTTTAAAGATACTAAAAACCAAAATTGGTCAAAACTGGTTTAGGCAAATGGATTCCATCCACCTACATAAGCATGTAAATGTAAGTTAGTTTAATAAAATGATTTATGTTTACAAATGAATTTCAAATAATAAAAAAAACTATTTTAGCTCGGTCAGGATCGAACCGGTGCAGAATGAGAAGACAAAACAAGATTTATATGCGCTATTAAAAGTGTACATACCAACGCTACAGCCACCACGACTACCGAAATACGACGGGGAACTCTATCAGTGATTTTCTTGAAGATGTTTTTAAACCGATCGTATTTGTTAAATACCATATGCACGATACATTTGCTATTATTAGATTTATGCTCAACGTAATCTGCTTTGGCGCGATTTTCTTAAAGTTTATTATGAGCGCTGTACACGACAAATTCTGAAATATTTCGTTTGAACAGTGAAAACTTTGCAGTATAATAAATTCGTTATACAGTTTCTTCACAGGGTACATGAGTATTTCTTCCCGGCTGGTAAAATCATGTATCCCTCGCCTAACGGCTCGGGCAACAATGATTTTCCACAGCCGGGAAGAAATCCTCATGTACCCTGTGAAGAAACTGTATAACTAATTATGTAAGGAATATATTTAAAAAGGCATGTAAGGTCATTTACTTATTTTTACATACATGTATATATATATACACTTTTATGAAAATGCATCATTTGATTTCAGTATCTTTAACAGCACTATAAGAAGGGATCCCAAACAGTAAATAGACGAGATAGACATTATGCTTTCCCCCAATAAACGATTTTATCCTAACATTTGTATGTCCATTGCAAATAGTTTGGAACCAGATCAGACATCCGATGTCTGCTCATGATCCATACTGTTTGTCACTCATATTAAAAAAAACTCAGTTAGTTTCCATAAACATGCATTATCTATATATTTGATTGCATTGATGAGGGCCTCATGGAAGATTGGTTTATACCAAATGAGTTCTCTCGTTAAATAAAGTCTTTGTTATTATTATTATTATTATTATTATTACGTTTGCGTTTAGGTTCGTTAAAACGGGAAAGAAATATAACGTATAACTGTATATGCATAGATGTGTCACTGGCTATAATATGAATATGATAGATATGCCAGGTCTTCACTATGAAAGACATACCCTCCATACCATTTATCATTTATTTAAGTACCCTGTACAATTATAGTGAAGTAGACACTATCCTGTCCCCTTTTAAACGCCACAAATCCCATACACATAATGTGACATTGTACTAAAATGTACAAAATGACAACTGTTTTAAAAAGAATGACGACTAATTTTAATATGAGTGCCAAACAGTTTTGAGAATGATTGATCAGACGCTGGGCTACCTGGTGTCTGATTTATAGCTCCAAATTGTTTTAAATGGACAAATGGCATATGGCATAAAAGCATTTATTGTGAACGAATATCGTCTTCCCAGCTATATTTGAATACATGAATTAGGCTAAATCTTCTGTTTGCATTGTGGTCATGCTGTTCCGTCCCTTACACTGCCGAAATAAGGACATATCCTGTCTTACACATTCTCTGCCATAATACCATCTGTTTTACCCATTACCCCATAGCCTGTTTCTAATATTGAATTTAGTTGACCACTTAAAGCAGGTTGAAAGTAAAGCAGAATGCGCCTTATGGCGCATTCTGCTTTACTTTCAGCCTGCTTTGAGGTACCATCTACTAGAATATAGAAAATATTCTTATGATACATGTTCATGACCGTATAAATTGAAGTATTTTCTAAATTGGAGCAAAAATGAAAGGGCGTAAAAAGGCGTATTTATGGGGTAATGGGTTAAGAAAGACATCAGCTGCAAATTTTATAATTTAGGCATTTAGCCATAACCTTTTCACTGCCAACGACGCCAAAAATGCGACTTTGCAAACAGTTTGGACCCTATTCTAACGCGGCGTCTGATCAGGTTCCAAACTGTTTGACATTCGTATCGACATTTCTTCAGCCCTAAATTTTACTTTAAAGATATTACAGACGACACTACAAATGTAGACAATATTTTGGCGGTAAGAGGGTTAATGCAGACGATAACACGTGACATTGGTACAGTGGAGAATCTGTAATTCTTTCCCAATAAACGCGTTTACGCTAAAACTATTATTTCTATTGCAAACAGTTTGGAGCCAGATCAGACGCCGGGTAACCCGGCGTCTGATCAGGCTCCAAACTGTTTGCCACCAAGGTAAACATGAATTATCAGAATTGTCCAAAAGTTGCAATTTTCTACGTTTTAGTGTTTTGCGTTTGCGTTTCGTTTCGTTTAAACGGGAAAGAATAACAGATTCTCCACTGTACGTTTGTCAAGCGAGCTTTGATCCCGATCAGACGCAGTGATAATCACTGTTTAAAACGGTTTTCAAAAGATGATGTTCACAAACGAGCTTAACTTACAATGTAGCAGGGAGAAAAGTTAAGCTTTCATCTATATATAGCTTAACTCTTTCCTCCCTGAAACTTTAAATGGACAATTCCATTTTCCATTTCAGTCTAGTCCATTTCTGACTTTTAAGTGTTGTTTTTGTCAATGTTTAGCATTGTGACAAACAGTGAAGACCCTGATCAGAGGGCTCCTTTCGGAGCCCTCTGATCTGGGTCTTCACTGTTTGCATAGGACATGTGTACTATTCATATGTACCCTGTTTGAAAAGGACGACTATAAGCGTGACTAGGGTTCAAAGCGTTAAACTCCAAATGCTTCTTCCAACCCCATTTACCCGTGAAACATCAAATGGACAATTCCATATACCGTATCAGTTAAGTCGAGTCCATTTAAACTAGCTAGGGTTGTTTTTACAATAAATAACAAAATGAAAAACAGTCCAGACCCTGATCAAAGAGCTCCTTTATATATTTGTCATTAAGGCAAGTGACAGGTTCACGCAAAAACGAAAATAACGCGGAAATGATCAAATGAAACTATAACTTTGCTTTGAACTAACAATTGTGCCTAACCCTAACACAACCAATTAAGATGTCTCCATTTTCATGGTCCACCTAGCGAAATGATTCAGTATTCTTTTTCAAATGCAATACGTGTATTTGCGGAACAAATTATTTACACAAATACAAACTAACGCGAACAGTTAATAATAGTTTACTTTCCTTTTATTGAAAGGTGTTTATTATCAACCCTTATCGTGCAGCGAAACGCGGCATCTAATCTGGGTCAAAACTGTTTGGCACTCGTATGTACAGTGGAGAAAACGTTATTCTTTCCCGTTTAAACGCAAACGAAACGCAAAACACTAAAATGTAGAAAATGACAACTTTTTGACAATTCTGACTTTTCATTTTTATCTAAATGGCAAACAGTTTGGAGCCTGATCAGACGCCGGGTTACCCGGCGTCTGATCTGGCTCCAAACTGTTTGCACTGGAAATAATAGTTTTAGCTTAAACGCGTTTATTGGGAAAGAATAACGTTTTCTCCACTGTAACTTACTTCAGTTCAGATAGCTTCAATTTCGCAGACGGTCCATTTGAAGCAAGCTACTGTTCAACTTGATTTAGAGTTAGATCTTAAGTAACCCGGTGTCTAATCAAACTCCAAACTGTTTTCCACTCAAATCAAATAAACAGTCTTCATTTCGAAAATCCATTATTTGTTTTACCCATTACCCCATAGCCTGTTTCTAATATTGAATTTAGTTGACCACTTAAAGCAGGTTGAAAGTAAAGCAGAATGCGCCTTATGGCGCATTCTGCTTTACTTTCAGCCTGCTTTGAGGTACCATCTACTAGAATATAGAAAATATTCTTATGATACATGTTCATGACCGTATAAATTGAAGTATTTTCTAAATTGGAGCAAAAATGAAAGGGCGTAAAAAGGCGTATTTATGGGGTAATGGGTTAAGAAAGACATCAGCTGCAAATTTTATAATTTAGGCATTTAGCCATAACCTTTTCACTGCCAACGACGCCAAAAATGCGACTTTGCAAACAGTTTGGACCCTATTCTAACGCGGCGTCTGATCAGGTTCCAAACTGTTTGACATTCGTATCGACATTTCTTCAGCCCTAAATTTTACTTTAAAGATATTACAGACGACACTACAAATGTAGACAATATTTTGGCGGTAAGAGGGTTAATGCAGACGATAACACGTGACATTGGTACAGTGGAGAATCTGTAATTCTTTCCCAATAAACGCGTTTACGCTAAAACTATTATTTCTATTGCAAACAGTTTGGAGCCAGATCAGACGCCGGGTAACCCGGCGTCTGATCAGGCTCCAAACTGTTTGCCACCAAGGTAAACATGAATTATCAGAATTGTCCAAAAGTTGCAATTTTCTACGTTTTAGTGTTTTGCGTTTGCGTTTCGTTTCGTTTAAACGGGAAAGAATAACAGATTCTCCACTGTACGTTTGTCAAGCGAGCTTTGATCCCGATCAGACGCAGTGATAATCACTGTTTAAAACGGTTTTCAAAAGATGATGTTCACAAACGAGCTTAACTTACAATGTAGCAGGGAGAAAAGTTAAGCTTTCATCTATATATAGCTTAACTCTTTCCTCCCTGAAACTTTAAATGGACAATTCCATTTTCCATTTTAGTCTAGTCCATTTCTGACTTTTAAGTGTTGTTTTTGTCAATGTTTAGCATTGTGACAAACAGTGAAGACCCTGATCAGAGGGCTCCTTTCGGAGCCCTCTGATCTGGGTCTTCACTGTTTGCATAGGACATATGTACTATTCATATGTACCCTGTTTGAAAAGGACGACTATAAGCGTGACTAGGGTTCAAAGCGTTAAACTCCAAATGCTTCTTCCAACCCCATTTACCCGTGAAACATCAAATGGACAATTCCATATACCGTATCAGTTAAGTCGAGTCCATTTAAACTAGCTAGGGTTGTTTTTACAATAAATAACAAAATGAAAAACAGTCCAGACCCTGATCAAAGAGCTCCTTTATATATTTGTCATTAAGGCAAGTGACAGGTTCACGCAAAAACGAAAATAACGCGGAAATGATCAAATGAAACTATAACTTTGCTTTGAACTAACAATTGTGCCTAACCCTAACACAACCAATTAAGATGTCTCCATTTTCATGGTCCACCTAGCGAAATGATTCAGTATTCTTTTTCAAATGCAATACGTGTATTTGCGGAACAAATTATTTACACAAATACAAACTAACGCGAACAGTTAATAATAGTTTACTTTCCTTTTATTGAAAGGTGTTTATTATCAACCCTTATCGTGCAGCGAAACGCGGCATCTAATCTGGGTCAAAACTGTTTGGCACTCGTATGTACAGTGGAGAAAACGTTATTCTTTCCCGTTTAAACGCAAACGAAACGCAAAACACTAAAATGTAGAAAATGACAACTTTTTGACAATTCTGACTTTTCATTTTTATCTAAATGGCAAACAGTTTGGAGCCTGATCAGACGCCGGGTTACCCGGCGTCTGATCTGGCTCCAAACTGTTTGCACTGGAAATAATAGTTTTAGCTTAAACGCGTTTATTGGGAAAGAATAACGTTTTCTCCACTGTAACTTACTTCAGTTCAGATAGCTTCAATTTCGCAGACGGTCCATTTGAAGCAAGCTACTGTTCAACTTGATTTAGAGTTAGATCTTAAGTAACCCGGTGTCTAATCAAACTCCAAACTGTTTTCCACTCAAATCAAATAAACAGTCTTCATTTCGAAAATCCATTATTTGTTGCAGAGCATTTGTATTTATTTTCGTTTCAACGTACAAGAATATCATCTGTCTCACTGTGTGCAAGTCAGCAACAAAGGCATGGTATAGTATGTAAATGATAAGAAGTTATTTTTCCGGTTTAATCTTTTCTCTCTCAATGACGCTTAAAAGCGCGTTTCAAACAGTTTGACACTCGTTTTGAAATTTCTTCAGGCATACTGCCTTATTTTTAAACTTTGAAACGACATTGCAGACAACAAAATTGAAGCAGACGACAATGAAACGGTGAAGGGGTAAACATCTCACAGAAAAAAGGCAGTGAAAGGGTTTAACGAACTATAGACTCATACACGCAAATAAATGCAGAAACCGACATATTTTCGAAGTGTTAACGATTTAATTCAATATGAATGGCAAACAGTTTGAAGCCTGATAAGACGCCGTGTTACCCGGCGTCTTATCGGGCTCCAAATCGTTTGCAATGAAAATATTAATTGTTATCGCACAAACGCGTTTATTAGGAAAGAAAAACATCTTCGATGCTGTAATTGACAAGTGATGCAGGCTAGTTTTTTCTGCTTCAGACATTTAATTAGACATGTGAAAGTTAAAATGTCACACCGTGGACACATGTTAATTATGACATTACTCCCGACGTCGTCTGCAATATAGTTTTTAATTAAACAAATTAAGCAAGAATTTAAGTAGTTCCCAGGTGTTAAACTGGCACAGGTTAAACGACAGGGGCCCGTTTCATAAAACTTCGTACGACAAAAACGGTCGTAAGTCAGATTAGTTTATTATAAAAGTCTCAATTATCATTTATTTTTCTATCTAATCCTGTTTTGTAGCATTTTGTAGCATCTCTTTGGAATTGTCTACAAAAGGCAATTGCAAAGACATGTCACAATACAGGATTAAATGGGGGAAATCAGAAATTAATTGAATTTTAAAGTTTTGGCTTACGACCGTTTTTGTCGAACGAGGTTTTATGAAACGGTCCCAGAACAGTAACTGCTATAAAGAGTTACGGTGTATATCATCAGGCAAACAAAGTTGCAAATCATTGCAAATTTAGGAAAGAGAGGGGAAAGCTTTTGAAAAACGTAGGAAATGTTTAGAGGTTATTTTTATTCTCTAGCCCAAAACGGTGCTGGTGAAGGGGTAAAAATCTCTCGAATAATTTTATCATGAAAGGGTTAAAAAGAAGTCACTGCATTTTCAAGAATTGTCATTGTTCTACACTTCATTTCATTGCGCTTGTGTTTCATTTTGTTTAAATGTGAAAAATTAACAACGCATTCTCCAATGTATGCAAGTCACAAAATCAAAGCTTTCAGTTTGTTTAATTTAAACATATTTTATTTCAATATATACAAAGATTCGGCCCTTCCTTTCAGTTTGTTGCAAACGGTGCACACCCAAAATAACCTGGGCGACAAGGAACACTGGGTTAATATGGTCCTCATAACTCATGTCGCCATGACTTGACAATTTACATAACATTAAATCATATGGCCATCTGCTTCTTGTTGTGAAAGTAGGTTAACCCTTTCAACTTCAAAAGCACCGTCTGCTTTAAACCCTTTCACCATAGAAGCGTCTTTTAGCGGATATGATTTATTCCTCCGCTGATAAAAAAATAGTTCCAATTTAATCAGTCATGAATATAATAGTATAGATAATATTTTCTATATTCTAGCACGTGGAAGCTTAAAAAAGACTGAAATACGCCTAAAGGCGCATTCTGCTTCACTTTCAACCTGCTTTAAGTGGTCACCTATATTCAATACTAGAAATAGGCTATGGGGTAAAGGGTTCAACCCTTTCAGCGCTATTATATATCGCCTACTAAAGGTTGCATAAACTATTATTTCATATAAAGATTTGAAGCAATTTAACCGAAAAAATATCGATCTGACATTATTTAGACGTGTCAGTGTTATTTGATCCAAACTGTTTGCAAAGTCGACTTTATTCGAAAAAAAAGGGTTAAACATAAATGGAGGTATTGATTGATTGATTTGATTTGATTTCGGCAATAGTGGCATAACATGGCAATACAAATGCATACACATATAATGAAAACTATAACAAATAATGCATATACACTGTACATGAAAATGCACATGATATGCTCACCAATACCAAGGATTGCACAAAAAAGGGAAAGTATATTTTCCCTTATTTCCATTGTGGTCCCCGATACTAGTGGCAGATCCATGAAAGTCATGCATTGGTTACATAAACAAAATAATAATTTAATGATATGAAAATATTTAGCAAGTTTTCAATATCACATAGTTTATGATAGTTTACTAGAAAGGACTTTTACGTAATAGACTTATCATCTGTAGATACTAGATATATTTGTAATAATATTCCAACACCTTGACATTCCTTACGAATAATATTGACAATGCAAAACTAAGCAAGTTTCAGCTTCCAAGAGTAGGTCTCAACTTTTCAACATCGTAACTTATATCTTTATTTTTTAACATCGCAATTTATATGTTTATTTCGTAATATATCATTGCGTATATATGAAAAATATGCAGTCGAAAATCCATACTTCGAACTCGCTTAAATCAAGCTTACCAGTAATTCATAAGTTTAATTTCGAAAACTCGATCTCGTTTAAGTCAAACATACCCGTATTTCAAAGTTAAAACGTGGCTTAGCAACGTTTTAACTTTGAAATATGGGTATGTTCGAACTAAAGCGAGTTCGAATTATCGAGTTTCGATTGTATTTCTTTTTCAGGACTGCAGTAAGGATTGGCTTGAACTATTCTTAAAGAATTCAGTCAAGTTGCACAATACATCAGCGAACACCATCGTGTTAACACTTATCTTGCCATTGTTGTTAAACAGACGTTGTCAGAGACCTGGTCTCATTTTTCGATTAAGTCTTAAATTCCACGTGGGTGTACACCTTCAATTGCAAACAATTTGAATCCAGATCAGACGCCGAGTAACTCGGCGTCTGATCAGAATTCAAACTCTTTGACACCCATGTTGCACGTCTTTAATATAAAATACAAAACTTTCAAAGCAATATAGATCTATATGGGGTTAATGCTCTAATTTAAAACCTTAATGGGTCTTTATGCTTCACTCTTGTAGGTATAATTTTTCTAATTCAAACAAGCAACGGGATATTGAGTGTTGAATATCACTCCTCCTTATTTAGTTAGAACATAATCAAAAATACATAAGTTAATCTATCAAAAAATTCTAAACATTTCAGAGCGGCAGAGAGAATTTCTAATGTTTCCATGACAATTTGAGAGAAAACATATCTTCTTTCATACGTTTTAAATGTGGGATATCTGTATTTCACATTTTTTCTCAATTGTGTTGTGTCATCACTAGCTTCTCCACTATTTGAAAATGTCGTCTGCAAATTTTATCGTCAGCAACAATTCTCAAATTTTATAAAATCAAGTTTCTTTCCAAACAACCATAAGCAGGGTGTCAGACAGTTTGGATCCAGATGAGACGCTAAATTACTTGGCGTATCATCTGGACCCAAATTGTTAGCAAGTTGTCATCAAGAAATCGTCCACAACGTGCAGAAGGTTAAAGTGAGATAACATCTCATTAGTGAGAGATAAAATCGCTAAAAGGTTGACAGTAAACTCTCGTTATAGCAATATATAGAGGATAATCAATTTCTTTGGATTGATATGAAAAATATATCACGAGAATGGGTTGTTATCTGGTTAAAAAACGAGTCCGGGACGAGATGCTTTTTTTATTCAAACGATAGCTTAATAATATGTCTATGTCTATTGTTGTCTGTTGTTTCACACTATTTCTTAAAGGCATCGTGCTTGTAAAGCTGTGTCATAGTCTCCTAACCAGACACTGGGTTACATGGCGTCTGATCATGAACCAAACTGTTTGCAGAAGAACTAAGACACCGACATTTTAAAACTTAAATTTCTTTTACAGACGACACCTCTAAAGCAGACGGCGTCGCAGCAGGGTAAGAATTACTGTATACGTAAATTTGATGCATTTCATAACATTATTAATAACTTCTTTACTATTGAATACCAACAGTATCATATTACAATGTGAAATGAGGAGAGCAAGAGAATGCCATCATACAGAGGAGTAGATTATTATTTCCCAATAAACGCGTTTATGTCAAAAATCTTATGACACCTGTAAACAGTTTGGAGCCGGATCAGACGCCGGGTAACCCGTCGTCTGATCCGGCTCCAAACTATTGACCGCTCAGATTAAAATGAGTCATGAAAATTATCAAAAGAGTTGTAAGTGTTCCTATTGTAATGCATTGTATCGTTTAATTTCGTTTAAACGGGAAATAATAGTGTCTTCTCCACTGTATTATCATCGGCTATTTTAACCCTTTAATTGCTGGAATATCGCTGCTTCATATTCTGCATGCATTCATTTTTCAAATTTAAAATGTTTGGTTTTTTTCTATTATAAAAACATTAATACACACATCCAAATATTTGGATTTAGATCAGACGCTGAGTTACTGGGTGTATGATCTGGATCCATACCTTTTCCAAATGCTTTATGCAACCACGATTAGCTATGAAAACGTTAAACGTCTTCTTTAGATCAACGAAGCTCGGGATAGTGACATGATTAATTGATACTTTAATATTTTTTGCGAACTTGCATATTGTATCGGGACTCCAGGGAATGAACTTAATATTACAAATAGTTTCTACTTTATACGGTAACGAGGATGTCATTATTTTCCGTTTAAACGACAATAAACGCAAACTGATTTTTTAGAATATTGAGAAAGAACAAGGTCTTCTCCACCCGGTGCACGTGTACTCCTTCCAAGTCCCGTGCAGTTATTAGTGTTTTCTTCTGACCTGTTAGAGTTATTTTTAGATTGGAACATTCTAAAATTTTAAAAGGGATGATCACCGTACTCGTTGATTTCCGCACGGTCAGTCAGGGACAATACGGAAAGATGTATTTATTGTGTGTATCGGGTAATGTACAGTAGAAAAGACATTATTTCCCGAATAAACGCAAACACAATGCACTAAACTGTAGCAAATTAATTTTATTTTTTTAAAATATGGGTGGCAAACAGGTTGGAGCCTGATCAGACGCCGGGTAACTAACCTGTTTGCAATGGACATAATAGTTTTTAGCATAAACACGTGTATTGAGAATGAATTACATCTCTATTTACCATTATGAACTAATTTGTTCAAAAAATAACTCTGACAGGTCAGAAAAATCGGACAATACAAACTACTAAAACCTAATATTGTAATTGTTGTAAATATTTACACCTTATATTGTACATTCTCAAACTCTGTACTTTACATGTAGATACACAACCCCGTACTTAACCCTGATATCGTAAATTGTTAAAACTATATTGTAAATACTCAACCATATATATATATTAGATACACCAACTCAGACTTTATACTGTAAATACTCAAACCTTATATTGTAAATACTCAACCATATATATATTAAATATATCTACTCAGACTTAATATTGTAAATACTCAAACCTTATATTGTAAATGCACAACCATATATTTCCAGACCTTATATCGTAAACTATGATACTCAAACCTTATATCGTAAATACACAACAATATATTCTAAGACCTTATCTAATAAATACTCAAACCTTATATTGTAAATACACAACCATATATTCTCAGACCTTATATCGTAAATACTCAAACCTTATATGGTAAATACACAACGATATACATGTATTTTCAGACCTTATATTGATAATACTCAAACCTTACATTGTAAATACATAATCATATATTATCAGACCTTTTTATCGTAAATACTCAACCTAATATTGTAACAAACACACAGCCATATATATCAGTCCTTATATTGCAAATACAGAGCTCCCTCTCTACAACGGCCCTCCCAACAACGACTCCCTCCTTACAACACCCCTTGTCGCAGTTCCCTAAACATGACAGGAATGTCAAACCTATATACGACTGTAATGTCGTCTGCTTAAGATTGTCGTCTGCTTTTTCTCAAAGTTACATAATGGACATTTTAACAGAAAAATACTTAAAGACGAGTGGCAAACAGCTTGAATCCAGATCAGACGCCGCATGAAGCGGCGTCTGATCTGAATTCAAGCTGTTTGCAAATTAAGCTATTTTCCCTCCCTATAACGACTCCCTCCGAACAACAAGCTGTGTCTCCCATTGGGTGTCGTTGTTGTAGAGAGGGAACGCTGTACTCAAACCTTACACTATACATACACAACCATATAGATATTGAAGAGTAGTTATCAGGGGAGATAAATCATGCAAAACTTTTAAATAGAATCGTCTATTCTCAGACCTTATATCATTAATACTAGTCTAAAACCTTATATTGTAAAAATACAACCCTATTCTCACACTATATACTACTCCGATGCTACTTTTTTCATAAAAGGTTTGTCGGATACATAAGGACTTTATAATTATTTACAAATAACCCACTACTCCATCTCATTTTAAAGCTATGTGAAAGAAGTCCAGAAAACCTACATAGACCAGTTTAAACAACATTAACCCCATTCACTACCTACAGTGGAGAATCTGTTATTCTTTCCCAATAAACGCGTTTACGCTAAAACTATTATTTACAGTGCAAACAGTTTGGAGCCAGATCAGACGCCGGGTAACCCGGCGTCTGATCAGGCTCCAAACTGTTTCCCACCAAGATAAACATGAATTATCAGAATTGTCCAAAAGTTGTTCTTTTCTACGTTTTAGTGCTTTGCGTTTGCGTACGTTTGCGTTTAAACGGGAAAGAATAACAGATTCTCCACTGTACCTCGAGTACAATAATAGTTCTTTGTAAACCGTTTGGATCCTGGTCAGACGCCGCATAACGCGGCGTCTGACCAGGGACCAAACTGGTTGACACTCATTTCAAAATGTCAGACATTACATGACCAAGCTTGGGTGGTAACACCTAGTCTGAAAAAAAGGTAGGATTAAATCATGAATAGCATGCTTTTACTGTTACAATGCTGTATAGATGTCTAGGCAAAGAATCAGTCAGCCGTTTCATGTGAGGCCCGTACCTATAATAGGATAGTTGGGTTTGTAAAACCCATTGAAAAAACCCTTGAGTGTGAGCATGTGAGGGCCTCTATAGAAAACTTGAGATTACAGAACAGAACAGAACATATTTTTATTTTTGACTTATACATACAGTATCTCGTCAATACAAAATAAATAATATTCACAGATTGCTGACATTGGCTAAGCGCACGCTTCCCATGCTTTACAGTAGGTTTTGACACCTAGTGAGAACAATGGAGGGGGAATCAATGAATGGACTGGCTTAATGTCTTTAATTCAAAACACCTAAACATTAAATACGAAAAAAAAAGCAGACGACAATTGATTAAAACTGATGACGTCATGGCAGTGAAGGGTTTATAGGCGTCAAAGGTGACTACAGTCAACTTTGCAAAAATCATAGTTGGGACCAGATTAGATCAGACTTCGCGTAACACGGCGACTTATCAGGAACCAAACAGACATTTCTTAAGTTATACTACTTTAAATCCAACTTCGAAACGACTGTGTAGACATCAGTATTAAAGCAGACAGTACAAATTGTCATTGAAAAGGTTTTAAGTTTACTGCTAACATTCTGTGTTTAATAAACAAAGGTTTACTCTTTATGCACATCATATGCGTGTGATGTTTATGTTTGTTGTTTTAAGATTAACATTAAGCACTAGCGGCATTATTTTTTGTACAATATGGCATTATTTTTTGTACAATATTATGCGGTCTGATGCAATTCACAAAGTAAACATATTATTATCCCAGAAATATGCCTTCATATGCCTTTAATTCTTACCTTAACTTAAGAAAGTATTTAAAGCAGTAATGCATCAAAATGAATATTTCCTATATCCTACCAGATAGCATATTAAAGTAGGTTGTTTCCAAAGCTGAAAACAATCGATGGTGGAAAAATAAATTAAATTAATTTTGTCCAAGTCTAATACGGATAGAAAGTTAGAAACCGTTTGAAAACCTTATAAACTTTTCTTGCGTTTAACTTCTTAATCGCCTAATTTATCATCGGTTGAACCCGTTTTCATACAAAAAATTAATCTAAGGCAAACAGACTGAAAAAAACTAAAATGATTCTCAAACAGCTTGGACCCTTACAGTGGAGAATGTGTTATTCTTTCCCAATAAACGCCTTTACGCTAAAACTATTATTTGCAGTGCAAACAGTTTGGAGCCAGATCAGACGCCGGGTGACCCGGCGTCTGATCAGGCTCCAAACTGTTTGCCACCAAGATAAACATGAAATATCAGAATTGACCAAAAGTTGTTATTTTCTTCGTTTTAGCGCTTTGCGTTTGCGTACGTTTGCGTTTAAACGGGAAAGAATAACAGATTCTCCACTGTATCAGATGCCATGTAAAAGGGTCTAGAGTCTAGAGTGATTGTAAATTCGACTGTAGTCGCGTATGGCAATAAAATGGGTTAAAACGTTGTGTATTTTACAGAACATATCGAGGACAATTTGAAACGGACAATTGTCATTTTACTAAGACAAGACGCCGATCAACTAAACCATTTGGGCAATACTATAGCATGACCAGTTTTTAAAGACACGGGGTATGAGCCTCTTGCTATTCATATTACAGCGAAAACGCCAGTATTTTGAGTTTTCTTTCAAAATTTAAGATTTATATTTCTGGGTGATTCCATGCATATTAAATTAAATGCGACTCAGAAAGCGCCTCTGACATTTATGTTGACAATGTAGATATAAATACGCCATCTTTTATTATTTTAATTAATTCTTTACGACCACGTTGAAATTAGACGTACAGTGGAGAATAAGTTATTCTTTCCCGTTTAAACTCAAACGTACGCAAACGCAAAACACTAAAACGTAGAAAAAAACAACTTTTGGTCAATTCTGATAATTCATGTTTATCTTGGTGGCAAACAGTTTGGACCCTGATCAGACGCCGGGTTACCCGGCGTCTGATCTGCCTCCAAACTGTTTGCAGTGCAAATAATAGTTTAAGCGTAAACGCGTTTATTGGGAAAGAATAACGTTTTCTCCACTGTACAGTGGAGAATAAGTTATTCTTTGCCGTTTTAACGAACCTTAAACAGAAACGCGAACGCAATGCAATTGCTTGTAGAAAAATGAATTTATGGAAATATGATGACGAGTTTGGTTTAATCTGAGAGGCAAACAGCTTGGAGCCTGGTCAGACGCCGGGTCACCCGGCGTCTGATCTGGTCCAAACTATTTGCAATAGACAATACAACTTTAGTATAAACGGCTTTATTTGGAAAGAATATGCTCTTCTTCACTGTACATAACCTTCCAACGTTGGGCATACTGAATTAATATAATAAGGTTTACCAGTAAAACGATTACTCAGGCGAATAATCATTCATGATGATATAGAAAGGTGATTTCTTAAGGCATGATAAAAGTAAAGCAGAAATTAGACCCAACGAATGTTTAAAAACACAAAAAATCATATGCAGAAACCTCAATACAGCACAATCCCTATATGATGTTTTCATGAAGATAATTTTTGCTAATCTCAGTCGCTGTAAAGCAAGCAGCACATGGGACCAAAACCACCGACCTACATTCCTTTAAATTCTCAGGGCTGCCATGTCTCTGGAATTTTCCTAAATCATCGGTTTTTATCCTATAGCAGATGGTGGCGTAAAGCAGGCTGAAAGTAAAGCAGAATGCGCCTTATGGCGCATTCTGCTTTACTTTCAAACTGCTTTAAGTAATCGCACTTGAAACAGAAAATTTGGAAATATTAGGATTTATCAAGATCAACTTATGGCAGCCCTGAATTCTTGGTAGAGGGGATAATTTCCACCAAATAAACGAAAATATCCCCCATGACAATTAAGCGTCAGAACCACTGTAAGGTAGTAAGGTTTTTTAGGGCGTCTGATCTGGATCCAAACTGCAAATAAAAATTAGACTATTGCACCATTGGCAGTGAGAGGGTTAGAGTGAAAACATTGCAGATGAAAACGTAGAAGCAAAAGAGTTAATAAGTGGGTACAAAACAAATGCGTTTGTATTTGTCCGTAACAAAATGTTCTCAATCAGACCGGCGTCTGATCGGGCTCAGAACTGTTTCACACTGAGGTGAAAATGGTTAGTCTTACCAGCTATATGTATTAGTTTTCAACTTCACGTTCTCTAAATTTTGTTGCAATTGCGTTTGCATTTCACTTTTTATATACATTCGATCTTCGATATCTCGAAGTCGGTTTTGTCGAACATACCCGTATTTCAAAATTAAAACATGGCTAAGCCACGTTTTAACTTTGAATTATGGGTATGTTCTACTTACCGAGTATAAAATAATGCAGTTCATATGTCGAACTATCGTATAGTTCGAGTTAAGCGAGTTCGAGATATCGAAGTTCGACTGTTTATCAGTTTTCAACTTCACTTTCGCTAAATTTTGTTGCATTGCATTTGCGTTTCACTTTTTTATATAAAAAATAAAGAAGGGAGAGCCATTATGCCAGTGTATAAAAGGCACTTTTTGACGTGACGAGACAGTGAGTGACGCGGCACAGGCAATGCGCGGGGGTGTAGCATGGTGCGAGGACTGCAGAAATTGGTTAATGTCTGGTAACTCGGTCACTAGAACAACGAAACAGTGGAGAATACGGTATTTTTCCCGTTTAAACGAAACGAAACAATAACGTAATGCAGAAAAATGGAGAAAATAATAACTTTTTAAACTTTTGAGGATTTATTTTTATCCGAGTGGCAAACAGTTTGGAACCAGATCAGACGCCGGATTACCTGGTGTCTGATCTGGTTCAAAACTGTTTGCATTGGAATACTTGTTTTAGCACAAACGCATTTATTGGGAAAGAATAACGTTTCAACCACTGTATCTGACTTCTGAAAACTTTTTTTTCCTTTGGCGATCTCTAAGATTTATTATACTTGCTTCAACTTGCTCCAGCCACGGAATTATACAAAACGGAATAGCCACTAAGCGAAGTTGAATAGGCGAGTATCTGAGCTCTCGCGGCGGTTGAATTTTGCGAGATTATGTGTCACGTGACGACATCTTCACTTTTTTGCCTCGTTGTCCGCCATTTCTGGCGTGAAATTTACCGACTCGAGTGTTTTTATTGACATTTTATAGGATTCAAACGACTTGGTGGACATTCCTATCAATTCACGGGAATAAAAACCCGTGAACAATGCTTCGAAAACACACATTTATCATATTGACTACCGATAGACAGTCTCTTATCAAGTCTCGCGAGTCTCGTATCCGCCGCACGAGATTTACGATATAGCGCGAGGTTTCGATTCTGTCAGTGTATAATTCTGTGCTCCAGCCAAGAAAAAATCTTTCTGCATTACTGCTGTCATATACAGTATAACCTCTGTTGATCGACACCTCTCTTGACCGGAAACCTCTGTTATCCGACCCTGCTGTTTGGTCCCGGCAGTTTCCCTATTTGTTTTATGTAACCAAACTCTCTCTTGATCGGATCCTCTGTTAACCGTTATCCGACATACCTTGACGGTCCGATGAAGGCAAATTAGAGGTTTTTCACACCTCGTTATCCGACGGTATGCTGACCTGTGGTCATTGACAGCGACTATGTACGTGCAGGTGATAATGACACACATTGCTCGGATGGCCGTGTAAAACAAAGTGTGTTGTTTTAACAGTGAGTGAATGATATGAGGGTTAATAAGATAACTTAAGCCAACAATTGTTAGCAACCCATTCAGTGTCACAGTGCCGAAAACCCAACTCATCCATCCTTTCCATTAATGGCTAACTATGATTTCGTGTTTGAATTGCACAGGTGTCCTCACTGTCAATATGAAAGTACGAAATATATATCTAATTTGCCCTCCGCATAATTCGAGGTCTATATCAATAGTCGCAGGCGTGAAACTATATGCTAACGTTATATTGAGAGAAAATAAATACATTCACGCGTTTTGAAGTTTTTGTTAATTTCCAGCGAGTTCGACCTAACGACAATGGACTATACTTGTACATAAAATGTAAATACGAAAATGCCGATGTTTTCGTCGAACCCTTGATATGTACATGTGTGTTTACTTCCGATTGTACACTATACACGTTTTATGCTTACTTTAGATTTAAGGAATAATTGGAAAAACAGTGTAGATCCAGACCAGGTGACTCTTAGTTTAATCTGGAACGATCTGATCAGGATATATGCTGTATGATGCAGTCATACATATTTAATAAGTCAGTTGGCATCGAGGAATTCCCCTCGCAGCGAAAAATGGACTGAATCTTTGGGTGTGTAAACTTGTGAACTTAGGCATAATTCCGTTAACCGACACCCTCTCTTAACCGACTTACAAACGTGGAACCATGTGGTGTCGGATAACAGAGGTTATACTGTATAACAAAAAGGAAGCGAAAAAATGACTGCAAATTCAAATCCTTTTAAAAGTGGCTTCAAAAACTCCATTATCTGGTAAACCCTGTAAACCAAATATTTTGCCCTAGAAGGGTTTAGTTTGCGGAGGTAATACCATTAATATTTTACCAATACAATTATGCTAAGTGGATTCTTCCATGTTAATATATTT
The DNA here is from genome assembly GCA_922989275.2 of Gari tellinella. Taxonomy (NCBI): domain Eukaryota; kingdom Metazoa; phylum Mollusca; class Bivalvia; order Cardiida; family Psammobiidae; genus Gari; species Gari tellinella. The sequence goes on along the minus strand of OV277861.1, from coordinate 44,007,133 downwards.
GCCGTTGAGTCCATTTTTCATGTACGGGATGCCTGATCTAATTTTCATTTTATTTTTATAGAGTTTCCTGCTAGCAATCAGATGGTATGTGAGGTCGCAGTATTTTAATATGATAAGATTTAAAGATGCAAATGATTCATGATAAAGGTCAAAGAAGTCAACGGTTCATGATAAAGGTTAACGACGCCAACGGTTCATGATAAAGGTTAACGATGCCAACGGTTCATGGCAAAGGTTAACGACGCCACCGGTTTATGACAAAGGTTAACGACGCCAACGTTTTATAACGACGCCAACGGTTTATGACAAAGGTTAACGACGCCAATGGTTCATGATAAAGGTTAACGACGCCAACAGTTCATGACAAAGGTTAACGACGCCAACGGTTTATGACAAAGGTTAACGACGCCAACGGTTTATGATAAAGGTTAACGACGCCAACGGTTTATGACAAAGGTTAACGACGCCAACGGTTTATAACGACGCCAACGGTTTATGACAAAGGTTAACGACGCCACCGGTTCGTGATAAAGGTTAACGACGCCAGCGGTTCATGATAAAGGTTAACGACGCCAACGGTTTATGACAAAGGTTAACGACGCCAACGGTTTATAACGACGCCAACGGTTTATGACAAAGATTAACGACGCCACCGGTTCGTGATAAAGGTTAACGACGCCACCGGTTCATGATAAAGGTTAAGGACGCCAACGGATCATGACTAAGTTAATGACGCCAACGGTTCGTGATCAGGTAAAAGACGCCAACGGTTCATGATAAATTTTAACGACGCCAACGGTTCATGACAAAGGTTTTCGACGCCAATGGTTCGTGATAAAGTTAAAGACGCTAACGGTTCGTGATAAGGTTAACGACGCCAACGGTTCCTGATAAAGGTTAATGACGCCAAAGGTTCGTGATCAAGGTTATCGACGCCAAAGATTCGTGATAAAGGTTAAAGACGCCAACGGTTCGTGATAAAGGTAAATGCGGCGAAGCCAATGGTTCGTGATAAAGGCTAACGGCGCCAACGCTTCGTGACAAAGGTTAACGACGCCAATGGTTCATGACAAAGGTTAACGACGCGAACGGTTCATGACAAAGGTTAACGACGCCAACGGTTCGTGATCAGGTAAAAGACGCCAACGGTTCATGATAAATTTTAACGACGCCAACGGTTCATGACAAAGGTTTTCGACGCCAATGGTTCGTGATAAAGGTTAACGACGCAAACGGTTCGTGATAAAGGTTATCGACGCCAACGGTTTGTGATCAAGGTTAAGGACGCCAACTGTTTGTGCTTAAGGTAAATGCGACGAAGCCAATGGTTCGTGATAAAGGTTAACGGCGCCAACGGTTCGTGACAAAGATTAACGACGCCAATGGTCCATGACAAAGGTTAACGACGCCAACGGTTCATGACAAAGGTTAACGACGCCAACGGTTCATGATAGAGGTTAAAGACGCCAACTGTTTGTGCTAAAGGTTACTGTGACGACGCCAACGGTTTGTGATAAAGGTTAACGACGCCAATGTTTGTGATAAAGGTTAACGACGCCAACGGTTCGTGACAGGTTTACGACACCAACGGTTCGTGACAAAGGTTAACGACGCCAACGATTCTTGACAAAGGTTAACGACGCCAACGGTTCGTGACAAAGGTTAACGACGCAAACGGTTCATGATAAAGGTTAAATACGCCAACTGTTTGTGCTAAAGGTTACTGTGACGACGCCAACGGTTTGTGATAAAGGTTAACGACGCCAATGGTTTGTGATAAAGGTTAACGACGCCAACGGTTCATGACAAAGGTTAACGACGCCAACGGTTCGTGACAAAGGTTAACGACGCCAACGGTTCATGATAAAGGTTAAATACGCCAACTGGTTGTGCTAAAGGTTACTGTGACGACGCTAACGGTTTGTAATAAAGGTTAACGACGGCAATGGTTTGTGATAAAGGTTAACGATGCCAAAGGTTCGTGACAAAGGTTTACGACGCCAACAGTTCGTGACAAAGGTTAACGGCGCCAACGGTTCATGACAAAGGTTTACGACGCCAACTGTTCGTGACAAAGGTTAACGACGCCAACGGTTCGTGATTAAGGTTAACGACGCCAACGGTTCGTGATTAAGATTAACGACGCCAACGGTTCATGACAAAGGTTTACGACGCCAACTGTTCATGACAAAGGTTAACGACGCCAACGGTTCGTGACAAAGGTTAACGGCGCCAACGGTTCATGACAAAGGTTAACGATGCCAACGGTTCATGACAAAGGTTTACGACGCCAACGGTTCATGACAAAGGCTAACGATGCCAACGGTTCGTGACAAAGGTTAACGGCGCCAACGGTTCATGACAAAGGCTAACGATGCCAACGGTTCATGACAAAGGTTAACGATGCCAACGGTTCATGACAAAGGTTTACGATGCCAACGGTTCATGACAAAGGTTAACGTACCAACGGTTCATGACAAAGGTTTACGATGCCAACGGTTCATGACAAAGGTTAACGATGCCAACGGTTCATGACAAAGGTTAACGATGCCAACGGTTCATTACAAAGGTTTACGATGCCAACTGTTCGTGACAAAGGTTAACGACGCCAACGGTTCGTGACAAAGGTTTACGACGCAAACGGTTCATGACAAAGGTTAACGATGCCAACGGTTCATGACAAAGGTTAACGATGCCAACGGTTCATGACAAAGGTTTACGATGCCAACGGTTCATGACAAAGGTTAACGATGCCAACGGTTCATGACAAAGGTTTACGATGCCAACGGTTCATGACAAAGGTTAACGATGCCAACGGTTCATGACAAAGGTTAAAGATGTCAACGGTTCATGACAAAGGTTTACGATGCCAACGGTTCGTGACAAAGGTTTACGATGCCAACGGTTCATGACAAAGGTTTACGATGCCAACGGTTCATGACAAAGGTTTACTATGATAACGGTTTATGACAAAGGTTTACTATGCCAACGGTTCATGACAAAGGTTAACGATGCCAACGGTTCATGACAAAGGTTTACGATGCCAACGGTTCATGACAAAGGTTTACTATGCCAACGGTTCATGACAAAGGTTTACGATGCCAACGGTTCATGACAAAGGTTAACGACGCCAACAGTTCGTGACAAAGGTTTACGATGTCAACGGTTCATGACAAAGGTTTACGATGCCAACGGTTCATGACAAAGGTTTACGATTCCAACGGTTCATGACAAAGGTTAACGACGCCAACAGTTCGTGACAAAGGTTTACGATGCCAACGGTTCGTGACAAAGGTTTACGACGCCAACTGTTCATGACAAAGGTTAACGACGCCAATGGTTCGTGACAAAGGTCAAAGGGTAACGGCGCCAACGGTTCGTGACAAAGGTTAATAGCGCCAACAGTTCGTGATAAAGGTTAACGGCGCCAACGGTTCGTGACAAAGGTTAACGGCGCCAACTGTTCGTGACAAAGGTTAACGACGACAACGGTTCGTGACAAAGGTTAACGATGCCATCGGTTTGTGATAAAGGTTAACGACGCCAACTGTGCGTGACAAAGGTTAACGACGCAAACGGTTCATGACAAAGGTTAAAAATGCCATCGGTTTGTGATAAAGGTTAACGACGCCAATTGTGAGTGACAAAGGTTAACGACGACAACGGTTCGTGACAAAGGTTGGTTTGTGATAAAGGTTAACGATGCCAACTGTTCGTGACAAAGGTTAACGACGCCAACTGTGCGTGACAAAGGTTAACGACGCAAACGGTTCATGACAAAGGTTTACGATGCCAACGGTTCATGACAAAGGTTAACGATGCCAACTGTTCGTGACAAAGGTTAACGACGCCAACAGTTCGTGACAAAGGTTTACGATGCCAACGGTTCATGACAAAGGTTAACGACGCAAACGGTTCATGACAAAGGTTAACGATGCCAACGGTTCATGACAAAGGTTAACGACGCAAACGGTTCATATCAAAGGTTAACGACGCCAACGGTTTGTGATAAAGATTAAAGACGCCAACTATTGTGCTAAAGGTGATAAAGATTAAAGACGCCAACTGTTGTGCTAAAGGTTTCTGTGACCACGCCAACGGTTCGTGACAAAGGTTAACGACGCCAACGTTTCATGATAAGGGTTAAATAATCTAATGGTGATGATGAGTTGCAGAAAACTGGTTCACGATAAGGGTTGAAGAAGCCACTGGTTCACGCCATATCAAATGAAGATGTCATAGTTTTCTTTCTAATTGAAGTCTCTCATTAATTTAGCTACTATTTTATTTCGTTGCGGACATACCACAGATGACAAAACAGCTTGTTTATAATTCAGAAACTCGTTTAGAGAATGAAACTTATGTCAGACTGCAGGACCTGTCATCTGTGAGACATTTCAAATCTTAACCCTTATCCTGTGGTGATATCGTTTGCTTCGCAATTGTCGTCTGCAAAATTTGTTAAATTTAGATTGATGCATTTTTTAAGTAAAGAAACCTAAAGCCGATTGTCAAACAGTTTGGATCCAGATCAGACGCCGCGTTAGGCGGCGTCTGATCTGGATACAAACTGTTTGCAAAAGTCAGTAAAATGGCGATCAGCAGGCAAAGAGTTAAAAGATAATGACAAAAAAAGTAAACTTTAATTAGTTGACTGTAAATGAACATGTGTCTTACGTAAGCAAACAGCTTGGATCCTCATCAGACGCCGAGTTACTCGGCGTCTGATCAGGGTACAAGCTGTTTGACAATCGTATAAATGTTTACTGACTAAAATACGTTTCGAAAAAACAAGTGCAGACGACAATGTTAAAGTATGCAGACGATAATATGACAGTGAAAGAGTTGACGGGGTTTTGTTGTGTCAAATGCCTGCTTATTTACAGGTAAACATGGTCTGAACCCACCAAAAGGTATCTTAATTGAAATCTAAATCATACAGTTAAGGAAACACGGCAACAAGGAATCACAAAACCCCTGTCTCTGAGTCTCTTTCTCTGACTCTCATTCTCTCTGTCTATCTCCGCCTCTCCTCTCTCTCTCTCTCTCTCTCTATCTATCTATCTTTCTCTCCCCGTCTCTCTCCTTCTGTATAACTGTCTCCGAGTATCTCTGTCTCTCTCTATCTTTCTATCTCTATCTTTCTCTGTCTCTCCCTGTGTATCTTCCTGTGTCTCTGTCCGTTTACTTTTTTTTCACTGTTTAATGTTTATGTCTTAATCTTGCACTGCATTTTAAAGGGAAACATTATATTTATAATAATATAAAGGCAAACAGTGTGATTCAGAGAGAATGATGAAAACTCAAAATCAAACTTGTTTTACCTTGTTTACACAAATATTGAGTTAGTTTTGAAACTGACGATACAGGTATTGCGGAACATGAGTTAGAATTTCTCCAGACGGCAGCTTTTTGCACAGTAAATTGCATTCAGTGCTCGAGGTTAAACGATGCAATTTACACGTACGATTGTTAGTTAAATCAAATAACTATCTCTAATTGGCGAAGCGTAAAATCTAGTACAGCAAAATAGCAAATATAAAGTTATTTTACATTTGATCACAATTCCGCATATTTGTGTGAATTACATTTCATTCACCCCTGAAAGTTTAATGGACAATTCCAATGCATGTAGTCCAATTTATGACTGTTTATGGGTTTTAGCTGTGTATTGCAAACATGACAAGCACAGGAGACCCAGACCAGAGGGCTCTTAGCCCTCTGGTCTGGGTATACACTGTTTGCATATATGACAAATTTATTCTATATGAGTAAAATGTTTGTGAAGGTCGAGTATACTCGTCGCTAGGGTTCAAATCGACAATATTTTCAGAAAGCTGTAAATTTCTTCATTTTTGCTGTATTGTGCTAATTTGTCTTCTCCACAACAAATACCAGTATAAAGTATATATACTGAATTAATTGGAATTATGAGTAGACGTAAAAGGGTCTGAATCTAATAAGCAGGTCACGCAAGGCCGGATAAGGTTTAATCCATATCACTCTCAATTGTCGTCTGCTTTAAATACATCGTCTGATAAAAATGCAAAAAAAGTTTTTTATCTTTTTATAGGAATGTATTAATGTTGATCATTAGTAACAAACAGTTTAGATCCAGATCTAAATCTAAACTATTTGTTTAGAATGATAAGGGTTAAATTCGATATTCACACATGAAAAGTACTGATTAATTGTTTGAAAGCTATAAATAGAAGTATATGTACATGTACCTGCTAAAAATGCAGCCAAGTGAGTTATTAAATCGACGGGAAACAACACCTGAATTTAACACTTAATTCACTGCTTTACGCAATCTTAAATATTTAAAGGATATTGATCAGACATAATTTAAGCAGAGTCTAATGAGGATCCAAACTCTTTGGCAATCTCTTATTGTTATTTCTAACACTAAAAGAAAATAATTGAAACTTAAGGTGGTTCGCGGGTCAGCTTATTCTGTGTCAGAATTCTTTGAAACCTTGATTAAATTGAAATATACCATATGGAGAGTGAAAAATCGTTAAAATAAAAAAAAGTTACAGTGCCGTTTTTTTCTGACAGGACCTTTTGTCGAGAAAAGCTCCTTTTTTGATAAACAGGAATATTTTCTTTATAAAATGATATAACTCAATAATTTCTGTACATTCAAGTAAACTGTACATAGACTATAAGATATTGGGCAAACAAAAGTATTTCATGACATATTTGTTGGAAATATCAATATTTAAAAAAAGTCAAATTCTGAAAATCTCAAATTACAAAATATCTAGCTGTTTAACGTACACTTATTTTACTCTTATTAGTTAGATATAACTTAATTCTACTAGTCACAAAAATTTAATGAAATTCTACAGTGGAATTTACATTTTATACTTAATTTCCTGAAATTCTGACAAAATGTAAACACAAAACGAGTAACCTCCCTTGAGTTCAACTTTAAAATGCCGTCAGCTCTAAATATTACCATAAGTCAAACCTGTAATAAGGGACCATTGAAAACGGTAGCCTGTAGATCTTTAAAGGCAAGTGACTGCTTAATGCATAACAAAAGTAATGCATAAAAGCTCCTTTAGGATATATATTTTAGCATTATTTTTGTCCTGTGTTAAGCTGCCATCTGTCATATACATGTAGGCTATAAATACTCACAAATTTAGCTGTCACTTGACTATACTTGCATCTGATATTATTCATTATTACGTGACTAAACATAGCCTGTCCTTTGATCACTGCGTTATGAAATGACTAGTCACTAAAATCAGACAATTTGTTAAAAAAAAAGTTTTGAACTGAGTGGGAATCGAACCCAGAACCTTTGGATTGCAAGTCAATCACCGTATCCACTGCGCTAACAGAGAAGACACTGAATAAGATCAAACTTTTCTTTATCTAAATGTTCTACTATAAGCACGTGCCGCAAAGATCAGGTGAAAGTCATCAGCATTTCCGGAACTCGAGATGCGGGCCGCCCGCTGTCGAACCACCTTAATTTGGAAAGCAACTGGTGCCATCGCGAACGCCATTGCAATCAATTGTAGAAAATTCATATTTATTAAAAAAAATAGTGTCGATTTTATTATTAGAGTGGCGAAAGTTTTGGAGCCTGATCAGACGCAGTGTTACCCGGCGTCTGATCAGGCCCCAAACTATTTGCAATGGATATATATTTATACGTTTAAACGTTTTACATTTGTATTGTGGAGAAAACGTTATTCTTTCCCGTTTAAACGCAAACGAAACGCAAACGCAATACACTAACGTGTAGAAAATAACAACTTTTTGACGATTCTGACTATTAATTTTAAGCTGAGTGACAAACAGTTTGGAGCCTGATCAGACGCCGGGTTACCCGGCGTCTGATCTGGCTCCAAATATTTGTACCGGGAATAAAAGTTTTAGTGTAAACGTGTTTATTGGAAAATAATAACGTTTTCTCCACTGTAGCATCAGCGCGTTGATGGGGTGGGGTGTTAGCTTCTTCCTTACTATATTGAATCAGTATACAGTCGTGTAATACATGTAACAGGGCTGCCATTTCTTCGGATTTTTCCTAAATCTTCGTATTTTTTTCTAGTTCATGGTAGCTTAAAGCAGACTGAAAGTTAAGCAGAATTCGCCTTAAGGCGCATTCTGCAGCCACGTGTCAAAAACAACTAGAAACAGACGATGGGGTAAAGGTACGGTTCGTAAAATCGCACTTGAAAAATGCAAATTTGGAAATCTTAGGATTTTTTATGTCAACTTATGGCAGCCCTGCATGTAATAGCTCGCTAAAGCCAAAACGTAGCTTTACTCTTCAAAGTTAAATCGTCGCTTTTCCCATAATACCATAGCATGCTTCTAGTTTTAAAGCAGGTTGGTAGTAAAGCAGAATGTGATTTAAGGCTAATAATAGGCTATAGAAAATATTTCCCATGGTGCATATTCATTACTGTATAAAGTGGAACTAGATCTACTTTCTTCAGCGGATGAATAAATGAAAGGTATAAAAAGGCGCATTTATGGAATAATGGGTGAATGTGAGAGGAAACAAATTTCAACTCTGGTCAAAGGTTGTCAAAACAGAGGTTAAAAGTTAATCATTATTGTAACAAAAACAGATAAATCGTGAAATAACACCTAGTAATATGTTTGATTTATCGACGTTAAACATACATAGTAATCCCACCCTTCCTCTTCAATACTAAATTACTAATCTGTGTGGGGCTTGTTTATGTGAAGAGATTTTCATGAGTAGCATTTAGCCTCGTAACCCCTTCACTGCCATGACGTCATGGATTTTTAATAATTATCGTCTGCTTTTATTTTTCAAATTTATCTTTTTGATATTTTGACTCAAGAAGTATTAAAATGAGTGTCAAACTGTTTGGATCATGATCAGACGCCGCGTTACGCGGCGTCTGATCAGGATCCAAACTGTTTGCTAAAAAACTATTGTACTCGAGGTAGGGCAGGGAAGGGGTTAAGTAAAAGTGGACGCATTTTGCTGTCAAATTTATCAATGATAATAAAGCTGTTCGTTAAACTTCATTTCATCGGCGAGTCAATGAATAAATATGAAATATTACCAGTTTAGGTCGCTTTATGCAGAAAAAAAGAAATGCACAAAGCTCCTAAAGAAACAAGATTTCTGTATTACCTTTGTCTGCATTAACCTGGTATCTGTCTTCAAGACATACAAATACATTTTCTTGTTAATTGCCTGTTAATATACATGTAAGTATAACTGTATTGACATATTTGAGATACCAAGCTTGATGTCATTCATATATTGGTTTTTAAATTGACACTATCGAAAACCCTCTTTTCTATGTCAGAAAATCCCTCTGGTGTGAAATCGAACATGGACGAAGAGGCCACTCAAAGGAAGAGGAGCCAAGGGGTCGTGAATAAATATGGCAGCTTAATTTGCAAGACAAGGCTAAAGTAAGAACCCACTTAGAATATTTCTGCTTTACTCACGTCCTACATTATCAACTACTCGTCTTTAATCCTTTCCAAACTGTTTGGTACCCGTATCAATATTTCTCAAAACTCAAAACCCTTTTTTCGCATTTAATTTATTTCTCCAATAAAGAAAATAGTTCCAATTTATACAGTCATAAACATGTACCTGAGAATATTGTCTATATCCTAGCAGATAGTAGCTTAAAACAGACTGAAAGTAAAGCTACATTCCACTTTACTTTTAACCTGCTTTAAGTAGTCACATGGCTTCAATAATTAGAAACATGTAATTGAGTAAAGGGTTAAGGTGCACAACACGGCACATTCCATGCATTATCATTTGAAATGTCTTGTCACTTCTCGTGCGACTTATATCGTCTGATTTTGCAAAGTTTCGTCTGTAAAGTGTAAACTATCTCATAATCCAAGAAATATGCCTTTTTATTTGAAAATGGTTGTCAGTAGTACTGTTGTCAAACAGTTTGGATCCAGTTCTGACGCCGCGTGACACAGCGTCAGATCTGGGTCCAAACTGATTGCATATAGCTATCAAGTGGCGATCAGCAGGCAAACGTTTAACTTGAGATCATATCAAGAGTCAAGACGTACGTATGTGGTAAAATATGAAGATTTTTGATAAGCAAGAACTGTGTCAGATGCTCCAAAAGCGTTTATTAACACTGACATACATTTGTTGTTGTATGCAAACAAGTAAATATACCCATATACTGTCAAAACTCGATACTTCGAACACGCATTACTTCGAACATATCCGTATGTCAAAGTTAAAACGTGGCTAAGCCACGTTTTAACTTTGAAATACGGGTATATTCGACTTAAGCGAGATGAAATTTTCGAAATGCAACTGATAAAATACTGGTACGATTGATTTTTAAAGCGAGTTCGAAGTATCGAATTTGGCTTGTACAACATTTGAAAATGACACGCGTCACTCTGTCATATCAAGATGGACTCGCATACCAAATTCTGTATCTGTAGTTTCTGTACCTGATATGCGGGTATAGTAAATAATACAGATCAAAAGTCAAGGTCATAGTGACCTGAAAATGGTACATGTATTTGGCACTCCGCCATCACAAGATGCGCTAACACACAAAAGTTGGTATCACTAGCAGATCTAGTACATGTACATGTATACGAAAAATAAGTTTTTTTAGATCAAACGTCGAGGTCAAGGTCAAAGTGACGTGACAATGGTAGGCTTCACTCCATCATCAGCTGGTGTGGGACTGATTATAATTATGATCCGGGTTATTTCGTCGCAGAAATTTGTTTTCTCTTATGACCGAACTTTTCAATAAATCAGAAAATATCAGAAATTTAATGCAGTATTTTCAAGACTTTATTGCTCTACATTTTGATTAAGGTAAATATACACTGGATTTTGTATGTACATCATATTGTTCACGATATGCACTCCATGTGTCCATGCAGCTGTTTCTCTTTCCACATGGAAACCTGGCGGAAAACCAATTCATGTTTGATCGTTGACCAAACATAACCAATACTTTCTGTAGATCAAGATCTTTAAGCATTTGGAATTCACTGAGAGCATCGACATAGCCATTTGTGTCATTAGCTTTTAACACGGGAGTGTTGTGGTCTCCTGTTACAGAATGTATTTCATACATGAACATTGGTTTACCCACTTCTTCATGTTTACCATGTATCATTTCTTAAAATGGTGTTGCAGGTTACACAGAGAGCATTACCCTATTTGACAATAGTAGTATTATGGGTTCACATCAAACAGCTTTACTTAGCAAACAGTTGAACAATTCGGTATTTGTGTTACTGATGAATCCTGATGTTTTTCTTAATATATCTTAACTTCTTTGACAAGTAAAATAGACTGTAAACGTCTTCAAGAAAAATCAAAAAAATATTTTTAGAGGCAGCATTTCTTTGAAGTTTTGAAATGTGAACATCTGGCGTGAGTCTACAAAAACTATTCAAGGTGTTGCTTGTGCAATCAAACAAGCTGTTCCAGGTGAAACATTATATGATCATATTTGCATATTGTATAGATCTACTATGCAGAAGACACACTATCTAAACCAGTAGTGAATGTATTTTTGTTCCTTGCAAAATACACTTAGCCCATGTTATATATTGTAAATTGTGTTAATCAGTCTGACCAGTGTCATGATACTTTAATTCACGAACCACCACTTTCCCATCACGTCATTCCTGCAAGAAGTAATCAACCATTTATATTTTGGGTACACTCATTCAGTTTTGTTTTCAAATGCTATCGCCATAGTTTTTTTTAATTCGGATTTTGGATCTTCTTTATTACATACCAGAAACACTGGTTTGTTGTCTAATTACTCTTCGAAATGTTGAACGATACCGGTACATGTAGTAATCAATTAATCAGATGCTCTCTGGTTGACAGTTTCTACGTACACGTTCATGCACTAGCACGATAAATGATTTTATCCATGTCAATAACTAGATGGACGTGGTCCATAATAGGCATCAACTAGGCATATTATTCTATTTAAATATAATAAGAAGTACTGAGATATGCTAGACTGTATAAAATGTGTTCTTCGGAATTAGCATACTGTTTCTTGCTGGTTGACGATTATTTGTTATGTTGTACAGATAAGTAATTATGTTTGTAATCTGAATGGGGACTGGGTCGCAATTTAAATTGAGAAAAAAAATTCGTGTCTTAACTGTTTGCATGAAAGGTAAAATAGTGGATGGTAACCTGATTGCAGTGGCAGATACCAGTATTGTAGTTATGGCCATCATTGTTCAGATTAATACAATTGTAAATGTGAAAAGTGGAGTTTACAAACAACATTAGAAATATAACAACAGACGACATGCTTTGGTCTGCTACAAATTGATGATATTTTTGTCAACTTATATATGGTTTTGCAAAAATAAGTCATTAGGCCATTGTACGAGTTTCTAAACGACCAGGGCCCCGTTTTACTAAACAACTTACGCAAAAATTTTGCGTAAGTCAATTTGTTTAACTCTTATTTTTCTATCATAAACGTTTGCAAACAGCAAATAGCCAGATCAGAGGACGCGCTAAAAGCGCGTCCTCTGATCTGGCTATTTGCTGTTTATAGCAAGTGATAATAAAAAATATCAATTAAAATTTAAAATTTTGACTTACGCAAAAATTTTGCGTAAGTAGTTTAGTAAAACGGCCCCCAGAAGCTCACATACGTAGTTTTCTCATCCTGTTTAAAATATGTTTTGGCACCAAAAGTATGATGAATTGTCAAATATGTCAAATGTACGAAACGAAATTGTATCTTAGAGCCAGTGGTGGCAAACATATGCAAGAAAACACTACTTCTTTTTGTCCAAAATAGGTCATTATGCAGTAAAGTAAATTTTCAAGAAAAGGCTATCTCGCTCTGTCAAATATTGGTCATTATGCAATAAAGCATACGTTTTAGAACCAGATATAGCGGCCATCTGGAAAAATTATTTTTCTCACAATTTTGCCATTTTGTGATAAGCTAAGGTCCAAAACAGTTTGAGCTTGTCTAAATTAGCTTTCTTATACTTGAAAGCATATACTTTGACACCAAAACTGTAAACAATAATGTCTGAAAATGTTACTCGAGGCTCCACGAACCCAAGATGTACTCTCATAGAACATATCAACGACGTTATTTTCCCCGCTTTGATTCTCGCTTTTGGAACTCCATTTATTTTTATCTACGGCGTCTATTCTGAACATCATTTCTTTTTTATTTCTTGAATTCAGACACGCAAGCTTTTGCAGACGACAATGTTAAAGCAGTTCATAGTATTCACTATTGCGTGTGAAGTGAATAATAAGCTGACTATTTTTGGCGCGGAAGACGTCATTGTTCTTCACATGTTGCTGTACGCCCAATGTTATGTTACTGCAATGTCAGCTGCAACCAATGCTCTTTAATACATTGTAATTGCAATGAACCATTGACCTTTACAGTCCACCGTGTATTAAAATGTCGCAAAGTACGGCAGTTGTAAAAAGTTTGGATCCAAATCAGACACAGTCTAACTTTTACTACAGTGCTCCCTTTCTACAACGGCCCTCCGAACAACGGTTCCCTCCTTACAACGACCCTTGCCGCAGTTCCCTTAACAAGACACTTCTGTCCAACGTATTCACGTTGCAATGTCGTCTGCTTAAAATTGTCGTCTGCTGTTTATCTCAAAGTTACATAATTGACATTTTGACAGAAAAAAAACTTAATGACGAGTGACAAACAACTTGAATCAAGATCAGACGCCGCGTTACGCGGCGTCTGATCTGGATTCAATCTGTTTGCAAATGTATACCAATGTCCCTCTCTATAACTACTCCCTCCGAACAACGTACACAATTTATTTTGTCTCCCAGTGGGTGGCGCTGTATTTAACACTTACAACAAGTACATTTTTCAATAGCTTTACCTAATTCTCAAGCAGACGATACATTGGCAATGAATGTCACTAAATATATAATTACAGCGGTCTTTACAAATGGATGACTGTTTAAAGCAGGTTAAAAGTAATGCACAAAGCGTCTTTAGGAGCTTTCTACATTTTCTTTGACCTGTATTAAGTTGTCATCTCTTTAAAGGCTATAAATATATCACTATTTATGTTTTTGTTTGCTACATGTCTTACTGTACGTACATTTGTTTAGATGTGAAATCAATTAGATCTTTGGTGTATTACACTTCATGTTAATTACACCTTCCGCTTGTAAATTAAACTGTTGTCAAAAGTTTCTGGAAGATGTACAATGTATTCTGTTTAATGTCTCTATCTCAACGGTATATACGGGAGAGGGGTTCAAGCATGCAAATTATTCCATACAGTTTTATATATCCAAATTGTGTGCAAATAACGATTGTAAGTGCAAAGAAAGGGTTAATAAATAGCTAATACTTACATTGGCCCCGTTTAAATCTATTGAAAAAATGCTGTTCATTTCGTGTAAACGTTATTTCTCGACAGGGCGGGACTTGCGGATAAGTTTCGAATAGGAGGCGGGGCATATGCAATTTTCGTTCGCGAATTAATCTTTGGAGCGTGGACAGTAAACATTTGGCGGATTTTTAAAAATGTTCTTAGCCGATCTATGCCTTCCTTTTTGCGGAAACCATGATTCCAGACTAAAATTCTTCTTTATTATTAAGATAAATTGAAAGAAAATTGATATACCTTATAAACAGAAGCTGTCTGCATTTCTTTATGACAAGAAAATCGATATATTTTTATCGTACTTTAAAATGACGTCACTTCCAAATGACGTCAAATCGGCATTTTCGCGCCAAACTGTCACGTTGTTGATCTTAGAATGTAAACAATGTAACTTATTGTTTTGCTTTCGAGTGTACACACCTTCAGTAATTCGGTCATGGCTGTTCCCTGCAGGGTACACAATTATTCGTGTTATCAACCTCTAGTATGGATTAAACATACATGCGAACTAATAAAATGTTAATTTGATATTAGAAATTACAGCATATATATAGGAAATATAAGAAATGAAGTGATTTTTTTCGGCGTTCAATCGAAATAAACGACAGAAAATTATCGGCAAATTTACCATGAATCGCTAGTGCGATTCATGGTATTTGCCGATAATTTTCTGTCGTTTATTTCGCTTGAACGCCGAAAAAAATCAGTTCATTTCTTAAATATTTTCATGAGGCTGTAATATTTAATATTTTATTGCAATGCGTTACCGTTTAGTTTTGTTTAACCGGGAGAGATAATGTTTTCTCCACTGTATATGTAGTGTGTGTTTTGTTCAATCATGATTTAATTATGCCCAGTAGGGATCAACTTTTGGAACGTTTTTATCTATCGCGTTCTGATCCTTTTTCTTAAATATTTGTGTTCGACCAGGAAGTGCATATTTGCAACCTTTCACATGTTTTGCATTGTGTCTTTATTACCCTCACGGGGGGCCTCCGTGGCCTAGTGGTATAGTCACTGTGACTTACATCACTAAGCTCCTCACCGCTGTGAGTTCGAATCCCGGTAGGGTCGTTCAGATTTTTCATGTGGGGAAGCCTTCCAGCTGGCTTGCGGAAGGTCGGTGGTTCTACCCAGTTGTCGATTTGTGCCTGAAACAGTGCATAAAGGACTTCTGGGGTCTTCCTCCACCTATAATTAGCTCGACGTCGCGATATGACTGAAATACTGTTGAAAGCGACGTAAAATCAAAACAAATCAAATCAAATTATTACCCTCACGTACTGCATGGACAAGACAGGATCGGCTCTTTCATAGTCATATTTATCGTGAGGTTTTATCCCTTCACCGCCGCATTGTCGTCTGATACTACAAGTGCGTCACTTTGGGGCTTTTACCGGAAGTGACTCAAGTGGGTCTCAAGTGGGGACGTCATCGCGGTCACGGTGAGTCAGACGCCTAAGGATCGGTCCCGTGACGGTGACGCATCGGGGGTCACGCGATCGTGAGTCAGGAAAACTTTCCACGACGTAACACAAGTTTGAGTACCGACGCTACTTAGGATACGACCGTTATTTCGAATTCCCACCAATGGCGATAATCCACGTAAACGCTGAACGTCGACTAAATCCATTCAAGTACCGACGCCACTTCAGAACCGACCGTTATTTCGAATTCCGACCAATGTCTACCGTCCACGTAAATGCTGAACGTCCACGTAAGCGCTTTCAAGTACCGACGCCACTCACACGGTAACGTATATATAAGGAGACCAGTCACCTCGAGCGTAATCACAACGCGTCCGTGTTCAATCATATATACAAACGCCAGGATTCACCGTATAAGGACAGACTTTGGAAATAAATGGGGTAAGTTTGATTTTAATTACCTATTAGCATATCAGTTAGTTCTATATAAGACGACAGTTGTCAAAGAAGACGACGGCACGAGTTTATAACGCATTCCTCTCGCCTTTCAAGTATTCGTTTCGCCAAACAGGATAAACGTTCTTAATATCCGCGGTGACCTCTTCCTCGTAAATAAACTGATCCAGTGCGCCAGTGGACAAGTCTACTTTTCGAGACCAAACGTATCCTGTTTCTAAAATCCTCATATTCCCTTTTCGTCCAAAAATCGAAGTAAAGTTTTATTGTTGAATTCCGTCCCTTTGTCGCTGCGAATAACTTCCGGTTGCCTAGAACGCGAACGCCGAGTCACTTTCCACGACGCCATAAAACGTATCTATAGAGACACGGAAGGTCGATATTAAAAGCAGAACCAACCTTATACAGAAAGTAGCCTAGTTAAGAACGGCTCGACTGTACTGCCAATTACGAATCCGCTTTCACTCCGTCAAATAAGGTCAGTCGAACTTTTAACTCTTCAGTCCGCGCAAATCGCATTCCTACCTATACCAAATTATAAACCTCAATACATATAATATTTCGTTACGGCATACTTCGTTTAATTACCCGTATTCCGTAACCCAACGGAGTAGACCTAAATGTACCGTTTAATGTGAATCTACACTATTTACCGTTACGTTAAAAATCAACAGATAAAAGGTTTAAGTATGCCCCCAAGCAGTATGTCCGTTTCAAACATAAACAAACCCTTACCCCGCTTAGACATCGCTTCTATATGGTAAACAGTTTAGATTTAAATCCTAGCGATCCGCTCAAACGCATCTAGACGTTTGCTAACGCGGAAACCGATCAGAAATCAAACAATCCTCTTTTCCCTCTAAATATAAAAAAGCCCCAAGCGGATGATATATTTTACCGAACGGTCATCGTAAGTACCGTACAGCGAAGAATTTCAGCCAACTTTGTCAATACTGTCAAACCCTCGTATAACGGATATATATCAAACTAACTACACTATATGGTTGTATCGATATTCGCGTTTTTACCCTTACAGTCTAGCCTATCTTAAAGACAAGACTTAAAGAAGATAACCTTTAATACAGTTGCTTAACGCGCGAAGACGAAAAAAACGAAAATGTTGGTGTCCCGCGTGCGTTGATCGGTGATAATAACGGTATAAGCTTTCGCGACGCACATCGCCCGCCGCCCGCCCGACCGGGAGGGGGATTATCCAGCAACAAAAGCTTAACATTTCCTCAGAATGTAACTTAGCATAATCGTTTTATTGACATAGCGGGTTTAATTTAAAAAAGTATGCAAATGAACCTTTTTTTTGTCTCTCTATCTCTTTCTCTCTGTCTCTGTCTGTCTGTCTTTCTTTCTCTATCTCCCTCTGTCTGTCTCTGTCTTTCTTTCTCTATCTCTCTCTGTCTATGTCTCTCTATCTCTTTCTCTCTGTCTCTGTCTGTCTGTCTGCCTGTCTCTGTCTTTCTTTCTCTGTCTCCCTCTGTCTGTCTCTCTCTGTCTATGTCTCTCTGTATGTCTGCCCGTCTCTGTCTTTCTTTCTCTGTTTCCCTCTGTCTATCTCTCTCTCTATCTCTTTCTCTCTGTCTCTGTCTGTCTGTCTGCCTGTCTCTGTCTTTCTTTCTCTGTCTCCCTCTGTCTGTCTCTCTCTGTCTATGTCTCTCTGTCTCTGTCTCTCTGCCTGTCTACCTCTTTGATTTTATAACGGCGATATCATATATCAGTAAAAGTATACATGTATCTTTATCTATGACTGTCTGTCTGCCTCACCAGCTACATAAAAGTTAATGGTTAAACTAAGGGTAAGTTCTTTGTGCGTATACAGTAGCGCCGTTAGAAAATGAAAGTAGGACAAAATATTTCATATAATGTACAATGTATTTATTCCGTGTAATAGAGGGAAAAATAGGTAACAAAAACGACCTTGGATGTTTGGTATTTTTATTGATTAAATGTACATGAACTAAATTCATCGTTAAGACCATTACGCGACGTCGGTAGAGGTATTGTACCTAGAAGTTTAGTGTCTTTTGCCGTACTGTTAGTAGGCCGGAACGCCCGGAGGTCTCATCGAATAGTCGGGCGGCGAGTCGGAAGGTCTCTTCATCCCGCGTCTCGTCTTGTGGGGCTGTTTTTCTCTCTGGCGCTTCAATTGAGCTTTGGCCATTTCGATATGTTGAGCGAGGGGGGTAACCCAGGGAATCTCCCTTCGGCCTCTACCCGATTGTATATCTTCTACGTAATATTGACCGTTGGGGCCGGTGTGTACTTTGCCTTCAGCCATGCGTCGAAAATGCCTCCTCCATTTGGCCACCTCGGGATCTCGGCGGAGGGAATAGGTAGAACTTCTAGTGTCTCCGCCCCCTAGCATTTCGTCGTCACTAGATTTTACGTTTCCCGTACTTCCTTCGTCGTCAGAAATGGATTCCTCGTCTGAATCGCTTTCATTTTCAGTAAAAACGTCCGTTAGCCACGGTTGTTTGGACGTAGCGGCCAAGTCGTCGGGCGTACCTTCTCTTTTCAAGGGGCACCATCGTTTGACGTGCTTTTGTAAGTATTGCGTGTTCGCTAACATCGATCCGCAGTCGTCGCAAGATACGGTGGTCGGTAGGTCGATAGGAGCCGGAGGTGTACTAGGGGTAGATCGGTAGATGGTGTCCGAAGGGTTCTCGGATTCCTTTTCCTCGACTTCGGACGTCTCTCTTATATCGTCTAATACATTCGCGCGCATGCGTCCGAGTTCCGGCGTGTTCGGTTTCAAATCGATCAACAAGTACCCGTACGGTCGTCTGACTGCATCTTCGAAATAACGTAGCAGATGTTGAGGATTGGTCGGGTACATTTGTCTGGCTAGCGTCATGGCGTGTTGTCTGTCCACGGGATTATTGAATAACACCAAGTAATGACAGTTTCTTCTCTGGGTCGGATCTTTGCTGTAGTACAGATTCTGATTGAGAGCGATTACCGATAAATTTCTATGGTGGCTGCCTTCTGTGAACAGGTCGGTGACTCTAGGGTCTTTGGCCGCTTCCGTCGCCATGTCGTCTAACACGATCAGATTGCGGACACCTGGGTCTAGAAAGTCGTCACTCTCTAGGTTCAGCGGAACGCCACGAATAAACTCCACCCTCGGGATGACGGTTCTCCGAATATCGTCGTACAGCGGCTGCCATCGTTTGTATAACCAGATAATACGTTGCGGAGACGGTCGTATCTTATCCAGCGCTTTCCCTAAGACTTGAGAGAGGAAAAAAGTCTTGCCGCAAGAGGTAGGCCCGCTCACGATGCAGGTAAAAGGGTGTTGAAAAGCGAATGGCTCCTGCTGCTGCTGTTCCTGCTGCTGCTGCTGCTTTTTCTGCTGCTGCTGCTGTTCCTGCTGCTTTTTCTGCTGCTGTTCCTGCTGATGCTGCTGTTCCTGCTGCTTTTCCTTCTGCT
Organism: Gari tellinella; assembly: GCA_922989275.2. Classification (NCBI taxonomy): domain Eukaryota; kingdom Metazoa; phylum Mollusca; class Bivalvia; order Cardiida; family Psammobiidae; genus Gari; species Gari tellinella. The sequence goes on along the minus strand of OV277861.1, from coordinate 43,987,406 downwards.
GCTGCTGCTGCTGCTGCTGTTCCTGCTGCTGCTGTTGCTGCTGCTTTTCCTGCTGCTGCTGGACTCCATACTGGGCGTTCTGAGACAGAAAGTTGTGCTTATGATGTAGGTGCCTTTTTAGGTCGTGAGACCAAACGTACGACTTTTGGCAGAGGCTGCAGCGATACATTCTCGTTGGTATAGATAACTGATGATACTGGCGACAACTCTCTTCCTCTTATCAACTTGTCATTTCTCTGAGCCAGATTTGTTGTACAATATTTACTCTTCGCTGATCATTTGCGCTCGTCTGGTTTCGTCCGCGATGGTTACTATGACGTAATGTTCTCGTAAGATGACGGGTATCAATGAATGATGTAGTCTTAGTAATGTCTTTTTTCTGGATACGTTGACGCTTTCACTAGCCAGTGTTCTCAATAGTCTCCGTTCTCTCGCGAACGTTTGGCTGTCGCGTCTTAGGGGATTAATCGTCCCATCCACTATACGTTTGATAACTTCGCTAAGGGCTTCGGTTTGACGCGACGTCATGTTTCGGAGCAATTGTCTCCGACCTCTCATCACCCTCAAGGCCGTCAAGAAATTAAAATGTCTATAGACTCTAGAGTGTTCCATCATGATGCGGGTGCGTTATAGGGATGTCGTAGTCCTTCTTATAACATACCTACATACAAACTTTTATTGAGTTGTACAGCAATACAAATAGACTATGCCAAGACCGAATTTATCACACGTTCGAATTTATTTATTTACCACAAAGTCGTGAGAAAGACTTGTTTATTAAGCTTCTAAAGAATAACCTTTTTTTTTTTATATATTTTGGTCAGACGAGAAACAGTGCTTGACGTCTATATTTGACGGAGTGAAAGCGGATTCGTAATTGGCAGTACAGTCGAGCCGTTCTTAACTAGGCTACTTTCTGTATAAGGTTGGTTCTGCTTTTAATATCGACCTTCCGTGTCTCTATAGATACGTTTTATGGCGTCGTGGAAAGTGACTCGGCGTTCGCGTTCTAGGCAACCGGAAGTTATTCGCAGCGACAAAGGGACGGAATTCAACAATAAAACTTTACTTCGATTTTTGGACGAAAAGGGAATATGAGGATTTTAGAAACAGGATACGTTTGGTCTCGAAAAGTAGACTTGTCCACTGGCGCACTGGATCAGTTTATTTACGAGGAAGAGGTCACCGCGGATATTAAGAACGTTTATCCTGTTTGGCGAAACGAATACTTGAAAGGCGAGAGGAATGCGTTATAAACTCGTGCCGTCGTCTTCTTTGACAACTGTCGTCTTATATAGAACTAACTGATATGCTAATAGGTAATTAAAATCAAACTTACCCCATTTATTTCCAAAGTCTGTCCTTATACGGTGAATCCTGGCGTTTGTATATATGATTGAACACGGACGCGTTGTGATTACGCTCGAGGTGACTGGTCTCCTTATATATACGTTACCGTGTGAGTGGCGTCGGTACTTGAAAGCGCTTACGTGGACGTTCAGCATTTACGTGGACGGTAGACATTGGTCGGAATTCGAAATAACGGTCGGTTCTGAAGTGGCGTCGGTACTTGAATGGATTTAGTCGACGTTCAGCGTTTACGTGGATTATCGCCATTGGTGGGAATTCGAAATAACGGTCGTATCCTAAGTAGCGTCGGTACTCAAACTTGTGTTACGTCGTGGAAAGTTTTCCTGACTCACGATCGCGTGACCCCCGATGCGTCACCGTCACGGGACCGATCCTTAGGCGTCTGACTCACCGTGACCGCGATGACGTCCCCACTTGAGACCCACTTGAGTCACTTCCGGTAAAAGCCCCAAAGTGACGCACTTGTAGTTCTGATTTATAGTATTGTTGTCTGCAATATCGTTCAAAGTTAGATTTAAGGCAGTATGACCGGCGAAAGTTCGTAACTAGTGTCAAGCAGGTGCGATCCTGATCAGACGCCGCGCAACGCGCCGTCTGGTAAGATATCTAAACTGTTTGGAAGGCGAATTTTGACGTCTTGACCATTAAAGGATTAACTTTAATATAAATTCCACGGCTGTTACCATATCAAAACTCTTATCCTAAATATCGGGACAGTTGAAGTACAAGCAATTTTGTGCAAAAAAATTTTTTATAAGCCTTTAATATACGCTACCAACAACTAAATAAAATACTGCAATTCTTTAATACGTAATTCTTTCTCCCTAAACGTGCATGTGATGATACAACTATTTCCATTGTATTCAGGTTGCAGCAAGTTCAGATGCCGGATAACCCGGAGTCTGGTCAGGCTCTGAACTATTTGCCACTCATATAAAAATAAATCGTGAGAATTGCTCTTGTTGTTTTGTATTGTTTTTCAGAAAAAATCTGCCCAACCGCTTCCACTGTCTACGGTTTAACATGACATGATACAAACGCATGAGCAGAATCATTGTTCTGTTGCTGCATTTGTATCAGGTTATGTTAAAACAAGACCAAGCAGCAAATGCGCTAAGTTGTCAGCTTCCACGTTCTACAACGTTAACGTGTGTCGTGCTATATATCGTCTGCTTGAAAATTGTCGTCAGTAGAAAAAAACTATAATTCATTTTTATCTACATATATTGAAGACACCTACTGACGTGTGCCAAACAGAATTATTCGGCGGTGTCTGGTAGATCCAAACTTCTTGAATTATATTTTCTGCCATTTTATTGCATTGCGTTTGCGTTCTGCTTGGCAAGTTGCGTTTAAACGATAGATTATACGCCGTTTCTACTGTAACAGCGAGGTTTTTCTGTAAACCAATTACATGTATCAGATCTGCCGTATCGCTTGTAAAACATATAACATTGGCAGTAAGACTCATGTTTTAAGCGACACATGAGTATAGGCGGATATTTCTTAAATAAGGGTGCTCCTTAATGCGGGTCCACAATTAATGTTTCTATAGCTCTTCGAGCCTAATAGCAGCTTTCTGTATTAACGTCCGTTGCCATGCATTATATTGAAACACATGTAGTTATATAAGACTGGCAAATCATCTTTCGACAGCTTTACGTTTTTGCTACTGTGATATCGTCTACCAAAACAATTGTCGTCTGTTTTTATTTCTAAAATATTTACCAAAGACTTTAACCATTTTCACCGCAAAACATCGATCATAGCGTCATAAAAGTTTGGATTCTGATATGACACCGAGTTACTCGGCGTCTGATCAGGATCCAAACTGTTTGCAAATGTTAATCAAACCGAGCTTCAGCACTGTAAGGTTTCAAGGTATAGAAGTAATATTGTAAAGTATACAGGTCTCATGGTATATACATCAATGTTAAGGCGACATTAATAGGTCAAACTAACATCTATACGTGAGAAAACCTGTCAGTAGGTGGGATTTATTGTAATCGATTCATGTCATCGGGTTATAACTGATATAAAGTGTCTCATAGGTCGCTGGACGGTCGTGTATAAAAGCTTGAAAGTATATGATATTTGTAACTATTTTATGTAACTTTTATATGTGACACTATAATAAAATAATAAACTGTCAACTGTGTAAACTGATATACTGATATCTGAAGTAGACGTTATTCTTCATACAGTGGCGAAAACGTTATTCTTTCCCAATAAACGCGTTTATGCTAAAACTGTTATTTCCATTGCAAACAGTTTGGAGCCAGATCAGACGCCGGGTAACCCGGCGTCTGATCATGCTCCAAACTGTTTGCATCTCAGATTAAACTGTATGGTAAGAATTGTAAGCAAGTTGTCATTTTCTACATTTTATTGCGTTTGTAAATTCTGTTTATGTTTAAATCATTGGAGTCTGACCAGAAGAAGAAGAAGAAGTTTTATTTGACTTAAACTCTACAGTTTCTCGTACATACAAAATACAAATTATAAATACATGTACATGTACATGTATTTACAATACGATATAAGGTCAAATCTGAGATGTAGATCTATATCTACTAAATTTCAACCAGAATTATAAGAAGTAACTTAATATCACGAAGGTCTCAAAAACATTTTACTCTTTGTAGACTTGTCTAAATAAGAAGCTGAATTGCTTAGCGTCTTCAATGATCACGAACCGCTTGATGGTCTGTGACAAGCATGGTAGTGCCAACGAAAGTTGGCGGAAAGTGATCACTGCCAGGTCAATCATTATGGATAATACATGTACATATTTGCATTGTATTTGATCTCAAAATATTCATATAAACACGTTTTACTTAATAACCCTGTCGGATTATGAACCCAAATTATCCCTAAGAAGAGAAATTAATACCCAACCATTAAATGCATGGTATACCCGTCAACAAAATGTTTAGTTTAAAATTATTTAATAGTGTTAGTTACATGACAGTCTTACTGTATGATAGCGAGTTCATTTGTGCTTCGAATTTTGTGAATTTATTCTTTCAGCATGAGTTACAGTGGAAAATACGTCATTCTGTCCCAATGAATGCATTTACGCTAAAACCCGGCATCGGAACAGATGACAAACTGTTTATCACTCAAATTGAAATAACTCGTAATAAATTTCATGTCAAATGTGGTAAAGTATCTTGTTCCATGGAGACAATCGAATATTTCCTCATTGCTGGGAAGAGAAAAAGAGTCCTTTACGGCGATGCCGTTTAATTGGCGATAGTCTACACAGAGTCTCAGCTTTCCACTCTTCTTACGCACCAAAACTACATTGGACGTATAAGGTGACTTGGACTTGGATAAATTTCGTTAAATTTTGTTATAAATTTTACATTTGAGTGTATTGCTTTTCGATTCACGCATATAAACGAGACACAATAACGTATTCTCCACTGTAGTACATCGAATCCCAGTGACACATATATGTATACTTTTTAAAACAAATAATAACGGTGTACCTGCGATGAATACACTTGTCCTATGCAAACAGTGTATACGCTTATTAGGGGGCTCTTAATATACTATACCTGGACGAGACATAACTTCGAAAAGGAATTGACCATTGGCAGTTTTATATCGGCAGTTCAGCGAATTCACCCATTTTACAATTTTTTTCATTTAAGACATTCTTCGAGGTTAATATAATAAGGATATATTCATTATTTGATGGAGACTTTTAAAACCCCTTCCCTGCCATTACGTTATCAATTTAACAATTTTCCTCAGCTTTTATTTCTCAAATTTAAACTTTAGGAATTTTGACATAAGGAATATTGGACCCTGATCAGACACCGCGTCTGATCAGGGTCCAAACTATTTTCAAATAATCATTGTACTCGGGGTAAGGCAGTAAAATGATGAAGAATTTGCTTTATTTGCTCAATGAGTTGATACTTGACCCGTCACAGAACCCACAGAATGTTCACCTGTACCCGGTTTCCACAATTGAGATGTACCGATATGACCTCAATGTCAAAGGGAGTTTACAATGTAAACCACGATAACCCACCAACCAGCCTTAAGTTGAAATTAAAAACTCCAATTGAAAAAAATGAATAGGGACAAGAGTGAAAAAAACTCAGTGAGTGAACCCTGTAAGTAGATAGACGTGTGGTCAATTTGAATCACACACCTTCAATGCTGTGAACTTCCCTGCTTAAAATGTCGTTTGTAGAGTACTCGTATACTTTCAAATTAAAATGTTATATACATTTTGACATATATACATACTAAACATTGAACACGAGCATCAACACAGTATGGATTCTAATCAGACGCCGAGTAACTCGGCGTCTAATCAGGATCCCAACTGTTTGTAAATGCTACTGAATTCTCGTCTCGCGACCATAGGGTTATCATCAAAATGTATCCTTTGGGTATTTATCACTGATACGGGTTTAACCCTAGTCGATTGACTTTCAATTTGTCAACGCCCTAGGATTGCTGCACAGGGAGTAACTACAGTAGAGAAGACATTACTCGCCACTGAATAAACGCAAAAGAAGTACAAACGCGCGATTCAGTAAAATGTAGCCTGGTTTTGTTTTTAAAAAAAATATAAAAATTTAGTTTAATCTGACTAGCAAACAGTTTGGAGCCTAGTCAGACGCCGGGTTACCCGGCGTCTGATCTGGCATTAAAATGTTTGCAATGGACAAACATTTTTAGATCTAGCATAAACGCGTTTATTTGGAAATAATAACACCTTCTCTACTTTATTTAAAGGAATGGGTCGTGTGAAGAATTTGATATAGGCTCACTACTGTATAGCTATTTAGGTAGAGGTTGACAAATTTCTCACGAGAACTTCGAATAGTATTCAGGACTGTGTTGATTTAGACATAAGTGGCACTCCATGTTGCTAAACACTTCGTGATTGGCAGTGACAAATAGTTTGACCAATCCAGATAACTCCGGTGGCAATTTTTATCCAACTGATTTTACGGCTGACCGGAAATAACCGAAATGTTCCGAATATTTTCACAAGGATAATAGATTGGTTAAATTCATTAACCCCTTTGAACAACGGTTAATTTATCGTAACTGATGACGTTAAGCTGTTAACCCTATAATTGATATAGAATCGTCTACTTTAAAACTGTTGTTTTTAACCTATAGTTTCACTGTTAGGTATGGCAGTAAACAGTTCAAGTTTGTATGGCTGACGAAATATCGATTGTCAAATAACATAATTTATTGGCTCAAACGTTTTTATAATGTTTCTTGCAATTCGGAGGCAAAAAAATGAACATATTTACAGAGTAGTCAGGCAGTATACTATAACAATTTAACATCACTACAATTTAACCATAATTTAAATGTTGAATAGCAATCACACCCAAATTAGACGGTGGCTGTAGCCGTCCAATCTGTCAATACACTATTTGCTACGGTCGCTAACAATCACTAAGATGAAAATAAACATGTATGCATGAAAAACATTTTAATATACATGTAAATATCAGACGATAGTTATTCCCTTTATCTTTTGGCAAAATAGACATACACATGTACATGTATTTGGATAATCAAAAAGAGTATTTCTGCTATTACTTTCCCTCAATTGATTAGATTTTGTTAAAGTGGGACAACTACAATTTCTGGATATTAAGTACTTTTCTCAAGTCATTGTGAAAATGCCAAACTACGGTGAAATAGTACTCATTCTCCAGGGCTGCCATTTCTTCGGATTTTTCTTAAATCTTAGGATTGTTTTCCAGTTTATAGTAGCTAAAAGCAAGCTGAAAAGCCTGCTTTAAGTAGTCGCATGTCAACAAAAATAAAAACAGGATATGGGGTAAAGGTACGATTCGTAAAATCGCACTTGAAAAATACAAATTTGGAAATCTTAGGATTTTTCATGTCAACTTAAGGCAGCCCTGATTCTCTACACAATATTCAAGTAATACATTGCACAAGTGTATGGAAGAGTACGGCATTGTGCACCTTCTTCATTGACATCGCCCTTATATGTACGAGTATGGTACATTTACACTTAAGTATGATATAATTAAAACAGCTTATATAAAATCAAACAGGTGCAACATGAGTTCTTACCAGCTAACAATTAACATATTGCTTAGTATCTAGTGTCGCATGACGGACATCAGGCTTACAATTGAGCTGCGGCATCTCAAACTCGCTTAAGTCGATGTTAACTTTAACCTACTGAGTAGTTCGGCTCAATCATATTAGAGTTATCCGCATTTTCGTCTTAAAGCAAGCTCTGAGTTAATCTAGTCTCAGCTGTTTGTTAGGAATGTTACACGTAACATTTAATAAATGTATTACATATTACTGTAAAACCTCTCTATTAAGACCATAAAATTGTATTAACTATTAGGTGTTTACGACAGGTGACTGTTTAAAGCAAGATGACAGTAAAACAGAAAGCTCCTTCAGGAGCTTTCTGTTTTACTGTCACCTTGCTTTAAGCTATCGCAAGTCTTTATTCAATCAGTTAGCCTTCGTTTTAATTGTTGTAATAGAGAGGTTTTACAATATATACAATCCGGCTTTTGTTAAGCGGCCTCTCAAGAGAAGATACATTAGCAGTTTAAATAAAGGTGACAATTAAGTGAAGGTCTAAAGTAAAGCAGACAGCTCTAATATGACCTTCCTGTTTCATCTTTACCCTGCATTAAGCAATCGTCTGGCTTTACAGGTCAATACATGTATATATGTTACAAGAATCTTCGTCGCTTTTAAAAACCTCTTTACTGCCTTACTGTGAGTACAATGTTTATCTGCGTTACTCGGCGTCTGATTAGGATACAAACGGTTTGACACTTATTAAGATTTTTACTTTAAACGATTTGCTTAAAATTTAAATAAATGTATTGAGAAATTAAAGTAAACGACAACTGTTTAAAGCAGATGGTTAACGCAATTTTGACTGTGAATATTTGAAAATAATATAATGCTTCATAAACCAAATACTTTTGCAAAACGAAATAAAACATCAGATTTTTATTTAACAATTCAAATGTTGGTACATTGTATCCATTTAAATCCACTCCAAGTGTGCAGCACAGTAGTTACAGTGGTGAAGAGTGAAGACGTTATTCTTTTCCTATAAACGCGTTTACGCTCTTTTAAATCTGTTATTTCCACTGCAAACAAGTTGGAGCCATATAGGGCCAATGTGTACACAGTTTTTAATACCGATTTTTGCTTTAATGCAAAGACGTCTGAATGTATCCATGCTGGTGAAATAGTTAAAGCAAAGGTGGTTTGGAGATTTTGCATTATTTTATACTTAACCCATTCACTGTCATGACGTCATATGTTTGCAAAATACATTGTACTGAACTCTGAATAAGGCAACGAATGGGGTTAATTAACCCATTCCCCCATAAATACCCCTTTTTACGCATTTCATGTATTCCTCCACTGACGAAAATAGTTACAAGTTATACAGTCATGAATATGTATTAAAAGAAATATTTTCTATTTTGAAGCAGATGGTAGCTTAAAGCAGGCTGAAAGTAAAGCAGAATGTGCCTTAAGGCACATTCTGCTTTACTTTCAACCTGCTTTAAATGGTCAACTATTTTCAAAACTAGAAACAGGCTATGGGGTAATGGGTTAAGAAACAATTTCTCTTTGTAGATACCCATTTATTTAAAACAGTTGGATTAAAAAAAACTTAAAAGCTCAATACTTTATCATTCATTTTTCCTTCAAAAATAATTGTTTGGAACGTATATTAAAGTCTTCACTCAAGATCGCTGCTATGATGAATCTGCCTTCATCAGAATTCATAAATTAAGATTTTAGCCATTTTGATTTTAAAACAATGTAGATACATGTATAAACTTTGTCAAACATTTTACCCAGATCAGATCTACCCATTATCTTGATCCAATTTGGATCTACACTGTTTTCAAATGTATGTGTAGTCGGGCTTGTCATTGATACTGGTTACTTAACACATATCTTGCCGTAATATTGTCTGCTCTAAAATTATCGTCATGTTTTGTATTTTCTTTTTGTACATAGAAGGAAAAACTTAAAGACGATAACTAAACAGTTTGGATCCAGATCAGACGCCGCGTGACGCGGCGTCTGATCTGGATTCAAACTGTTTGCAAATGCCAGTCAAGTCGCTATTGTCAGGGAAAGGGTTAATATTGTTTGATGTGGTATATAGGTGTTTATGTGATTTTATCTCACAATTGTACACCTTAGGCTATTACGTACACTAGAAAGAGCGTCTATTTCGGGGTTTAATCCGCCATTTTTTATTTAAAAATGTTTATTGTCTGCCCGAATCCCTTAACCGCAATTATATCGGCTGCTTTAAAATTGTTGCTTGAAAAGTATATACATTTATACATATTATTATATATATTTTTACATTCAACTGTAAGTCCATGCTAGTCCATATTTCTTTTTTATCTAAGAAATGCCTTGTCCCAATTTTCAATTTCGTTCTGTTTTATATTGAAATTCGTATCAGCAAACAGTGTAGACTCTGATGAAACGTCGCATTATGCGGCGTCTGATCAGAGTCTACACTGTTAGCATATGTCCAATATATGGGATCGTGGGCACAAATGGGTTAAAGACTTTTTCGCTCAGTCCAATGAGGGACCACCAGCCCATTGTTCTGGAGGTGTCAATGTAACTGTAAAGCACGTGCAACACAATCTCAGTTTACCTGGTGAGGTCCAGATTATACTCATGCTCTAGTGATTTTCAATGGTTATTTCTAACCAAACTATCAAATATAAAGGTCCGGTCTCACATAAGACGATTCAATGGTTTAATATGCACAAGACCCATGCTTTTTGCAAGGAAATTGACAGTAAATAATCTGGCAAGGCGTTATGACCAAAAGATCGTCATGCAGGAGATGTCTTTAAGCAGTTTAACAGAAGAAATGTAGATACGCGTGTCAAACAGCTCGGATCGTTATCCGAGACGACGAGTAATAAGACGCCGCGTAACACGACGTCTGAATGTAATTACAGAAAGTTCCTAACGAACATTTCTACAATTAATTTCGTCCAGCATCAAGCTGAATCAAGTTTTTAACTTTTCTCTTGTATTTCTATATCTAACTACCAGTATCAGAAACTGGCATTGCAGGGCTGCCATAAGTTGACATGAAAAATCCTAAGATTTCCAAATTTGCATTTTTCAAGCGCGATTTTACGAATCGTACCCTTAGGCTACCCCATAGCCTTTGTCTTGTTTTGTTGACATGCGACTACTTAGGGCGCATTCTGCTTTACTTTCAGCCTGCTTTAAGCTACCATGAACTGGGGAAAAATCCGGAGATTTAGGAAAAATCCGGAGAAATGGCAGCCCTGGCATTGGGGAAGTTCACTAGAAGGTATTCTGTATCAAACTTAATCAATCAAATTATATAGATCTATAAGAAAGCAAAATGTTCTCATTTGTGCCCCTGTATATCCTTAAAGCGTGCGTCCCGTCTACATACCCAATCCCCTGTTTTCTGAAAAATGATCTGGTAAGGGTGTAAGGCTCTTTCAACAACTCTCAAGTACCTCAATGAACAATAAGAGTTTTGTGTATGTTTGCCTTTTTCAAAACCAATTTTAAGCCCAATATGATTAAATTGACATCGCTTAAAATCTTATCCGAGATACTTATTAACTTTGGAATAAGGGTAAGTTCAATCTGGAGATTCGAATTATCCAAATTCAACTGCAGGGACGGATGAGTCGCCTTGAGTCGACTTAACAACCCCTTCACTGCAAAACCGGGAATTGTCATCATTTCAAAGAGTTTGGATCTTGATCATAAAATATTTCAGAAAATATAAAAGTATTAAAAGTAGTCTAGGTCTTGGTCTGAGAGTTTCTTAAAGAGTCCTCGGAACAGGGTCTTCACTCTTTGTAAAATATATGTACTGGTTTCTAGCAAAGGAAGAATCAACATCTCCCAAACAGTTTAGATCTGCAACTCCCATTCTAGTCCTGATATGGAGCCAGGTAGGTTGAACTTTTAAATCCTTTAACCTATAGCCTGTATTATTGTAGTAAAGATATGTGACCGTTTAAAGCAGATTGAAAGTAAAGCAGAATGCGCCTTAAGACGCATTCTGCTTTACTTTCAGCCTGCTTTAAACTACCGACTGCTAGATTAGGGAAATCTTTCTAATATTACATATTCATGACTGTATAAATTGGAACTCTTTTCTTAATGGGCTAAAAGGCGCTTCTATGGGGGAAATGGTTTTAATCGCCATGTGCGAATCAAAAGTCGACTTTGCTAACCAGTTCCATCCTGGTGCAAACTATTTGATATTCGTGTGACTGTCAATAGCTCTACTGCCAAACTGCTTTGAATAAGTCCACTCTGTGTACAGTTAGGAAACAGAGAGCTATTTTTGGAATTTTCGCTGTCCCTTACAGAGACATGGAAAAGGGGGCTATTTTTGTAACTTTCGCTGTCCCTTACAGAGACGTCACAAAATTAGCATGGCGTCACAGGGTTCATTGATGAGACTAACTTTAAAATAATACTTTAGGCAACATTTTCAATGCAGAAAGTTAGATATATAGTGAATAATTGTTAAATTTAGCGTTGGAAGGGTTTAAAGGTTATACAAAATTAATAGAATTACTACCCACCTGAAATAACTTGATGTTATCCGCATGTTAATAAAATTTCTGAAATTTCCATAGAAACAGTCCTTCACGTATCTCCCGTCACACTTCACACTTTTTATTTCACCCTCCTAAATAGTCTTGTTCACAGGTGAAAATTTCATTCCTCATTAATAATCGAGAGAATTGAGAGACTATATGAGGGGTATATACCAATATAAACCCCTTCACTGCCATGACGTCACATCATTTAAACAATTATCGTCTGCTTTTATTTCTCAAAATTTAAATTTCAGATAAATTGACAACAATATAATCGTAATAAGTGTCAAACAGTTTGGAATCTGATCAGACGCCGCGTTACGCGGCGTCTGATCAGAATCCAAACTGTTTGCAAAATATACGTTTTACTCAGGGTGAGGCAGAGAAGGGGCTAACCTCTTTGATTGCTATACTCCACTAATCCTATGTTTCCCCTACTTTTATCATTAATGTCAACAAGATTGTAGAGGGCTTGTCTTCTGTGTCTCAAACGTTCTGCCCGAATACAACCATCCATAGCGTACGCTTATTGTTAAACGCTTTCAACACCGAGTCGTTGTCGCCAGCCTGCTTTAAATGTCGCCTGCTAAAATTCTGAAATTGTTTTCGACAAAATAACAAATAGTTGGGTCCAGATCGTACCTGGTTTGGATCCAAACTGTTCGCAAGGATCCTCAGTACGGGTATACAGTGTTGAAATGGCTAACCCTTTCAACACTTGGTAAATATTGTGGGTTATTATGTATAGGTTAGTGTCTATTAGTCGATTTTAACAAAAATTAAAAGTCAAGCGAGGGGCACCCGAGCGACTTTTAATATTTTGTTAAAATAGACTAATAGAAACAACCAATTTAGTGGTTGAAATTATTTGTTTGGTACCGACAAAGAGCTATACAGTCAATTGGAAGTAACAAAACGTTTGTTCTTCCCGAAACACCCTTTTTAAATAGTACCGACAAAGAGATGTCAAAGGAAATGGACATAGGCCGCACCCAAAGAAACACCTGCGATTTTTAGTCGTTCATTAGTGTTTGATAGTACTGACTTACAAAAATTAATCCTCGAAAAATTTTCAAAAATACATGTGTACCCAACTCTCATTGGTCAAAAAATAATTTCAACCACTAAGGACAACATTGTCTTCTGCTTTGAACATTGTCGTCTGTGAAAGTTATCGAAATAAAAGTATGTTTTTTTGTATTTTTGACTCACAAAACATATTCACTGGTGTCAAACAGTTTGAATTCGTATGCTTAACCCATTACCCAATAAATACGCCTTTTTACGACTTTAATTTATTCCTCTTCTTAAGGAAATAGTTCCAATTTATACAGTCAAGAAAATGTAGCAAAATAAATATTTTCAATATTCTACCAGATGATAGCTTAAAACAGGCTGAAAGTAAAGCAGAATGTGCCCTAAGGCACATACTGCTTTACTTTCAACTTGCTTTAGGCAGTCACCTGTTTTCAAAACTAGAAACATGCTATGGGGTAATGGGTTAAACATACAACTTATAGCGTGCCATTATGCCATCTGCATTATGTACAACGGCCGTCTGCAAAAATCTGACGTGGTATTGAAAAAAAAATACTTCAGATAACCTGTTTCTTTAATACATGTACAGGACAAAGGTCACAATGACACTCGTCATCCTAAGATGTACTCTCACACCATTTTTGGTATAATTAGCTGGTCTGGTGTAGGGAATATTCTCCGAACAAGCTTTGTTATAATTGAGGTCAGAATACGAGGTCAAGGTCACAGTGATCTGACAATCAAAAATTACACTCCATCATCCCAAGATAAAATTACATCAAAGTTTGCATCCAGATGATATTGTAAAGGAAATTTACTCTGATGAAGGGTTCTTTTCTATAATTGGCGTCAAATGCCGTGGTCAACGGACAGTAACATGTAAATCATAAGCCACACTGCGGCATGCACTCGCGTACCAAATTAAGTATCCCTAGCTGATATGGTGTAGAACATATCACCCGGACAGCTGGCAAAGGTCATGTAATATTGAACTTAAAATGATAAACAATACCTCACCGTCTCGAGATGTACTCACATGCATACGTTGGCTACCCTATCTGATGGGATTTAGAGAATAATTGCGCTCAGTATAAAGTCAAGGTCAAGGTCAAAATTATCGGGTACCTGAAAATGGTATGTGACCCTCCGCCGCCATAAAAAGTACTCTTACACCAAATTTTGTTCCCCTTTGAGGTGTGGTATAGTAATTCTTATCCAGGCAATTATTTACTATAACTGAGGTCATGGTCAATGTCACAGTGATTTGAAAATGGTACACAACACTCCATAAGCACAAAATATACTCACACATAAAATATGGTATCCCTATAAAATGTGGTTTAGGAAATATTCTCCGGGCAATATTTTTTCTATGATTGAAGTCAAAAGTCAGGATCAAGGTCAAAGTACCAGTGAAATGAAAATGATACGTGATATTCTATCATCCCAAATCGTACTCACAAACCACATTTGATAAATCTAGCTGATTTGAAATAATAAATATATACACTCAGTGCAAAAAGAAACGCACATCGTGCTCAAGCGCAGATTTATATACCTTTTTTTGAAGAAGAAAATTAGAATAGAAAGACCATTTCTCAAGATTTATTTAATTCTGCAACAAGTTCAGAAAAGAATACGGGAAAAACAGTGAGCTGCCTTTTAACCATTTCCCTCTTAATGACGCCAAAAAGAGTTTGCAAACAGTTTGGATCCTGATCAGACTCCGCGTAACGCGGCGTCTGATCAGAATCCAAACTGTTTGACACTCGTATCGATTTGCTTCAAGTCATTCTACATTGAATTTTACTTTGAAACGATCTTGCAAATAACAAAATTGAAGCAGGCGACAAAGAAACGGTGAAGGGGTAAAACCTCACGATTGATTTGGCAGCGAAAAAATTAACTACAGCTTGTTTAAAACACCGTACCGATTAGTATAGGTTGTGATGCTACCAATTCAATAATGATTTAATAATATTTCACAAATACGTTCCTTCTACATAAAAATAATATTTTGATAAAAGATGTGCGTTTCTTTTTGCGCTGAGTGTATGCTCTAGACAAGCCCTTTCTATGACTGATTGCAAAGGTCAAAGCCAAGGACACTGTCTCCATAAATCAGTATGCAACGCTACCTTATCCCAAGATGTACTCACATACTAAATTTAAAATTTGGTATCACTAGCTGATGTGGTATAGAAAAATTGATCTAAACACTTTTTTGTTTACATAACTGAGGTCAAAGGTCAAGGTCACCGTGGTTAACGTTATACCACATCCCGCTTTTCCAAGATGTTCTCTCACACGACATTTGGAAGCTCTAGTTGATATGGTGTAGAAAGTATATTCCGGACAAACATTTTTTTCTATAAATGATGTCAAAGGTCAATTTCAATTTCTCTGTGACGAGTATAGGACACTGCGCATTTCCAAAATGCACTAACATTTACCGGTAGCCGATGTGGTATAGGAAATATGCTACGAACAATGGGGACACGGACGACGAACAGACGGACGCACGTTCAAATTAATCACTTTATGCGTCAAATGCTATCTTTGTGGGCATATAAACTACACGCTGGCGACACTTTTGGAGCAGACGTTGTTTTGGTGGGATAAAAATTTATATTTTACAGATTTTTGACTTTTCACATCCGAGTGAGCTGGGTGTATTATTTATCCCTTTATCTATTCTACCCCGGGTGAACTGACATTTGGAAACAGCTTGGGTCATGCTCAGTTTCCTAGCAACTCTATGTCTGAACAGGTCCAACAACTGTTTGCGACTCGTATCAAACGTTACTTCAATCAAATTGCAATTAATCTATCATTATTATTTTTAGAAATTAAAGCAGACGACAAGTTTTAAATAAACGAGATACAGACAGAGAAATGGTAAAATATTAATCCTTCGTCTGCTCGTCTCCACTTTACTAGAATTTACAAACAGTTTGGGTCCTGAACAGACGCCGCGATACGCGGCGTCTGATCAGGATCCAAACTGTTTGACCCTTGTTTCTAGATTTCCTAAGATCAAAGATTAAAAAAGTAAAATTTAAAAAACATCTGCAGACGACAACTGTGATGCAGACGGTATTGCAGCATACGAAGGGTAAATATTAACCCTTATCATGCTGAAGTGTCGTTTGCTTCAAAAATATCGTCTGTTTAAAAATCAAAAATTAGTTTTCACGCTTTTGAAACAGAAGAAAAACTGAATACGAGTGACAAACTGTAAGGACCCAGATCAGACGCCGCGTTACGCGGCGTCTGATCTGAATCCTAACTGTTTGAGAAAATATATGACAAGTCGCGCTTAGCATGATAACTTGATAATGGTTAATATTTAATATAATAAAGTAGGTCGAGCGACACTTAGTGTGTTATTCTTATGATAATTTCGATGATGTTCATTCAGTTTTATTCAGTATATGATACAGATGGATTATTATTTTTTCTTCTGATCCTATTACAGTTAACATTTCACGGTTTTGTGTATGTGTCGCAGCCCGTCACAGATGAAAACGTGAGTGAAATCCCTGAAACTGACACCCCGACATAAAAGTATGATGGCAGGGTTTTTCCGGGTATCCGAGAATGACATTGACAGAGACGCAGAATCTGGGACTACTTTCTACACAACGTCTACTTTCACCACCTCCGCAGACACGACTACTACTACTTTATTTCACTACTACTACAACAACAACACGCACTATTACTATTACTACTACTTTACTACTTCTAGATGTAGTACTATTACCACGTAACTATTACTACTACTACGTCTAGTACTAATACTACTTAACTACTACTACAACTACTACTGCTGCTGCTGCTGCTGCTGCTGCTACTGCTACCAGCACTGCCGTTTCTATATTGCTAAAAAGGATTGTCTGGATGATATAACATTCTTTCATTCTGTTCAAACGATCAATTCAAATTTCCAACTAATTCTTATCCATTTGCACATATTTAGGGTTGATTTAAGCAAAATACATGTACATGCACTTGCCAAATGAACAGAACATAAGTTGATTCAAATGACGGAGTAATAGCGCTCCCTCTGGTCAGGGACTACACTGTTTGAATAGCACATATGTACTCAAATGAACACTGTTTGGCGCCGCTAAGGTTAAATGTGGCCGCTAGTGACAGTAAGACACAAAACTAAAACTAGCAAAATAACAACAGACCTGCAATGAGTAATACCCGGTATGTTGATTGTCTCCTGTTGCGAACGCGGGCCTTATAATGAAATTTAGAAAACACATTTAACAACTTTGAAAATGTAGACTTCGTTTTTTTGAAAGTCAAATAGGTTGGAGCCTGGTCAGACGTAAATTTACTCGACGTCTGATCTGGCTCCAACCTGTTTGACATGAATTTCCAGTACATGTAGACACCTGTGTATGGATATTTATAACATATTCCACATTTTACAGTGGGAAAATGCGTTTTTCATTTACATTTTTTTTTCATTTTCAAGAAATTGTCATTTTCTATGTGAATTGCCATTGTGTATACATATCGTTTTGTTTGAACGGGACAGAATACAGTCTTCTTTATTGTAAGTTAGTCACACTATTTTTGTTGAAATATAAACCAAATGCTTAGTGACGCGGATATTTATCATTTATAAACAAACAATGTAAGTTAGTGAAAGGTTACACTTGTCCTATGCAAACAGTGTCGGCCAGATCAGAGGACCCCTCTGGTCAGGGCCAGCACAGTTTGTCCTTTTTAGATATATTGTAAAAAAAAAAAAAAACAGTCGAAACTCGATAATTCGATCTCGCTTAATTTAGTTCGATGTATCGAGTTTCGACTGTGGCGCACTTTTACAATTGGTCCGCCACCAAAAATGTCATTTTTTATGGCCAGGTTAATGTCACAAGAAATGGCCAGATTAATGTCACAATAAATGGCCAGGTTAATGTCACAAGAGATGGCCAGTTAATTTCTACGAAAATACCAAAAAGACCTGCGAGACAGATTCTAAAGTTTACCCTAATCCTAATAGCCCTAGTTTTTGGTGGCGGACTAATTGTAAACCCAAGCCTCGACACCGCATATGTTAGAAATCAACCAGACGTAAGTGGAAACTAGAATTGACTAATTTCGATGTTTCAGGGGAGAATTAGTTAATAAATTACTCACTGTGTTGTAGGTTAGTTACACTATTTTCATAGTAACAGGGCTGCCATAAGTTGACATTAAAAATCCTAAGATTTCCAAATTTGTATTTTTCAAGTGCGATTTTACGAATCGTACCTTTACCAAATAGCCTGTTTCTAGCTTTGTTGGAATGTGATAACTGAAAGCAGTCTGGAAGTAAAGCAGAATGTGCCTTAAAGGCGCATTCTGCTTTACTTTCAGTCTGCTTTAAGCTACCATGTACCAGAAAAAAATCCGAAGAATTAGGAAAAATCCGGAGAAATGGCAGCCCTGTAGTAACAATCTGAAGACCAGTCAATGAGACTGGACCAATGGTGATTGATTGCCATACTTCAGTTGTTATGGAGATAATGCGTCAACATCACCAGCGCCCTCTACTGGCCGGAAACTTGACCTGTCCACCGTACTGTACCAATAGTCATAATTCATCTCTATCTTTATACAAGTCGTATACCAAACCAAGTATCTCTATTTGTCTTATACAGGAATTTGGGATTAGAACTGGATTGAGATAGATACCTTGATAACTGTTATAAATCATTTTAACTCATTCCCTCATAGCCTGTTTCTAGTATTCAAAATAGGTGACCACTTAAAGCAGATTGAAAGTAAAGCAGAATGCGCCTTAAGCTACAATCTGATAGGGTATAGAAACTGTAAATCATGTTACGTATTCATGAACATATAAATTGAAACTATTTTCCGCAGTGGGGAATTAATTAAAGGTGCAAAAAGGCGCATTTATGGGGTTACAGGTAAAGTTCGGATGGTATACTCAGGATAGCAAATTTGACCTGTCCAGTCTACTGTACCAATAGTCATAATCCATCTCTATCTACGAGTCATTGACTAATACGATATTGGATTGAGAATGTTTTACCTTGATAACTGTTATAAATAATTTTAACTCATTCCCTCATAGAATATTTCTTGTATTAAAGATAGGTGACCACTTACAGCAGGTTAAAGGCGCTTTCTGCTTTTCTTTAAGCCTACTTTAAACTGCTGTTGGCTAGCATATAGAAAATATATTTATCTTACATATTCATGATTTTTATCATGAAATTGGAACTATTTTCTTCAGTTGAGGAATACATTAAAGGTATAAAAAAAGTTATGGGTAAAGTTCATATGGTATACACAGGATATGATCCACAATCGATTTATTCTAAAGTATAGTGTTAAAGCGATCTCTATTTCGTTTTAGAACAGCTTCAATTTATGTTAATGATAAGTAAATTTAATGTAAAAAATATAATTGGCATGGTCGAAAATCGAACCCTTCCGGCTATGGCAAAACCAAAGATCAAGGCCCACGATGGGTCGAAAATGGGCCAGTACTAGAAAGTAGAATGTCAAGAAACGATATATATGTATGAGAGTAAAGACTGGACCACCGAGCTCGGCGTATGAAAATGGCGTTTTTATTAATTCCTTCAAACTATGTAACCATGGTAACTGGTTATTTGGTATCAGGAAAAAAAGTTCTGCAAATCAACCACAAATAATGTGTACCCTTACAAATTATGACGAAAGGGTTATTAAAACACGTCTTCCGCTTTAGTCCAATGCCAGTTTCTAGTTTTTAAGAAAGGGACCACTTAAAACATATTGAAAGTAAATGAAAATGTGCCATAAGAGCATTCTGCTTTACTTCCAGCCTACATTATGATATGGAAAATATTTCTAATGGTGTACAGTACTGTAGAGTGTATATCTATATTTGTTTCCTGTCTGCCAGAATTCAGAAATAATATTTACAGAAGCAAGGTCAGAGTGACACAGTTTGTATCCTGGTCTGGCCTAATATTATATGGGACCTGATCTGGATCCAAACTGCTTTCAAAGGGCTTAAACTACAGGTCTACATTGTTGAAAGTGAAATAAAACGAAAAGAGACAAAAGATAAAAGGGAGACAACTCTTACTAAATTTGGTCAATTCCGGAAAGAGTAAATTACCATAAATCAATTAATGTTATGTTAATATGTACAATAATATAACTGAACTTTCTATCCATTAGGCCAACTTGTTAAATGCCCGTTTTTCTGTTGTTGTTATTTTTAATGACAAGTTCATGATGATATAACTTACAAACATGTAAACTCTATACTGCCGTTTCCAGTAATAACGTGTTATGAACCTTTGATGGATTAAAGGATAAAATAATTGTATCAATTAATAACTGATGCTGAAACTGAAGTGGGTGTTAAGTGCATATGTCGTGCTAAAAAATCGAGAGAGAGAGAGAGAGAAAGAGGGAGATAGATAGATGGATACAGGGGAGAAGAGAGACATACATAGAGAGGGAGAGTGGCATACAGACACATAGGGAGACAAAGAGATATAGACAAAGAGAGGAGACACAGACAGAGATGTAGACAGACAGACAGTCAGACAATGGATGCCTAATTCTGGTCTTTGCAGACAAGTCGGTTTTTAGGCTGATGCATTTTAAGAGTTATTCTAATGACGTTATTACATTACAAGCATTAAGGCATACACATGTAGCTTTGGTTGATTCATATATAATAAAATATTATGTGGCTTTAGACGGGATTCTTGGCGCCATATCATACGGACCATTTCATGTGTGGCGGTGCCGTAAAACCCAAGTCAATGAATCAATCAAGTCTGGATACCTTAATTATTGGGAGTGAAATCAGGGCTGCCATTTCATCGGATTTTTCAGAAATCTTCTGATTTTTCTTAATTTCTCCGGACCTACGGATTTTCCCCGAAATCTTCCGATTTTTGCTACTTTTAAAATTTTGAATTTTATACGTTATTTTACTTAGGGTTACGCGGCATCTGATCTTGATCCAAACTTTTTGCATAATTATGTTAAAACACGCTTGAAAATTTTGAAATCTTAGGATTTTTATGAGCAAATTATGGTAGCCCTGTGAAATAATTCATAAGTCATTCGCCCCTGAAACTTTTAATGGAGAATTCCAGTATCCAAGTAAGTCTAGTCCATTCATGACTATTTAGGTTTATTTTCTGAAATATATATCAAAATGACAAAACAGTGTAGACCCTGATAGGGGGCTACTTTCGGAGCCCTCTGATCAGGTTTCTACGCTGATTGCATAGGAAAAGTGTACTCTTCACAGGTACACTGTTAATAAATAACGAGTACTTGTATACTCATCACTAGAGTTGAATGTGTTAATAAAGGAATAAACCACAAGAGGTACTCAAGGCATGCTATAAATGCCATTGTTCGAAATGGGTGCTTTATTTTGGCCTTCTACAATGTATCATAACCCTTAACCTTTCACTGACAAATAATACTGTCTGCCATAATCCTTGGGCAGACCAATATCCTCTGAAAGGCTCTGATACAATTTATTTTCTACAAAATTTAACTATTTGAAGTTTTGACTGTTATTGACTGAAAAAGTATTGAAATACAATGTACGTTTCAAACTGTCCTGATCAGATATTACATTAAGCAGCATATGATCTGGATAAAAACTGTAGGTTGATTTTGGTAATCTATGGCGGCAAATTGGTTAAAATATATACATGTATATACAAAGGAGCAACAAAATTATGCAAAATTTCATCTATTTATTGCATAAAAGAAGCCATATTTTATCAATTTATTGCATAAAAGAAGCATTCTTTCACCTACATGTATGTATTAATTGCATAAAATAAGATATACATAATAAATTTGCATGCAATATTATTGTATTTGATCATACCAACCAACATTTTAACATTTTAATATTGAAACACTTCTCACATAAATTTATCACATAAATGCAGTATAAACATGCATAAATAATTTTAGCACTTTTTCTTCGAGGAAGCAGTCAGAAGATCAGACAGATGACTGCTAAATACAGGGTAATAATAATGCAAAAAACTGTTGTACAAAATTCCGATAAAATGTGATAGCATATACTGTCCAGTCCCACTCAATTAAGACTAACTGATGGTGGTAGCTTGAGGAAAGATGAAAGCAAAGCAGAAAGCTCCTTCAGGAGCTTTATGCTTTGCTTTTATCTTTCCTTAAAAAACCATCTACAATACACACTAAACAAACTTTCTTTTACAGCCAAACATATTTTAACCTTTTACCCCACAGCTTATGTCTAGGTTTCAAGACAGGTGGCCACTTTAAGCAGGTTGAAAGTAAAGCAGAAAATGCAATAGTCACATTTTGCCTTGCTTTCAACCTACCTAAGCTACCACCTGGAAGGATATAGGAACCAATTCTCATGGCGAATATTTTTGGACTGTATAAATTTGAATTATTTTCTTCAGTTGAGGAATAAATAAAAGGGGGATGTATTGGGTTTAACTATTGGCACTTAGTGACTTGTAGTAATGTTCTTTACAAACACTGGGCCTGTTAGAGCAATCTGAGCAGGATTTACAGTATTTGTTTAAATTTTGTTTTCTAAAATATTTTCTAAAACCCCTATAAAAATCAACATTAAGTGATCTTTTGTCAAAATCATGGTACCTACTCTGCTTTCAAAAAATGTTAATACACACTAAACAGAAGAGTTATTTGTAAAGCTCTTTACAAGCTTTGGTCCCATTCAATTCTGTACATAACCGGTCATCCACAAAAGTGCCCCTGCCTTCTCCTCCACATACTGTTAAGTACCCAAGATGAATATTCAATGATGCTGTTGAATATAAGTGGCAACTCAAAGCAAGATGAAAGTAAAGCACAAAGCTCCTACAACAGCTTTTTGCTTTACTTTTATCTTCTTTTAAGCAGTCACTTGCCTTAAAATATTTGGACAATGAATATACATGTATGTGATTTGCACTTTTGGCTATGAAGGAAACAGTTAAAACAAACCATCAACGTGGAATAGATAAAAGCTATACATTAAAAATTGTGAAACAAAAAATATATTAAACAGTTTTGGTAAAATATTAATTGTAACAAGAATGATAAAAAGCATATATTTAGCACTTAGTAAACATAGCAAATATTAAATTAATTAAACCCCACTGAACCCTAGTGATGTATACAAGTGTTGTTACAAACGGTATACCTATGAAGAGCACATTTGTTCAAGCAAACAGTGTAGACCCAGATTATAGGGCAGGACTCATACAGGAAGCCTCTGATCAGAGTCTGCACTATTTGTTATTTAGCTGTATACTATTTTTAAAACAAGCATACAGTCAAAAATGGACTAGACTTAACTGGAAATTCGGATTTTACAATTTTATACATTTGAAGTATCAAGGTCATGAGTTAATTCTTTAAACACCATGGACCTGTTTCTGTATACTCATTACATTTAAAACCATGTAGACCCTGATTAGAGGGCTCCTTGATCTGGGTCTACATTGTGTTGCCAATTTTGACTAGTATTAAACTACCCAGAGTTCCAAGTAGACTGGTTCATGCTTTGGTAACTAAAAATATCCAAAAGCGAACTTATTAACCCACAACAGTTACTTAGTGTTGAAAGAGTTAAAATCGAGTTAAAACAAGTATATGAAGAAAAAAAACACCATATTCTAACACACTTGGCGCACGCCTCTAAATAAACAAAGAAGTATGTACCTGTGTTTGCAATCTCAATAAAACATGCACACACTGTAACGTCTTAAAGTGATGTCATATGGCTTCGAAAAATGTGTACGCCAAGAGATGTAGTGTCGTTGCTTCGGTGCAAATTTGGTTAAATTAAAGTGTTTGAATCAAAATAATGAATTAATACCAGTGTTTTATCATGCAATAAAACACGGGTAGTCTTTAATTAACCTTTAGCTCTCTACTTGCAGAATGTGTTAACTGCAAACATTCCTCACAATAGATACATATATAGCAGCTGGCTTTTCGTTCACAAAGAAAATAACCCATTAGTGTGTAGCCTGTTTCTAAGTTTTGAAGATGGGTGACCACTTAAAGCAGGTTGAAAGTAAAGCAGAATGCACCTTAAGGTGCATTCTGCTTTACTTTTAGCCTACTTTAAGCTACCATCTGCTAGGATATAGGAAATATTCTTGCTACATATTCATCACTGTATAAAACTTATAAATGTTACTATTTTCTTCAGAGGAGGCAAGAATTAAATGCGTAGAAAGGTGTATCTTTGGAGTAAAAGTTTAAACAAAAGTGCCACAAGCCAGGGAGTAAGCTGAATAAATCCAACATTTTCTCACTTATTTCAGCACAAAATCCTATGGTGTAACTACTCATTAGAGTCGAATCAAATAGACAATTCTAATGTGTAGTGACACCATAGGGTTTAATACAAAAGTAAAGATTTTAGTTTTTGAAATACATGTACACCCCTTATATGGAGCTGTCAAGCACATGATCAACCTCAGCTAAACTCATTTAAGCCTGGGTCACGTTTCATAAAACTTCGTACAACAAATGTTGTTGTAAGTCATATAATAAAAGTCTCAATTATTATTTATTTCTCCATCTAATCCTGTCTTGTGACATCTTTTTGGAATTGTCTTTTCAAGACGATTCCAAAGAGATGTCACAAGACAGGATTAGATAGAAAAATCAGAAATTAAATGTATTTTAAAGTTTGAACTTACGACCGTTTTTGAAACGGGTCCCTGGTGTCTATAAAGGAAAATAGGCAAACAGTTTAGACCCTAATGAGATGCCACTTTATGTAGCATCTCATCCGGGTCTGCACTGTTTGGTGTTACAAATGAAATGTTCTGCTGTATGACAAAAGCATTGCAGTGTCAGTAGAGAACCATTGTTTATCTATAATGGAATGTTCCAGCAAGCACACAGAGTTCATTGCAATATCTAGGCATAAATGGGTTAACCCATTACCCAATAGATACGCCTTTTTACACCATGAATTAATTCCTCTACTGAAGAAAATAGTTCCAATTTATACTGTCACAAATAAAAATTCAAAAGAAATATTTCCTATATTCTAGCAGATAATATCTTAAAGCAGGCTGAAAGTAAAGCAGAATGCACCTAAGGTGCATTCTGCTTTACTTTCAACCTGGTTTAAGCGGTCACATATCTTCAAAACTAGAAACAGGCTATGGGGTAATGGGTTAACAGTAAAATATAACATATACATGTATATAACTACTAATTGAGCAGCCTAAGCAGGCTCTACACTGTTTGCTTAAACCTGTCTGTCCCAGTGCTTAGTGTCCTTATGCTACTGTTAATGACAAGTTGAAGCCTGAAACAAGATGAAAATAAAATAAAACTACTTTACAAAGTTTAACTTCATGAAAGCATTTAAAGAAAGACACTAAAATCGTGTTTAAAGCAAGACACAAGTAAAAGTAAATTTCTGCTAAAATTTCATCCTGCTTCAAGCAACCAACTAAATTTAATCACAGAGATCTTATGACAGCTAGACTATATCTAATCTACATGAAACTCCGCCCACAATGATCAGCAATCATATGAACTACTACAAAAGCTAATAAAATCAAAGTTTCCCCGGGAAAGAATGAAGACTCGTGTCAGACAGATCCTACAGGTATATAAAAAACAAAAACAAAACAACAGTGTAAACCCTGATCAGACAGCTCCTTCAGGAGCTGTCTGATCTGGATCTACACTGTTTTTAAAAAGCGTCAATATAGGCTAATTGCAGAAGATCTAAACAATAAAGCTTATAAAATGTGCAATAGCAGAGATTAGAATGTTTCGATGATTTCCTTCAAAGAGGAATATGTTCCTGTGACAAACCCTACAAGTCCTATAGTAACAATGAATACATCTTTAATGATCATCCACCATGGCCGATAGCTGTACGTTGCCAGTTCTATTATTGGGGGAATGATGAGAGCAAGGAATGAGCTGGCAAAGGCTCCGACCAGTGAGATGAGAAGATCCAAGTGAGGTACAAGGGTAGATAAACCACCTGAAATAAAGGGAGATGATACAGTAAACTTTGCTAATACGGTATTCTTTCCTGTTTAATGCTAACAAAGTCAAAATTACTGTAAAGTGGTGAAAATGATTTTTTTTTCAAAATTTCATTTTAATCTAAGTGGCAAACAGTTTTGAGCCTAACTTCTCTCTTGCTATAGCAACCATCAGTCTATGTCAGTTCAAAAAGTATTTTTATTCTTTTTCATGGTCATAAGCTCCTACATAAGCCTTCTGATATGGGTCTTCACTGTTCTACAAAGAAATTTACATTATATTGAGGAGTAGGTAAAAGGGTCCTTATGCAGAGGAGCTTTCTTTTTTACTTTTGTCTTGCTTCATAAACCATCAAGGAATGGTTGTTTAACTCGCTCCTCCCAGAAACTTAAAATGGACAATTTCAGTTTCTATTTCAGTCTAGTCCTTTTTTGACTACATGTATTTACGGTAGTCATTTACAATATATTGCAAAATGACAAACAGTTCAGACCCTGATCACAGCTCCCTTATGTGCTCTCTGATCTGTGTCTACACTGTTTGCAAAGGACAAGTGTATTTTTCACAGGAAAACTGTTTATAAAAGATGCATACTGTAAAACCTCTCTATTAGAACACAAAGATGAGTTAATTATAAGGTGTTTACAACAGGTGACTGCTTGAAGCAAGGTGACAGTAAAACAGAAAGCTCCTTAAGATGACACTTCTAGATGTCCTTTCTGTTTGACTGTCACTTTGCTTTATTCAAGCTGTCACCTGTCTTTTATGCCATCAATTAGTCTTCATTTTAGAAATCGAAAAAGAGAGGTTTTACTGTATTCCAGTTATGAGGGTTCAATGGGTTAAAACAAGTTTGACTTCATATTAATTTGTTTATGCTTAGCCCATAACCCCATAAATACGCCTTTTTACACCTTTGATTTATTCCTTAACTGTAGAAAAGAGTGCAAATTTATACAGTCATGAAAATATTTCATAAGAAATACTTGCTATATCTTAGCAGAAGATCGCTTAAAGCAGGCTGAAAGCAAAGCAGAATGTGCCTTAAGGCACATTCTGCTTTACTTTCAACCTGCTTTAAGAGGTCACATGTATTCAAAACTATAAGCCATCTATGGGGAAATGGGTTAAATACTTACATGTAAAAACCACCATAACAACCCTGAACAAATATTCCCAGTAATTTTTCACTGTATGGTTTCTCTCAGCCATTTTTCTTTTTATAAATGGCCAGATTATATTAATAGGCACGTAGAACTGTAGTCCATAGCTTATAAACAATGACACTGCAAACATCAGCTTCACTACCTGGTGTAACCTGAAATAGTTAAAGACACAGTAATTAACCCATATTCTGCTAGGCACCTATATTGACCACTTTTGTAAACAGGTTGGCTCCTACAGTGGAGAAAACGTTATTCTTTCCCAATAAACGCGTTTAGGCTAAAACTATTATTTCCAATGCAAACAGTTTGGAGCCAGATCAGACGCCAGGTAACCCGGCGTCTGATCAGGCTCCAAACTGTTTACCACCAAGATAAACATGAATTATCAGAATTGTCCAAAAGTTGCACTTTTCTACGTTTTAGTGTTTTGCTGTTGCGTTTCGTTTCGTTTAAACAAAGAGAATAACGTATTCTCCACTGTAGCAGATGGTAGCTTAACACTTTACTCAATAGACTGTTTCTAGTTTGGAAGATAGATGACCACTTAAAGCAGATTGAAAATAAAGCAGAATGCATCTTAAGGTGTATTCTGCTTCACTTTCAACCTGCTTTAGGCTACCATCTGCTAGGATATAGAAATATTTCTTATGGTGGATATTCATGACTGTATAAATTGGAACTATTTTCTTTGAAGGGGATATAAATCTTATGCGTAAAAATGCATATCTATGGAGTAATGGATTAAAGCAGGCTGAAAAGTAAGGCAGAGAATTCCGCTTTATTTTCAACTTTCTATAGATCACCACCTGTCTCTAATACTGAAAATAAACTATGAAGGAAAGGCCTTAACATATCATCCATTAAAATGCCCCTTTTTAACCGTAACCTAATCCCCACGGATTTGATTCCTCATACACATGCAAATTATACGTACATTTGTTTCCTCATACAAATGCCTCATCCTTAATTTACAATTTCCTGATAAAATAAAATGCTTCTATATCATGATAGGAGGCTTGAACCCTTTACCCCATAGCCTGTTTCTAGTTTTGAAGACAGGTGACCACTAAAGCAGGTTACCCAAACTGTCTGCAATGGAAATAACCATTTTAGCACAAGCACAAACACGTTTACAAGTACAAGGAGCATTCTGCTTTACTTTCAGCCTGTTTTAACCCTTTACTCCATATCTAGTATTGAAGAGCAGGTTGCGAGTAAAGCAAAATGTGCCTTATGGCACATTCTGCTTTACTTTCAGCCTGCTTTAAGCTACCATCTGGTGAGATACAGAATATATAGTTCGTATTTATGAGGTAATGGGTTAAGCTACAATTTGCTTGGTCCTAGATAGGACATATATATGTAAAGCAAATAAACTCTTTACAGCAGTTCAATTGTAGTTGATATTGTACTTACACATCATTAGGCAGGTTTAGGGTGACACTGCCAGCTGCCTCATCCCCATATTTGAGATAACCATAGAAACCCATAGCCACATACAGACATATGGTAATAGTCAGGCCCAGGTTCAACACTCCAACCCTGCCTAGAAACGCTTCCTTCTCTCGCATCTTGTTGTGTAGTGGTAAAACCTGGAAAATACCAATGCAGACATTGAACCCTGACAGAAGTGCCTTACTGCACCTTTACCTACTTCTACACTTACCGTAATTTGACCTGTAGTACATAAAATTATGGTAAATTTAACCATAGCGCTGTTGATATAAGTGATTTGGACCTTTTGCATTGGAGGAAAGGGTTGATCAAGAGTTCAAGATGATAAATATTACGAATCCTTTGGGGCTTTGAATTAACAGTTAAAAGTATGAACGAGTTAAACCCTTTACCCCATAGAAGTGCTTTTTCGAGTATCTAATTTATTCCTCCACTGAAGCAAATAGTTTTAATTAATACAGTCATAAATATGTACTATTAAAACTATTTTCTACTTCTTATCTTAGCAAATGATAGCTTAAAGCAGACTGAAAGTAAATCAAAATGCACCTTAAGGCCTTAAAATGTGAACAAGTTCCATTTAAGCTAGTTCAAGTTATCGAGGTCCAATGGTATACAGCGCTCCCTCTCTACAACGACACCCAATGGGATACAACAAATATGTGTGTTGTTCGGAGGGAGTCGTTGTAGGGAGGGAAATTGACTTACATTTGCGAACAGCTTGAATCGAGCGTAACGCGGCGTCTGATCTGGATTTAAGCTGTTTGCCACTCCTCATTAAGTTTTAACTGTCAAAATGTCCATTATGCAACTTTGAGAAAGTTAGCAGATGAAAATTTTATGCAGACGATATTGCAGCAGTAAAAGCGTTAGACATTCTTGTCTTGTTTGGGGAACTGCGGAAAAAGTCGTTGTAAGGAGGGAGTCATTGTTGGGAGGGCCGTTGTAGAGAGGGAGCGCTGTAGTTCAAGTTATCGAGATCCAATGGTATAATTGGTATTCCCATCTAAAACACTTACCAGGCCAATACCCTCAAAGGCAAATATGGCTTGCCCAAAGAACAGAGGCAGGGTGCTGATTCCACCAAAGGCTGGTCGTGTAGTTACTGCAGGCAGGCCCTGGAATAGGCTTATAAACACTATGATGAGCCCTGTAGAGTTGATGAAATTTGCAAATGCTGAGCATGGGGCCAGGGCCTTCAGACTCTTCACCATGACGTAGGGAACCAGTAAGATACTGATGATGACAATATACACCTTGCTGTTGAGACCCCAGTCAAACCAGTATTCAAAAACCTGAAAAATACACCATTCTACAGTGCTTCCCTCCGTACAACAACACCCAATGGGAGACAAAGATTGTTTGTGTTGTTAGGAGGGAGTGAAATTGGCTTACATTGCAAACAGCTTGAATCCAGATCAGACGCTGTGTAATGGGATCTGGATTCAAGCTGTTGTCACTCGTCATTATGTTTTTTTTTGTCAAAATGTCCAATATGTGACATTGAGAAAAACAGCATAGTTTTTTAGATTTTTTCCCATCAAAATTTATTGCGCTCATGGATGAAGTAAATCCATATTGTATTGTTTACACATGTGCAGGCATAAACAGAAAAGAATAACATTTTCTCATTCA
Source organism: Gari tellinella (assembly GCA_922989275.2). Lineage (NCBI taxonomy): Eukaryota > Metazoa > Mollusca > Bivalvia > Cardiida > Psammobiidae > Gari > Gari tellinella. Next base: position 43,957,045 of record OV277861.1, on the reverse strand, counting down.
CTGTACACTAAAGTTGATTATATACACTAATTTAGTTGGTTATATAGACTGTCAATATATGAATGGCTTGTTGGCTCAGTGGTAAAGGCTTCTGACCAAATTTTTGTTTTCCGTACTTGCATCCCAGGTTCGAAACCCGCCCGATCTAAAATAAAATGTTCTTTGAAAAGCATTTTTTAACAGAATTTCTTATCCTAAACTAATATCTATGTGTTTATATAATAGTTTGACATGCATTTACTTTTTTTATGCCAAATCTGGCTGCCGATCACTTAGAAATAAGGAGGAAAAACCAGGAAAGAGCACAGACTCTTGTCAGACATATCCTTAAGAAAACAATGCAGACCCTGGTCAGACAGCTCCTTCAGGGATTGTCTGGTCTGGGTCTACACTGTTTTTATAAGATGCAAGTATACTTTATAAACAGGAGAAGGGTTAATCAAACTATTACCTGTTGTACATTTTGAGCTACAAACACAGTGTATACACAGCAAAAGCCAATTTGTGTTATCAACAAAAACGCATTGATGAAATTTCTGAAAAATAAAAATATAAGTGATTACTTTGGTATATTTATACTGGTTTTCCTTATAGTTCAACCTAGCTATTACACCCATTAAATCCTTTTCCTGCAGTTTAAACATATTTTATTTTCAAAAATTCAACATGGAAATGGGGCTGTGCCACAAGTTCCAAAAACATTACTTAACCCATTCCCCTATAAATACGCCTTTTTACGCATTTAATCTATTCCTAGACTGAAGTATATAGTTCCACTTAACACAGTCAAGAATATGTGTCATAAGAAATAATTTTGATTTTCTAGCAGATGGTAGCTTAAACCAGGCTGAAAGTAAAGCAGAATGCGCCTTAAGGAGCATTCAGCTTTACTTTCAACCCGCTTTAAGTAGTCACCTATATTCACTACTAGAAACCGGCTATGGGATAATGGGTTAAGGCCCTTCCTTTCCCTATAATCTGTTTTAGTTATAAAGACAGGTGGCCACTTAAAGCAGATTGAAAGTAAAGCAGAATGTGCCTTCAGGCACATTCTGCTTACTTTCTGCATGCTTTAACCTATGTTTTGCTAGGATATAGAAAACATTCTTACAGTACATATTCATGACTGTGTGAAATGGAAAGATGTCTGATATAGTTCTGAAACTGGTTGGAATTCTTAACCATTATAGTGCTGGAACCACATACAGTCAAAACTTGATACTTCGAACTCACTTTAATTGATCGTATAAGTATTTCATGAATTGAATTTCGATAATTCAATCTTGCTTAAGTTGAACATACCCTATTTCAAAGTTAAAACCTGGCTAGCCCGCGTTTTAACTTTGAAATATGGGTATATTCAAACTAACACAAGTTCGAAGTATCGAGTTTCGACTGTATATCAATACTTTATGACCCATATCAGAGGCTTTCTAAATCTTTCGTATTTTGGGAACAAACCCCTCAATCAATGTAAACTGGCCATTCATCTGAAAAAGGTAGAGTCCATTTGGCATTTGATCTGGATCCAAACTGTTTGCCAACCATCTTTATGTTTCTTCTATTTAAAAACACTTAATTTGACAGATTTTGCAGATTACAATTTTAAAGCAGATGGTATTAAGGCAGGATATATATTTAGCACACCAATGCGTAAGAGTCAAGTGTTTGCGATGTCAATGCCATCACAGATTGTCCATTTCAACCTTGACCTGGACGTCAACCAGTCACTGACATTTTCAGTTGTAGTGAAAACTGTGTTAATCCTTTACTACATAGATACACTTTTTAGCTCACCTGAGCTAGCTCAGGGTGAGCTTTTGCAATCCTTGAATGTCCGGCGTCCGGCGTGCGTCGTCAACAATTTTAGTGTTTACACTCTAGAGGCCACAATATTTATCCAATCTTTCTCAAACTTGCTCAGATGGTATATTGCCATAAGAGTTCGAATGATTTCGATTATGGTTGAAATCAGACAAATAGGTCATGAGTTATCTACCTTTGAACTGCTGAAAATGCCATATTTAAGAGTGTTTACACTCTAGAGACCACAGTATTTATCCAATCTTTCTAAAACTTAGAGTAATCTACCTTTGAATTGCTGAAAATGCCATATTTAACGGGGTTTACACTCTAGAGGCCACAATTTTTATCCAATCTATCTAAAACCTGCTCAGGTTGTAAATGACTATAAGAGTTCAGATGAGTTTGATTATGGTTGAAATCAGACATATAGGTCGAAAGTTATCTACCTTTAAATTGCTGAAAATGCCATATTTAACGATGTTTACACTCTAGAGGTCACACATTTTATCCAATCTTTCTCAAACTTACTCAGATTGTATATTACCATAAGACTTTGGATGAGTTCAATTATGGTTGTAATCGGATCAATAGGTCAAAAGTTATCTACCTTTGAATTGCTGAAAATGATATATTTAACAGTGTTTACGCTCTAGAGGCCACAATATTTATCCAAGCTCTCTTAAACTTGCTCAAATTGTATATGACCATAAGAATTCGTAAAAGGGTGATTATGGTTGGATTCGGACAAATAGATCAAAAGATACATGTATCTACCTTTGAATTGCTGAAAATGCCATATTTTACAGCATTTACACTCTTGCAACTACAGTTTTCAATGGATTTTGATTATACTTGTACACAAAGGATGTAGCTATACGTTTTGGAAGGAGTGCAATTATTGTTGAAATGTAATCATTGTTGCAATAGTTACCTGCCCTTGATATACTTTGAAATGCTAGAAAAATGCTTCATTTCAGTATTGTTTAGGCTCTAGTTATCTGCCTTTGATGTACTGTACTATACTACAGTAGGTCGACAAACTTGAATGGATTTAGAATAAAACGGGTGAGGTGAAATTCAAAGGTAAAGCTATCAGGCTTCATTACAAATGGTGAGCGATATCAGGGCCTTCAGGCCCTCTTGTTTTTATACCTCCACTTAAACAAAGTTCAAATTTATACTGTCATGTATAATGTATCATAAGGAATATTTTCTATATTCTAGCAGATGGTAGTTTACAACGGGTTGAAAGTAAAGAAGAATGTGCCTTAAACACTTTACTTTCAGCCTGCTTTAAATGGCCACCTACTAGTATCTTCAATAGTAGAAACAGGCCATGGGGTAATGAATTAATCATTTTAATGCCTCAGACTTTTGCTTGGCTTTTGGAAAATACAGGATAATGCTACGTACAGATGCAATAAAATTCAATATTTCTATATAGGACTCTTCACTGGTACAGTACAGTAGAACCTCTCTATTACGAGCACTAAGTTGTGTCAAATATTAGTCGTTTAAGACAGGAGCTTTCTGTTTCACTTTCACATTCCTTTAAGCTGTCACCTGTCCTTTATACGGTCAAATATCCTTCTTTTTAGTGGTCGTAATAGAGAGGTTCTACTGTATTTGTAAATGACAAGTATACTAATCTTGTCCCTAGGGTTGAATGTGTTATTTATGCTCCTCTACTATCCTTGCTGGGGCATAAAAACAACTATGAAAATCAACATAAACTAGCACAGTGTTCCCTCCCTACAATGATTCCCTCCTTACAACGACCCTTGTCGCTGTTCCCCAAAAAAGACTATTATGTCTAACTCTCTAACTGTTGCAATATTGTCTGCTTAAAAATGTTGTCCACTTTTTGCGTATTGGATATTTTGACAGAAGTAACGTAAAGACGAATGCCAAACAGTTTGAATTCGGATCAGAGGCTGTGGCGTCTGATCTGGATTCAAGCTGTTTGCAAACATAGGCCAATATCCCTCCCAAAGACAACTCCCTCCAAACAAGGCACACAATCTTTGTCTTCCAGTGGATGTTTTTGTAGAGAGGGAGCATATTGTGCGTTGTGAAATGTTGACTGATTGGCTGATCCACTTACCTTGCTGTTTTACCATAGTTTGAAAGTCGAGAATTTCCAGTTTCAAACGCCTTCTCCAAAACACTAGCAAAGTCTAAATGCTTTGCACCTGTTCTGAAACAAACATTACACAGGTGGTTAGGCAATCTCAGTTCGTTCTCAGTTTTTTCTACTACACCTGTCGCCTGTTCTACACCAAACTTTTTATCCAGTAGAATTGTCTCTTTGTACCTTTTATATTCCTCACATAAACAGAAATGTCTTTTCATGCCATTTTATATTTCTTACCTAAACAGAAATGTCTTGTTGTGCATTTTTATATTCCTCACATAAACAGAAATGTCTTTCCATGCCATGTTATTTTCCTCACATAAACAGAAATGTCTTTTCATGCCGTCTTATATTCCCCAAATAAACAGAAATGTATTTTCATGCTTTTATATATTCCTCACAGAAACAGAAATATCTTTTCATTCCATTTTATATTTCTCACATAAACAGTAATGTCTTTTCATGTCATTTTATATTCCTCACATAAACAGTTGTGTTTTTCCAAGCCATTTTATACTCCTTACATAAACAGACATTATTTTCATTCCTTTTTATAATCCTCACATAAACAGAAACTTGTGCCTTTTCAGGCCTAATTCAGAACAATTTTTTCATGTCTTTTTCTATTCCCCATGGCCAATGCGTTTTCATGCTTTTTCTCATACCTTATAGAAACAAATGCTTTATCATGTTCCATATAAAAACAGCAATGCCTTCACATGCCTGTTCCTTTTTCTAATTGAAACAGAATGCCTTTTTATGCCTTTTTTATTCCTATTACAATAGCTTTTTCATGTCTAACTGTTATTGCAGGATTTTACTGTAATATACAGTAAAACCTCTCTATTAACGACCACTTAACCCTTTCCCTTATAGAAGCGACTTTTAGCACATTCATTTAATTCATCCGCTGCAGAAAATAGTTCCAAATTATACCGTAATGAATATGTGTCATATTAAATTATTTCCTTATTCTAGCAGTTCATAGCTTAAAGCAGGCTGAAAGTAAAGCAGAATGCGCCTTAGGGCGCATTCTGCTTTAATTTCAACCTGCTTTAAGTAGTCAGATATCTTCAATACTAGAATCAGGCTATCAGGTAAAGGGTTAATTGTGTTAGTTATCAGGTGTTTAAGGCAGGTGGCTGCTTAAAGCAAGATGAACATAAAGGAGCTTTCTGTTTTGTGTTCACCTTGCTCTTGTAGGCCCCAGTAGGTCAATATTTAACTTGTGAAGTGAACACTCAGCAATATATACACATCAAAAGAACAATGCACATCCTTATAGGACGGGTAGGGAGGGCACATTCGCCCATCATTGTGACCTTGTGCTTCGGAGAATTGAAATCCAACTTCAACTTACAGGTAAGTCTTCTTTAATTTATCAATTTTCCTAAGCTGACACCTGTCTTTTATGCAGTCAAATAGCCTTCTTTTTAGTGGTCGTATTAGAGAGGTTTTACTGTATTATTCTCACCTTTGACAGATAATATTTCCACAATGTACCAGGACATACATACAGTGGGTACAGATGATGCCAATAACAAATAAAACAGCAAAGCTCACCTGAAATAAAATTACACAGACATATTACAACACAGTGGACTAGGACATACATACAGTGGGTACAGATGATGCCAATAACAAATAAAACAGCAAAGCTCACCTGAAATAAAATTACACGGACATATTACAACACAGTGGAATAGGAAAAGCGATACAAATGATAAAACAAGATGTGTCTCAAACAAGAAGCTCTCTGTATTACATTTGTTCTGAATAAGGCATACTGAGTTGACTGTCTTGACCCATTCCTTAAGGTGCCTTCTGCTTTACTTTCACAGGGCTGCCATAAGTTAACATGAAAAAATTCCTAAGATTTCTAAAGTTGCATTTTTCAAGTGCGATTTTACGAATCGTACCTTTACCCCATAGCCTGTTCCTAGTTTTGTTGACATGCGACTACGTAAAGAAGGCTGTAAGTAAAGCAGAAAGCGCCTTAAGGCGCATTCTGCTTTACTTTCAGCCTGCTTTAAGCTACCATGTACTGGAAAAAAATCCAGAGATTTAGGAAAAATCCGGAGAAATGGCAGCCCTGCTTTCAGCCTGCTTTAACCCTTTACCTGATAGCCTATTTCTAGTACTTAAGATAGGTGACTCCTTAAAGCAGGTTGAAAGTAAAGCAGAATGCGCCTTAGGGCGCATTCTGCTTTACTTTCAGCCTGCTTTAAGCTATCATGTTCTATAATATAGAAAATATTCCCTATAATACATATTCATTGCTGATTAAATTGGAACTATTTTCTTCAGAGGATGAATAAATCATATCCGCTAAAAGGCGCTCTATTGGGTAAAGGGTTAAGCTACCATATCTGCTTGAATGTAGAAAATATTTCTTATCATACATATTCATGACTATAGAAATTGGAACTATTTTCTTCAGAGGATGAATTACTTTACTCATCCTCTGAAGAAAATAGTTCCAATTTCTATACTGTAAGTGTTCAAAGGGTTATAGAACCAGTCTGTTTCATTGTGTCTCCAATGTTACGGTCAAAATCAGTTTGGAGCATTCTTTGATTGAAAGAGAGTTCTAGTTCTGAAGACAGGTAACTACTTAAAAGAGGTTAGAAGTAAAGCAGATCGAATGCACCTAAACCCTTTCCCCCATAGAAGTGCCTTTTAGCTTTTAGTACACTAGTGGTGGAATCGGGATTATCTGTGCAAACAATTTTGATCTAGATAAGACGATGATTGTGATAATCTTAATGCAGCGTCTCATCAGGATCCAAACTGTTTAACATTTTGACCTTGTTTTGAAAGAAATTCTGAAAATTCAATTTTTAGAATAATAGAAGACAACAATTGTTGCAGATGAAAAAAAAATACCCAGCATGCAAAGAGACAAGCCCTGAACATATATAATATCTCTGCTCAAAATTGCATGTGTCCAAACCTTTCTTCTCGGTATTTGCAAATGTACAATCTGAATGATCTACAGTGGAGACAACGTAATTAGTTTTAGCATAAACACGTTTACTCAGGGCAAGAATAACCCGGTGTCTGATCAAGCTCCAAACTGTTTGCCATTTAGATTGACATGAATAGTCAGATGTATTGAAAATATATCCTTTTCTACATTTCATTGTGATGTGTTTGCATTTCGTTTAACTCTTTCCTCCCTGAAACTTTAAATGGATAATTCCAGTTTCCATTTTTGTCTAGTCAATTTCTGCGATTAAGGGTTATTTTTGTCAATGTTTGGCATTATGACAAACAGTGAAGACCCTGATCAGAGGGCTCCTTTTGGAGCCCTCTGATCTGGGTCTTCACTGTTTGCATAGGACAAGTTTACTATACACATGTACACTATTTGAAAAGGACGCCAATATGCGGGACTAGGGTTCAAAGGGTTAAACAGGAAAGTATAACATCTTCTCAACTGTACATGGCATCTGATGTGGATGCAAACTGTTCTCGAAGGTGTGCACTAGTCAGAAGATTAACTCTTGACCTTGACACTGAGTTCACTTGGTCAAAGTCTAGTATGGAAGTACTTACAGGGCAATCACATGTAAAACACTTGTTATGCAGGGACAGCAGCCTCCAATTATTACTAATAAAGCACACTTCTACATTCCAAATACATGTATAGATCTTTGTACAGTGTAGCATTTGGAAAAAAAACTTCCATATAAGTGGGGTATTTAGCCCATTACCCAATAGCCCGTTTCTAGATTTGAAGATAGATAACTACTTAAAGCAGATTGAAAGTAAAGCAGAATGTGCCATAAGGCACATTCTGCTTTACTTTCAGCCTGCTTTAAGCTACCACCTGCTAGGATATAGAAAGCATTTCTTATGGTATATTCTTGACTATTTAAAGTAATAATTATAATTTTCTTCAGTGGAAAAATAAATTAGAGGCCTAAAAAGGCCTATTATGGTGTCATGGTTTAAAGAAGAGGGCCTGGACGGCCCTGATATTGCTCATCTGTGGTAACTGAAGCTGATTGTTTAATACCTTTGAGTTTTACCCATAATCAAAACAAGTTTAATCTTAATCCATTCAAAAGAGAACACAATATTGGAATATGACATATTCTAGTTCAACGTAGTACATCAAGGGCAAATAACTATACAGTTAAGCAAACAAGAGCACCGCAGTGCGGCAAAATACGCCCGTCATGGCCAGCGGCTGTCAAAGTCGTCCGGACTCAGGCCGACTGGAAAAAGTCGCCCGGAGTGTAGGCCCGACTATTGATCTAAAAAAGACTATGCTGTAGTATTGCGATAGCTCAAATACTATCCTGATAGTATTGCGATAGTGAAGAAACTATTGCAATACTATCACGATAGTTTTTCTACCAAATGTTTTCTCATAAACAAATGCTCTTTGGGCGTATTTACATACTTTATCACGGAATTTTGACAATAAAGGGGGCATAACTCTGCTAAAAATAATTGCCAACATCTGAAATTTAACAGGAACCAAAATATTCACAGGTGCCTTCCCTGTTTGATGAGAAAGCTAAATATGAAATTTGGTCACGATAGACAAAATGTAAGTAAAATTATTATCAGGAAACAATATATTGTTAAAAAAATTGTGTGAAGGGGCATAACTCTGAAAATACGGAGTCAAACCAAAAACCCGTAATATATATTAAGTCACTTCATTCATTGTATCACCGTATAAAATTTGAAATAAATTGAATAAAAGATAAAAAAGTTCTGTTGTTTTTTTTAAAATGCCCATTTTTTACAATAAAGGGGCATAACTCTGCAAAATATAATCGCCAACGTCTGAAACGCGAACTCGTCTGAGCTATTGTGGTATGGAATATTTGTAGGAAGTTTAATCAAAATCGGTCAATAAATGAAGGTGAGAGAGCGCTAAGAAGAAAAGTTAACAGCATAAGTGTGGCTTATTTTAAATTTTAAGTATGTAAAGGGGCATAACTCATAGAAAAATAATTTAACAGGAACCAAAATTCTCAGGTGTCTTCCCTGCATGATGAGAAAGCTAAATATGAAATTTGGTTACAATAGACAAAATGTAATTAAAATTATGATCAGGAAACAATATATTGTTAAAAAAATTATGTGAAGGGGCATAACTCTGAAAATACGGAGTCAAACCTAAAACCCGTAATATATGTTAAGTAACTTCATTCAGTGTATCACCATATCAAATTTGAAATCAATTGAATAAAAAATAAAAAAGTTCTGGTTTTTTTTTAAAATGCCCATTTTTGACAATAAAGGGGCATAACTCTGCCAAAAATAGCCGCCAACGTCTGAAACGCGAACTCGTCCGAGCTATTGTGGTATGGAATATTTGTAGGAAGTTTAATTAAAATCGGTATATAAATGAAGGTGAGAGAGCGCTAACAAGAAAAGTTAACGGAGGGACGGACGGTTGGACGGACAGAGCTGGGTATACCATAATACGACCGTCGATGACGGGCGTATAATAATAAAAGCAATATAAATTAAAAACTAGTTGCTAGAAAGTTAACACTGTTACATATACCATTTTCAACACATCAAAGGCAGATAACTCATGACCAATTTGCCTGATTTCAAATAAAAAATCAAATTCATTCGAGAGCTTATTCAACTTATAGCCATGTATAAATTTTACAAGTTTTATCAAAATCCATTCATGTTTGCTGAGAATACATTTGTAGAATCATTCATGTAAGCAATGCTTAGATAAATCTTTAATTTTCTAGCATATCTGAGTACATCAATGATTAGATAAATTAGAGGCGTAAAAAGGTGTATTTATGAGGGAAATGTCTGTATGGCATGTTAATAGTCCACATTGAATGGAAAAGTTTCCAAGTTAGCTTTGTCATGGAAAGTTTTACTTCCTCAGCTTGCTTTAACCCTATTTATGCTGTAGTTTTCATAATGGTATTTTCCACTTTTGTAAAATGTTAATTTTTAGGCATGCTTCATAGAAAACATTTCTAAAAATCAAAATTAAAACAAACAGTGCAGATCCTGATCAGACGGCTCCTTAAGATGCCTTCTGTTCAGTATCTATACAGTAGACTGGTCGCAAAATATACATATACTGGGTTCCTGCATAGGAAGGGTAGATGGCCCGTTCCAGTTTTAATAAGTAGGCTGCATATGCTACTCAGAATAAATTTACTCAGCAATGGTAACTGTTTAATATTCATGTTCTCACGTCCTAACCTTTTCTTCCATACAGATCAGTGTACTGATTTACCTATCTCTTATATAATACATTAACCAAGTTCTGTGACTCCATAAATGCGCTTTTTATCCCATTAATATATTAATCCACTGAAGAAAATTATTTAGTCTCAATTTATTTTGTCATGAATATGTACCATTTTAAGAAATATTTTGTCTGTACTCTATCAGATGGTCGCTAAGGCAGACTGAAAGTTAAGCAGAATGTGCATAAGGCACATTCTGCTTTACTTTCAACCTCCTTTGAAAGGCTATCTGTCTTCAAAACTAGAAACAGAATATACGGTAATGGGTTAACACATTCCTTGGCATTCACAGCTTTCTGCTTTAACCCTTTACCTCATAGCCTGTTTACAGTTTTGAATACAGGTGACCACTTAAAGCAGGTTGAAAGTAAAGCAGAATGTGCCTTAAGGCACATTCTGCTTTACTTTCAGCCTGCTTTAAGCTAAAATCTGCTAGGCCATATAAAATATTTGTAATGGTAATTGTTCATGAGGGTATAAACTGGAACTATTTTCTTCAGCGGAGGCTATTAAATACGCTAAAAGTCGCTTCTATAAGGGAAAGGGTTAATTCTTTAAATGCTGGGATTTGTTCATGTCTGCATCAAAAGTTGTCTGCCCTCTACTTACCCATAATCCTCCATTCTTGAAAGCCACGGGCATGGCTAGTATACCAGTCCCTATCATACCCTTCAGCAGGTGCATGAGACATTCTAAGTTCCTGGAAACCAATGAAACATAATAAATAAACTCCTTAAATACATCATGATTTGCAGAGCAACAGATAAGGGTAGTTTTTCAAAACTTAAAATCTTTATTTTTGAATTAAACCCTATGGTGTCACTACTCATTAGAATCGTCTCGAAGAGACGATTCTAACGAGTAGTAACACTATAGGATTTGGTGCTGAAATGAGTGATAAAATGTTTGATTTGTTGAAATAACTATCTCTTATCTGGAGCCCTGTGATTTGTAGTAATTTTTAAGTCAAAAGTACTGTAAATTAATACATAATCATTAATTACAATTCATTAATCATTTGCTTCAACCCTTTCCTCCATAGACATAGACATAAAGTCATAACAAATCAAATCCATAGACATAACATAAATCACCTACATGTCTGTATTTCCAACCGGCCCGGCTTTTACTTACATGTCCCAAACCCTTGCTCATGAGATGAGAATTGTCTCAAGTCAGCTTTTACTAACAATTATAAGACCGATCCCATCTCAAAGAATGAGAATTTGCTCAAAATATTGTAGTAGTAGTAGTAGTAGTAGTAGTAGTAGTAGTAATAGTAGTAGTAGGAGGAGGAGGAGGAGTTAGTAGGTAGTCGTAGTAGATCTAATAGTAAATTGTTGTAACACTAGAAGAAGTAGTAGTAGTATAAGTTTTAATAGAAGTAGTACTAGAAGTATTCAAGTAGTATTAGTTGTAACAGTATTAGTAACAGCAGTAGTAGCAGTACGAACAATAGTAGTAGTTGTAACAGTAAAAGTAGTTATTCTAGAAGAAATAGGAGTAGAAGTAGTAGATAGTAGAAATAGGAGTAGAAGTAGTAGTAGTAGTAGTAGTAGAAATAGAGTTGTAGTAGTTGTTGTTGTAGTAGCAGAAGCAGTAAAGGTAGAAGAAGAAGAAGCGGTGTTAGAATAACTGTAGTTGTAGATATTTGAACATATTGATGTTAATGCTTGAGGGGTGATACTGTAGTTTCACATATTGAGGGGATAATGCAGTAAAAGATCTTTATTACGACTACTAAAATAAAGGCTAATTGATTGTTAAAAAGACAGGTGACAGAATAAAGCAAGGTGACAGTAAAACAGAAAGCTCACCTTGCTTCAAGCAGTCACCTGCTATAAACACCTAATAATTAACATAGTTTAGGGGTCGTAATAGAGAGATTTTACTGTGTAACTCCACTGTTTCAAATATGGAAGAGTACATTTGAAAATTCAGAGGTGTATAGGGGTAAAGGTAGTACCTGGTACCTCAACAATTTTGGACACAAATCAAGTGTCCTGTTTCTTCACCTATGTGACACTTAATTCCACCAAGATGAAACAAAAAATAAAACTAGGACAGGTAAGTACTAATGTAGTAACAATACTAATTTAATTTTGTAATACATTATAAAATGCTAATGAATAGTACTAGAAGCAGGTTCTTAAATAAGCAGAAAAGCTTGAATGACTTATGTCAAACTGTTTTTTCAGTGTTTATAAAAGGCCTGTTTGCATATAAAAAAGACTGAGAGTAAAACAGAATCTGTTTCATATGCTTTCAACCTGCTTTAAGGGTCCCCTGTCTTCAAAATAGAAACAGGCTATGGAGTAAAGGGTTAAGCATTTTTCATTAAGGAAAAGATGAAGAAGATCATGAAGTCACTGTCAAACAATTCGGATCTTGATCCGACCCTGAGCTACTCATTCAATGATCCTGATCAAAACTATTTACAGAATGCAGCTCAAGTGCATCCTTAACCCTTAGCCTGCCACTCACGACTATAGTTCCATATGCAAACAGCTTGGACAACATTTTCAGTAATTTTGAGCAACTTTGAAGCACTTTGAAACTTGAAGCAGACGAGAAATATAGCAGACGACAATTTATTTGGTGGGCTAAGGGTTAACTCTTTGAATGCTGGAGAAATTTTTCGTCTGCAACAAATCTATAAAATAATTACTTCCTAAATTTCTTTTAAAAAGAAAGTCGGCGTATCAAACAGTTTGGATCCTGATGAGATGCTGTGTTATGTCCTATCTGATCTCATCATGCAGGATCCAAAACATTTGCTATAAAGGTTATCATGGTTTCGTCTCTAGCATGCTAAAAGTTTACATTCTCCTACTAAAAGTCAAAATGATTGCAAATACTTCTTGGAACCTGATCAGACACCGAGTTACTAAGCATCTGGGTCCCGTTTCATAAAACATCTTACGACAAATGTTGTCGTAAGTCAAAACTTTAAAATACATTTAATCTCTAATTCCTCTATCTAATCCTGTCTTGTGACATCTTTATGGAATCGTCTTTTCAAGACGATTCCAAAAAGATGTCACAAGACAGGATTAGATTGAGAAATAGTTAATAATTGAGACTTTTATAATCTGACTTACGACAACGTTTGTCGTAAGATGTTTTATGAAACGGGACCCAGATCTGTATCTAAACTATTTGCAAATTTCGATCATGTCTGGCCTAGCAGGAGAAGTGTTAAGTGTTACGGAAGCAATTAAGCAGGTAATTATTTCGACTTTGCTTTGCTCACATTGTAATGACTAACCCAATAAAAGAAGACAACAATTGTTTAAACAAGATATTATACAGTGGAGAATGTGTTATTCTTTCCCAATAAACGCATTTACGCTAAAACGTATATTTCCACTGCAAACAGTTTGGAGCCAGATCAGACGCTGAGTACCCCGGCGTCTGATCTGGCTCCGAACTGTTTGCCACCAAGATGAAGATGAATTATCAGAATTGTCAAAAAGTTGTACTTTTCAACGTTTTAGTGTTTTGCGTTTGCGTACGTTTGCGTTTAAACGGGAAAGAATAACAGATTCTCCACTGTATCATGGAAATGAAGTGGTAACATTGTAAAGATAATACTATCTGGCCCAAACTATGGTTCAAGACAGACACTGCTTCCTTAACCCTTTGAACCCTAGTCCCGCATATAGGCGTTCTTTTCAAATAGTGTACACATGAATAGTACACTTGTTCTATGCAAACAGTGAAGACCCTGATCAGAGGGCTCCGAAAGGAGCCCTCTGATCAGGGTCTTCACTGTTTGTCATAATGCCAAACATTGACAAAAACAACCTATAAAAGTCAGAAATGGATTAGTCTATAGACTTAAATGGAAACTGGAATTGTCCATTTAAAGTTTTAGGGAGGAAAGAGTTAAACAGATAAAATCCTAATACATTAAAGAAGATGTACTTTATTCTCAAGTGGGAATAGTTCGGCCAATAGGTTTTACAGATTCAAAATATCTATAAAGGATAATTCAGGGCTCCAGACAAGAGGAAGTTAATTGAACAAATCAAACATTTTTCTCACTTATTTCAGCACCAAATCCTATGGTGCAGTAACTCCTCAGAATCGTCTCAAAGAGACGATTCTGATGAGTAGTAACACCATAGGGTTTAATGCAGTAATAAAGATTTTAGTTTTTGAAATACTCCCCTTATCTGGAGCTCTGTGATATAATTGGATTATGTGATGTGTATCACTATGAAAACTTATTGTATCTATCTTAATCATGTATATCACAAACAAACAATTATTTATCTCTAAAAGCATGTAAGTCAAACAACTTTATCAACCTATCAAAATGTGTATCATTAGACACTATGTCATTATAGTCTTAGGTCAATAGTAAAATACTTTGATAAAATGCATGACAATTAACTCTTTGAACCCTAGTCACGCCTATAGGCGTCCTTTTCAAACAGTGTACATGTGAATAGTACACTTGTCCTGTGCAAACAGTGAAGACCCAGATCAGAGGGCTCCGAAAGGAGCCCTCTGATCAGGGTCTTCACTGTTTGTCATAATGCCAATCATTGACATAAACAACCCTTAAAAGTCAGAAATGGACTGGACTAAAATGGAAAATGGAATTGTCCATTTAAAGTTTCAGGGAGGAAAGAGTTAAAGTATGTCCGTAAATGTGGAAAGACGAACTGAATAACAATCAAATCTAAGTAATGGACTGAGGTAAAACTAATGACATTTCATTTTGAATTAAATGTATTTTTTAAGTTGACACACTATTATACAGTGAAGCCTATTTTGATGCTATTATTTTTAATGCATGGGTGGTGCACTTGGAAGTGAATATCAATGGGAA
This sequence comes from Gari tellinella, assembly GCA_922989275.2. Lineage (NCBI taxonomy): Eukaryota > Metazoa > Mollusca > Bivalvia > Cardiida > Psammobiidae > Gari > Gari tellinella. The sequence continues at coordinate 43,942,011 of OV277861.1, read as the reverse complement.
AGGTGCACTTACACTGTGCTAGGGTCTGTGAAACAGATTTATAAAGTGACGGGTGGGGTTGGACTGCTGTGTAAAGTGGTCATTCATTTAACTCATTACTCCATTAATATGCCTTTTTACGCCTTTCGTTTATTAATCCAATGAAGAAATAAGTCCCTTTTTATACAATCATGAATATGCACAGATATATTTTCTATATCCTAGCGGACGGTAGTTTGAAGCAATTAAGCAAAAATAAAATCAGAATTTGTCTTACGGCACATTCTGCTTTACTTTCAACCTGCTTTAAGTGTTCATCTGTCTTCAAAACTAGAAACAGGCTACGGGGTAAAGGGTAAATTATATTGGACTGCAATTTCATCTTTTTTGAATAACAGTTGTACACAGACTTTACTTTAGTGTTTTACAACCAATCTGATGAAAGAAGACTTGTTTTTAAGTGCTCATGGCAGGTAATTGCTAGGATGCCTCTACCGAGTGCTCTGGTGCCCGTTTTACTAAACAACTTACACAAATTTTTTGCGTAAGTCAAAATCGTTTAACTCTTATTTTTCAATCATAAACGTTTGCAAACAGCAAATAGCCAGATCAGAGGACGTGCTAAAAGTGCGTCCTCTGATCTGGCTGTTTGCTGTTTGTAGCAAGTGATAATAAAAAATATAAATTAAAATTTAAAATTTTGACTTACGCAAAAAATTTGCGTAAGTTGTTTAGTAAAACGGGCCCCAGGTCCTAAGGTTATAAAACTTAAAATGAACTCTGTGCTCAAAACTCAGAATTTTGCTCAGCTCATAATACTTCAGCAAGCATTTTGTATATAACAAGTATTTGCATACAATAATTCTATTGTAAAATTATACCTAAATCAGGTTACTTAAATCAGTTCAAGCATGTTTTGTAAAAACTAGAGCATGTAATCAAAATTGAGTCTTGAGCACAGAGTTTGTATAAAGTTTTATAACCTTGGGCCCTGGACACATAATATCATGAAATAAAATGAAAATTATTCATGGATTATCTAAATTAAAGTGGCTACTTAACACAAGATGAAAGAAAAGCAGAAATCTCCTAAAGGGGCTTTCTGCTTTACCTTCATCTTGCTTTAAGCATCACATGGCCTTAAACAGCCATTGGGAAATAGATGAGTTTCACACTTGGATATGAAGGGAAGGATTAAAGCAGGATCAAAGTAAAGCAAAAAGCTCCTGAAAGAAGTTTTCTGCTTTACTTTCATCCTGCTTTAAGCAGCCATCTGTCTTAAACACATAAGACAAACCTTCTTTCAAGAAATTGTTGGGTTTACTGTAGATTGTGTAAAACAGGAAAAGTGGAGAAGACCTTTTTCTTTCCCGTTTAAACAAAAAACAAATGCAAGCGCAATACATTTAAACCTACAAAATGACAATTTCTTGAAAATGGTTACAACTGGTTTTAATCTGAGTAGCAAACAGTTTGGAGCCTGATCAGACGCTGGGTTACCAGGCATCTGATCTGGGGCCAAACTATCTGCAATGGACAAAAGCATTTTGGCACAAGCATGAATAATGTATTCCCCACTGTAAGATTGGATTCTTCTCAATCACCATATTGGTCTCGGCTCTTGGACCTCTATTGTTATTGAAAGCTTTTGTTGTTTTTCACTGAAATAGAAACAGTCTTGATTTTTAATAAAATAGAAACAGTCTTAGCTTTTGTTGTTTTTCACTGAAATAGTAACAATCTTAAAAGCTTTTGTTGTTTTTCACTGAAATAGAAACAGTCTTAAAAGCTTTTGTTGTTTTTCACTGAAATAGAAACAGTCTTAAAAGGTTTTGTTGTTTTTCATTGAAATAGAAAGTCTTACAATGATGATCATAATTTAACCCTTAGCCTGCCACTCACGACTATAGCTCCATATGCAAACAGCTTGGATCCGGATGAGACGCCGAGTAACTCGGCGTCTCATCCGGATCCAAGCTGTTTGACACTCGGACAACATTTTCAGCAATTTTGAGCAACTTAGAAGCACTTTGAAACTTGAAGCAGACGAGAAATATAGCAGACGACAATTTATTTGGCGGGCTAAGGGTTAATTCTTTACTGTAAAACTTAGATACTGTGACAAATTTCAACGTTCAACATTCACTTTTTTTCCCACTAGACATTCGGTCTAGTAGCCTGCAAACATTACTTCCTTGTCTGAAACCACAGTGGCGAACTGGACAGGATTCTTACCTGGAACATGATGATGTCCTTATCTAAATATGTGACTTTAAAAATAAATCTTCACATTTTAACAAGACAATTCCGGTAAGCAACTCGGAGGGATTATTAGACTAAATTTGGTCTTTACTAGCGAATGTCGTTTGGCAGCAGGCCAATGTCGAACCCTACAAATCAGTTAAGCAGTTATCTCCATGAAAGTGCAGTTATGTTTTTAAGACATCCATAGACAGAAGTAATGAAGATGTTTATATAAATCATGACAAATCAATTAAAACATTAAAGTAGTTAATAGGTATATATTATTTTGTGTTGTGTGCGATTATTTCAGTAATAAATATTAACAATTTATGGCCTTATTGTGTAGGGAGATAGGAAGTTATCCTACCTCCTACAAGTTTCTAGCTATCCAATTGGTGAAATGGCGTCACGTGAAAGCCGTGTATTTTCCATCCACTGCTTTCAGCAACCTAATATTGGCCCTGGGGGACAACAGATCTTATGCATGTGAAAGCGTTAGCAACGTAACGTTCAAAATGACCAACGTTCGACGAAGATGACGTCATTTGGTTTCTATAACGCCCGCGCTTGTATAAACTTTCAAACAATTTACATATTCGTTGATTTTGAACCAAGTACAGTGGAGAAAACGTTATTCTTTCCCAATAAACGTGTTTACGCTAAAACTAATATTTCCATTTCAAACAGTTTGGAGCCAGATAATACGCCGATTGACCCTTTGTCTGGTTAGGCTCCAAACTGTTTGCCACTTGTCCTAAAATGAATAGTCACAGTTGTCAATAAATTGTTATTTGTACATTTTATTACGATGCATTTGCGTTTCGTTTGCGTTTAAATGGGAAAGAATAACATTTTCTCCACTGTATACAATAAACAAGGGCCACTATGGCCCTAAATCGCTCACCTGGTACACCATGGCAAACTTGACCTATAGTGACCTAGATTATGACTGGACATGTATACCCACAATCAACCTCTAGAGTGTAAACAAGATTTTCCAATGATTTGACCTAGTGACCTAGTTTTTGACCGGACATGACCCATATTCAAACTTGACCTAGATATCAATGCTACAATCATTCTGACCAAATTTCACCAAGATCCAATGAGATTTGTAGCCTCTAGAGTGTTAACAAGGTTTTTCTATGATTTGACCTAGTGACCTAGTTTTTGACCCGACATGACCCACATTCGAACTTGACCTAGATATCAATGAGACTAACATTCTGACCATGTTTCATCAAGATCCAATGAGATTTGTAGCCTCAAGAGTGTTCACAAGGTTTTTCTATGATTTGACCTAGTGACCTAGTTTTTGACCGGACATGACCCATATTCAAACTTGACCTAGATATCAATAAAACAAAAATTCTGAATATGTTTCATTAAGATCTATTGAGATTTGTAGCCTCTAGAGTGTTCACAAGGATTTTCTATGATTTGACCTAGTGACCTAGTTTTTGACCGGACATGACCCACATTCGAACTTGACATAGATAATCAATGACTCAAACATTCTGACCAAGTTTCATTAAGATCTATTGAGATTTGTAGCCTCTAGAGTGTTAACGAGGTTTTACTAGGAATTGACCTAGTGACCTAGTTTTTGACCAGACATGACCCACATTCGAACTTGATCTAGATTTTATCAAGACAAACATTTTTATTAAGTCTCATGAAGATCTAATGAAATTTGTAGCTTCTAGAGAGTTAAGAAGGTTTTTCTATGATTTGATCTAGTGACCTAGTTTTTGACCAGACATGACCCACATTCGAACTTGACCTACATCTTATCAAGACAAACATTTTAATTAAGTTTCATGAAAACCTATTGAAGTGTGTATCCTCTAGAGTGTTAACAAGGTTTTTCTATGATTTGACCTAGTGACCTAGTTTTTGACCGGACATGATCCACATTCGAACTTGACCTAGATTTCATCAAAACAAACATTGTCATCAACTTTCATGACGATACAATGAAATTTGTGGCCGCTAGAGTGTTAACAAGGTTTTTCTATGATTTGACCTAGTGACCTAGTTTTTGACCGGACATGACCCACATTCAAACTTGACCTAGATTTCATCAAGACAAACATTTTGACTAAGTTTCATGAAAACCTATTGAAATGTGTAGCCTCTAGAGTGTTAACAAGGTTTTTCTATGATTTGACCTAGTGACCTAGTTTTTGACCGGACATGACCCACATTCGAACTTGACCTAGATTTTATCAAGACAAACATTGTCATCAACTTTCATGAAGATACAATGTAATTTGTGGCCGCTAGAGTGTTAACAAGGTTTTTCTATGATTTGACCTAGTGACCTAGTTTTTGACCGCACATGACCCACATTCGAACTAGACCTAGATTTCATCAAGACAAACATTGTCATCAACTTTTATGAAGATCCAATGAAATTTGTGGCCGCTAGAGTGTTAACGAGCAATTGTGAACGGACAACGGACAACGGACATCCAGCGATCCTAATAGCTCACCTTGGCACTTCATGCCAGGTGAGCTAAAAAGTCATTAAACGGTTGCTGATTAAGCTGTAAACAGTATTAGGGCGGTAAACATGACGTCACGCACTAATGTTTAGATAATGATTGATGACGTCATGTTTTCATATTATATGACAGTGACCGCCTTTAATCTATTTCGTCAAGAATAAAAGGTAGTCTGTAGGATAAAAACGTTACACATTGTTCAGGTGACCTTATATGGAATATACACTGCCAGTAAATTCCATATGGGACTCGAGCTACGCTCTCGTCCCATGTGGAATTTACTGGCAGTGTATATTCCATATTAGGTCACCTGAAAACTGTGTAACTTATATTATCTTTACCCTAAAAGAGCATTTTTCTTCAGATAAGCAAACCTTTATTATCTCTCTACAAATATGGCCATAAATATGTCATAACCATGAAATAATTAGCTAGAAGGAAATAAACATAACTCTATCTCATATAAACCATAACTCCAGACAATGTGAGTTTTTAACCCTTTGCATGCTGGGTAATTTTTTCTTCTGCAACAATTGTCACCTGCTGGTTGCTGCCACGGTTCTGAAACAGATTTTTCAACATTTCTTTTTAAAACAGGGCAGAGTTTAGGATCCAAACTTTATGCACAGATAATTACGATTCCGCATCTAGTGTGCAAATAAAGAGTTAAATTACAAAATGTCTTAGGCCTCCACTAAACCAAATGCGACAATTCTTATGAGTAGTCACAACATAATGTTTGGTGGAGGTATGAAGGAGAAAATGATTGAGAATTTTGATTAACCCATTTCAGAGTGATTTGTGCCTGGTGTCCTATAAATCATATGGGACATAGGTAAACAATGTAAATGTAGAGTCAGTTCAGACACTGCAATATTAAGTGTGCAATGTTTGCTATAAACATGTCCAAAAAAAATAATAAAAATTTGGCAACAGTATATAATATACAGACCCAGAAAGTTTTAGGAGCATTCCGATCAGCGTCTGAACTGTTAGTCATATTTCATATTATTATGGGGACAATGTAAACTTCTACCTTAACAGAAAATGGACGAGTCCATTTGAAATTGCATCGTAATAAAGGTTAACCTTGGATTGAAAGTAACATGCACAGTGAAAACCTGTGGTGTGAGACAAGGCAATAACTGTATGCATCATGCAGCCCAGAACCCACCATAACCTAACCTTCATTGTGCACTTGGTAGTGAAGCATCCTAGCAAAGTTCATAGGTTCCAACATCTGGTTGCCGATATATACCATGGAGAGTGTGTCTTCATGCCTCATGCACTGTTCATTTAAGTTACAAAGACCAACATATAGTTCCAGATAAGAAGATGCATCTTCGTTAACCCAAACCATCCTCTTTGCAGTACTTAGCTACTCATGATAATTGTCACTTCAAGATGTTTCTTATGAGTAGTCACATCAAAGCATTTGGTTAACCTATTATCCTTTTTACGCATTTAATTTATACCTCCGCTAAAGAAAATAGCTCCACTTTATACAGACATGAATATGCATCATAAAAAATATTTTCTATATCTTAACATGATGGTTACAGCTTAATTCAAACTGAAAGTAGAGCAGAATGGGACATAAGGTGAATTCTGCTTTACTTTCAACCTGCTTTAAGTAGTCACCTGATTTCCAAAAATAGAAGCAGGCTATGGAATAAAGCCCTAAAAATGGATATTAACCCATTGCTCCATAGCCTGTTTCTAGTTTTGATGGCATGTGACTACTTACAACAGGTTGAAAGTAAAGCAGAATGCCCCTTATGGCACATTCTGCTTTACTTTCAACATGCTTTATGGTACCATCTGCTAGGATATAAGAACTATTTCCTATGTTGCACATTCGTTAGTTTATAAAATGGAACTATTGTTTTTAGCTGAAGAATAAATAAAAGGGTGTAAAAAGGGATATTTAAGGGGTAATGGGTTAATAATTTAAAATATCCACCTTATCTGAAGCCCTGTCAAAAGGTTACAGCAGTGAGTGTCAATTCAAAACTATAATTACAACATATAGGTCTCACCAAAGCTTGGCATCAGCACAATTGCTTATAAATGACAAATAAAGAGCCGAGTTTAAAGACATGGCAAATGATGTTGTTTGGGTTTAACACATTTAACCCTAGTGACGAGTATACTCGTCATTTACAAACAGTGTACCTGTGAGTATTACACCTGTCCTATGCAAACAGTGTATACCCTGATCAGAGGGCTCCTTAAGGAGCCCTCTCATCAGGGTCTACACTGTTTGTCAATTTGAAATTTGTTGTAAAAATCAACCCTAAATAGTAAAAGATTAACTAGACTTGTCTTGAAATTGGAATTGTCCATTAAAAGTTTCAGGGGTGAATGAGTTACTGATTGATCCCTGAACCGCCCAATTATGACCACTGAAACGAAGGCTAATTGACTTATAAAAGACAGGTGACAGCTTAAAGCAAGATGTCAGTAAGACTGTTTTACTGTCACCTGGCTTTAAGCAGTTCCCTGTCATAAACACTAAATAATTAACACAATTTTATCATTGTAATAGAGAGTCTGGGTTTCACTGTATTTAGTTTTGCTTTTCACGATCTTACAAATTGAGTTGACTCTATGTATAATACTCAGAGAACTCCTAAACAGCTATTTGATCTGGATCAAGATTCAACACTGTTTGCATAGGCAAGTACCGGTATACTCTTAACAGGTACACTATTTGTAAAGGACATGTATACACATCACTTGGGTTCAGTGGGTTAAGCCCCTTTAACAAGTGAATGACGGGATATCAGATTAGCAGATTCAAAGGGTCAACCCTTCCAACATCCAAAACCCTGTTCTGATGGCCATTGATTACAGTTTAGATCCAGACCAGGCCCTACATTTAGAGTGACCTGATCAGGATCTAAACTGTTTATCACTCAAGTCCAGTTTCTGTAATTATAAAGAAGACAATGAAAGAGCCAATTTCAGAGATCCAGCAACAGTCATTTTCAGCAGCTTTGGTGACATTTTCTCAATGTTCAAAGGGTCAAAGTGATTTTTGTACATGTTCAGTAGAACCCCTCTATTATGACCACTAAAACATAGACTAATTGATGGTATTAAAGACAGGTGACATCTTAAAGCAAGATTGAAAGTAAAGCAGAAAGCTTCTGCTTTACTTTGATCCTGCTTTAAGCAGTCACCTGTCTAAAATACCAATAACAAACCCTACTGTAAACGCCTTGACCTGATAGTCCCTTAAATGCAACAGTTGTATACACACATTCTTTGTTTAGAGATCAGCTCTAGATAAACAGGGAGTAAACTTTTTAAGAATTTTCTCTTTTATGTGTTGTGACTACTCATTAGAATTGTCTCTATGAGAAGATTCCAATGAGTAGTCACAACATAGGTTTCGTGCAGACTAAAGGATTTGAGTTTTTGAAATTTCCCCTTTTTTATAGTTCTGATTTACCCTTCGCACAAATCTGAATGAAATTAGTTTGCTATGAAATTGCCATAAACATGTACTGAAATCCTAAAACTTATCCATTCCCAGCAATAAAACCCAGTTGGTGATGTGATTTTACACTGTGATATTTGGTATTGATATCAATGTAATGGAAAAGGCACATCAGTTTTAACATGTAGTCTAAGATTTAAAGAATACTCAACTGAATTTTGCAACTTTTCGATGAAAATCATGTTATTAATATTAGTATCTGATTAAGCTCTCTATTCAAATGGCATAGCTCAAGCAAGGAGGACAAAAAAGCATAGCTATTTTCTTCATTAAAATCCCTCTATTACATCCACTACAAAGAAGGCTAACTATTGTTTGAAAGACAGGTGACAGCTTAAAGCAAGGTGAAAGTAAACCAAAAAGATCTTTAAGGAGCTTTCTGTTTTACTTTCACATTGCTTTAAGCAATCATCTGCCTTAAACACCTTATAATTAGCACAATTTAGTGGTAGTAATAGAAGGCTTTTTATGTATTTTTATAAGGCCGCTACATATTAAGTTATTGACCCATTACCTTATAGCCTGTTTCTAGTTTTGAAGATATGTGACCACTTAAAGCAGGTTGAAAGTAAAGCAGAATGCGCCTTGAAGGCGCATTCTGCTTTACCTTCACCCTGCTTTAAGCTATTACCTGTAAGAATATGGAAAATATTTCTTTGGATTTTTATTTGTGTCAGTATAAATTGGAAATACTGTCTTCAGTAGAGGAATTAATTAAAGGTGTAAAAATGCATATTTATAGGGTAATGGGTTAAAAGACAAAGCAGCAAGAAAGCATTCAGGCCATGATTGCAATATTTCTGTAAAAAAAATAAAAAAAATAATAATACTTACGATGTCCTAGAGGATAAGTCATGTGCAGATATTTCTATTGATTTACACACAATATGGCTACCAGAGCAGGTTAGTATAGTTTCCTCTTCAAATGTGTTTAAATTCCCATCCAGAAGCGAGTCCTCTTCTCTGTTGTCAACATCATACCCTTCTGACTGGTGATCCAGTATGGGCGTCTTCTCTCCAGCAGGCATGGCAAATTTCTAGTTACAGCCCTTCAGATCTTTTTTTTTTTTAGGAATTTCATGTATTCTCCAATTCTTACTAATTTATTTTAAGACTACTTCTCTTTCAAGTTAAAAACACTGCAGTTATCCTTCTATATTATCCTTTTTCCCTAATAGTTTATGTTAGAAAATTAATTTTGTATACATGTATCTGGGCTACAGATAAGGGGGGTATTTCAAAAATTAACATCGTTATATTTCAATTAAACCCTATGGTGTCACTACCCATTAGAATCGTCTCGAAGAGACGATTCTAATGAGTAGTAACATTATAGGATTTGGTAGTAAAATGAGTGAAAAGGTGTTGGATTTGATCATTTTACCCCTCTTATCTGGAGCCCTGCATGTAATTGTATGCACACATTTAATCCACCACGGCCTAGCTAGTTAAACAATCCCAGTCAAATGTCAATCAGTGATTATACTGATCACAGTATCAGTGATAGTATCTATTGTAAAATTTAGGTGCACATTCATTGATGACTTCCCTAGTCATAAGAGATATCAAATTTTATCAACCCATGGGAGTGTTAACCGGTACTCTGAAATAAAGATGAATTGAATGAGAAAACAAAAGTTCATATTTCCTAGGCCGCGAGTATCACAACCGTGTGTGAATCAAATCAAATCACATCAATAAGTAGATCTTGATTTATTTATATATACCTAAACAGTAAATCCATAACCCATTACCCCATAAATAACAGTGTCTATTCTAGGAGGAGGGGATTTGGGGGATTCTCACCTGTTTGAAAACTAAATTCCCTCACTATTTTTATGTGAAAGGGGTGAGGGGATTTCTATATAGATAACTTAAGGCAAAATCTTTTAAACTGGTGTCATGTCCAAAATTTAGATAACACCCCCACCCATCCCCCACTCCTCATTTTCGATTCCTAGAATAGACACTGACTGAAATTTGCCTTTTTAAATCTACATTTAAAGATTCTTTTAATTATTCCTCCCATGAAGTATTGTCAGTACTTTGTGATTCCTCCACTGAAGAAAACAGTTCCACTTTAAAACAATCATGAATATCATATGCACAAAAGAAAAAATTTCTATATCCTAGTCTACCGTATAACATGTTAATAAGTCAACCACTTACAATAACTATTGCGACAGATAAGGCCCTTTTCAGATATAGATCTAGCTCTATAGTAGGTAACAGTACACAGGCGTGGACCAGATCTACATGTAAGTCGATCTACCACCTCAGTCCACCAGGTTGGGTTTTTTACCACCATCAAATGACAATTGGTCATTTTTTTATTAAGTGGCAGTAACAGTACATAAGCTATATATAGCACAGCTGAAAGTTAACTGATAAACCTCCTGAACCTTAAAATGTCCTCCCCTCATTAAATATTTGCATTAATTAATCTACAACCAGTTTATAAAAATCTCTTTGGGGAATGAAGACACTACTGTACTTTACTAAGTTTATATTCGCAACAAGATTGAATCAAAATCATGCCCTGCAATTGCAGAGACTGGTCTGCCAGATCTGGATCTAAACTGCTTGCCACTCCAAAGTTTTTAAACACAAACACCAAAGAAAGTTAAATTCAGATCAGAAGAATCTTTGAGCAGACGACACATGTTTAATTTCAAGGATTATCACTATCTAAACACCGAGTTATTTTTTCATTAAGCACAAAGTACTAGTTTGTGTTCCTGAATAGCAACTTTAGATCTACCTAACCTATATTATCGGTTCAAACCAACATGAACTTTGTGTATTGAAACTAGCACAGGGCTGCCATTTCTCCGGATTTTTCCTAAATCTCCGGATTTTTTCCCAGTTCATGGTACCTTAAAGCAGGCTGAAAGTAAAGCAGAATGCGCCCTAAGGCGCATTCTGCTTTACTTACAGTCTGCTTTAAGTGGTCGAATGTCAACAAAACAAGAAAAAGGCTATGGGGTAAAGGTACGATTCCTTAAATCGCACTTGAAAAATGCAAATTTTGAAAACTTAGGATTTTTCATGTCAACTTATGGCAGCCCTGCTAGCACAATTATAATTTCTACTTTCATTTCATCAATCAGGAAGCATACCTCGTATTATCAAAATGCGTCAAAACAAAATGGTTAAAATTGTGTAATAGTGTAAAGTACAGTTTCCCATTATACAAAGAAAATGTTACTCACATACGATCATTCATGCATACCAGTATTTTACACATTAATGACTAATGTTGACAAAGTTTACAAAACATAAAGTGTACTTGTCAAGGGAGACTACTCTTAGTCTCCGCTGGTAACGCCCGAAACTGCTCGGAAATTTCCGTAAAATCGAGGGAGTTCAGCTGACTGACTCTAATATACTCTACTAGCACTTAACATGACTCTTTTTTATGGCCACGTTAATGTCACAAGGAAATGGCCACTGGCCCAGATTAATGTCACAATAAATGGCCAGGTTAATGTCACAGGAGATGGCCAGTTAATTTCTACGAAAATACCAAAAAGACCTGCATGCGGACAGATTCTGAAGTTTACCCTAACCCTAGTTTTTTGGTGGGGGGACTAATTGTAAACCCTATAGCCAATGGTTCACAGAATATACAGTCAAGTGACATAAATAAGTTCCCACCCTGGAAATATGTCCTATTTTTTTTTATGTATTTGAGCTGTTTAAGGTAAACAGGAACCTGTCAATTTAAGTTAAAGTCACTAAAGGTAACGAAGTATCTACCACGGAAAAAGCTGAATTAATTTCCAATCAGACTGAGAGATGAAATTTCATTTGCCTCGATCTGATTTGATTCTGTTGCTAGCAACTTTAGAACACTATTGAAAATCCATGATTAGTGTTCTTAACAATGTTGCCATGGCAACCTGAACATTAGACATCATTATAACATGCTATCATTTCAATTTATGCCCCTGGGGTCAAAATGTGCCCGCCCCGGGGTGACCAATTTTACCAGGGACGTAGATTATATCTTAAATATACGTTCCTGGTTTTACATAGAGTTATGTAGTGAAATTTTCAAATGTCTTCTTCTCTGAAACTAATATGGCCGGAGCTGTGACATTCGGCATGGTGGCTCTTCTAGATGTCCTTTACCTATTTTGTTCAAATGATTCCAGTTTATTGAATATTTAGGTCACAGGAGATAAAATAGATTTTTTCAATGGAAACTTAAAAATATTCTTGTCTAAAACCCTAGTACCCTGATCTTAGATATTTTGCACATAGCATCATCTACAGGTCCTCTATCAAGATTGATCAAATTATGCCCCTTTGGTAAAAAAAAAAAATGACCCCGTCCTTGACATAAATCATTATCTCCATTTTGTCAGTTATTCTCGGGTGAGCGAAATATGGCACATGGACCTCTTGTTTAATGAGGAGTATACTCGTTGCTAGGTTTAAATGCCTGAAGAGGCCTCCTAATGAAGTACATGTATGAAACTTTCTACTGACTGGTGTTTACCGAGTGTAGGACCAAAATTGAGCAGGAGCTTTCTGCTTGACTTTTGGCCTCCATTAACCCATGGCCTGTTTCCAGTTTTTAAGAGTAAATTAGGTTGAAATTAAAGCAGGATGCACCTTAGGGTGCATTCTGCTTTACTTTCAGTCAGCTTTTAGTACCATAATTTTGCTAGGTTACAGAATTGTTTTCTTATGATACAATGTCATACTCATGACTCTATAAATTGGAACTAATATCTTCATTGGTGGAAAATATTAAAGGTGTAGAAAAGCATATTTATGGAGTATTGGGTTAAATCATTCACCTCTGAGACTTTAAATGGATGTTTTAGTGTTGATTTTAACCATATACATGTATTTCAAAATTGAAAAACAGTGCAGATCCTGATCAGAGGGCACCGTAGCACTTAGAAGAGTCCTCTGATCATGTTCTACACTGTTAACCCTTTACCCAATAACCCGTATATAACATTCAGTACAGGTGATCACTTAAAGCAGGTACATAAGGCACATTCTGCTTTACTTTCAGCCTGCTTTAAACAACAATCTGCTAGGCTATATAAAATATTTGTTGTGGTAATTGTTCGTGAGGGTATAAACTGGAACTATTTTATTCAGCGGAGGAATAAATTAGATACGCTAAAAGTCGCTTCTATGGGGTAAAGGGTTAACAGAGGCCAAGTGTACACTTCACTGGTACACTGTTGGTAAATGATAAGTATACTTGTCACTAGGGTTATATGAGTTTAGGAACTATATGTCTTAACCCTTTACCCAATAGCCTGTTTCTAAGACAGGTGTCCACTTAAAGCAGGTTGAAAGTAAAGCAGAATGCCAGTTTGACATAAGCAAGGCACAGACAATCTAAGAAAGCCTGCTTTAAGCTACCATCTGCTTTTGATATAGAAAACATATTTTTGGTACATCTTTATGACTATAAATTCAAACCATTTTTTAGCTCACCTGCATGAGCACAAAGTGCTCAAGGTGAGCTTTTGTGGTCAGTCAATGTCCGGCGTCCGGCGTCGTGCGTTGTGCGTCAACAATTTCTTCAAACATCTTCTTCTCCATAACCACTTGCCTGATTGCAACCAAACTTCACAGGATTGTTCCTTGGGTCAAGCTCTTTCAAATTTGTTCAAAGAATTTGAAACCATGCAGAACTCTGGTTGCTATGGCAACCAAAGTGAAAAAATAAGGAAATCTTAAAAAATCTTCTTGTCACAAACCACAAGAGCCAGAGCTTAGATATTTGGCACATGTCATAACCTATAGGTCCTCTATCAAAGTTGTTCAAATTTTGCCCCTTGGGTCAAAATTGGCCCCGCCCCGGGGGGTCAACGTTTTACATAGAGTTATATAGTGAAATGTTCAAACATCTTTTTCTCTGAAACCAATGTGTCCAGAGCTTCGATATTTAGCATGGTGTTACTTCTAGAGGTATTTGACTTATATTGTTGAATTGGTTCCGGTCCGTTGCATATCTGGGTCACCGGAGCTAAAAATATAATGTTTTCCATGAGAACTTAAAAAATCTTCTTGTCTGAAACCATAGTACACTGAGCTTAGATATTTTGCACATAGCATCGTCTACAGATCCTCTATCAAAGTTGTTCAAATTTTGTCCCTGGGGTCAAAATTGGCCCCGCCCCGGGGATCACAGTTTTACATAGAGTTACATAGTGAAATGTTCAAACATCTTTTTCTCTGGAACCAATATGACCAGAGCTTTGATATTTGGCATGGTATAACTTCTAGAAGTCCTTCATACATATTGTTGAATTGGTTATGGTCTGTTGCATATCTGGGTCACAGGAGCTAAAAATAGATTTTTTCAATGAAAACTTCAAAAATCTTCTTTTCTGAAACCATAGTACACCGAGTTTAGATATTTTGTACATAGCATCGTCTACAGGCCCTATATCAAAGTTGTTCAAATTTTGTCCCTGGGGTCAAAATTGGCCCTGCCCTGGGGGTTACCTTTTACAAATCTTCTTTTCTGAAATCACGTGACCCATCCTAGTGTCACCATGGTCAGGTGAGCGATCAAGGGCCATTCTGGCCCTCTTGTTCAGTGGAAGAATAAATTGAATGTGCTAAAAGGCACTTCTATTGGGAGAAAGGGTTATACATGATTGTAGATTAGTATTTTGTTTCATTTGAATGACAGCTTAACCCATCACCCCGTAGCCTGTTTCTAGTTTTGAAGATAAGTGACCACCTAAAGCAGGCTGAAAGTAAAGCAGAATGTGCCTTCAGGCTATTATCTGCTAAATTATAGAAAATATTTCTTATGATTTTTATTTGTGACAGTATAAATTGGAACTATTTTCCTCAGTAAAGGAATTAATTAAAGGCGTAAAAAGTTACATAATGGGGTAATGGGTTAACAAAAGTTTTAAGGCATATATGCAAATTCCAAACGCAATGTCACTTGTCATTCATTGTGAGAAATAGTATATAGGTGTATTTGAAATATCCTGTATTGAGGATATGGATGTGCTCTGTGCCTGTCTCTAAGACTTGTTTGGATGGCTAGGCACTTTCGCCCTAATTTGTATGGTTCTGGAATAAACTGTACCATTTTAAACAGAGCTCTGAATTGTGTTATGATTTGTTATGATTTTTAACAGTATTTCAGTCATATCATGATGTCCAGATAATAGAGCTCTCGATAGAGCTCTGGAGATAAGTTTGTTGACTTTTTTTTTTTTTTTACCCCAATGTGTCATATATATTTTTATATACATATTGTCATTCATATAGGATCAATCTGTTTAACTTGAGTCTTGCAAATAAGCGCTTAAAACAGAGCTCCAAGCTTCTACAATATGGGCCCTTTGCAAACTGCACTCACGAAGAGTACACTTGTCCTTGTTGTTGTTGTTGCTGCTAACGTTTATAGTCCCGCTTTTTCAGGTACACTTGTCCTATGCAAACAGTGAAGACCAAGATCAGAGGGCTCCTTTAGGAGCCCTCTGATCATGGTCTTCACTGTTTGTCATATTGCAATACATTAAACAAGGGCCACTATGGCCCTAAATCGCTCACCTGGTACACCATGGCAAACTTGACCTATAGTGACCTAGATTTTGACTGGACATGACCCACAATCAACCTTTAGAGTGTAAACAAGATTTTCCTATGATTTGACCTAGTGACCTAGTTTTTGAACTGACATGACCCATATTCAAACTGGACCTATATATTAATGAGACAAACATTCTGACCAAGTTTCATCAAGATCCAATGAGATTTGTAGCCTCTAGAGTGTTAACAAGATTTTTCTATGATTTGACCTAGTGACCTAGTTTTTGACCGGACATGACCCATATTCAAACCTGACCTAGATATCAATGAGACAAACATTCTGAACAAGTTTCATCAAGATCCAATGAGATTTGTAGCATCTAGAGTGTTAACAAGGTTTTTCTATGATTTGACCTAGTGACCTAGTTTTTGACCAGACATGACCCATATTCAAACTTGACGTAGATATCAATGAGACAAACATTCATACCATGTTTCATAAAGATCCAACGAGGTGTGTAGCCTCTAGAGTGTTAAGATTTTTCTATGATTTGACCTAGTGACCTAGTTTTTGACCGGACATGACCAACATTCAAACTTGACCTAGATATCAATGGGACAAACATTCTGAACAAGTTTCATCAAGATCCAATGAGATTTGTAGCATCTAGAGTGTTAACAAGGTTTTTCTATGATTTGACCTAGTGGCCTAGTTTTTGATCGGACATAACTCATTTTCGAACTTGACCTAGATATCAATGACATAAACATTCTGACCACGTTTCATTAAGATCCAATGAGATTTGTAGCCTCTAGAGTGTTAACAATGTTCTTCTATGATTTGACCTAGTGACCTAGTTTTTTACCCAACATGACCCACATTCGAACTTGGCCTAGATTTCTACTAGACAAACATTGTGATCAAGTTTCATGAATATCCAATGAGATTTGTAGCCGGTAGAGTGTTAACGAACAATTGTGAACAGACAGACGGACGACGGACATCCAGCGATCCTAAAAGCTCACCTTGGCACTTCGTGCCAGGTGAGCTAAAAAGGTCAACTGTAAATAGTCAAAATGGACTTGACTTAATTGTAAACTGGACTTGTCCACTTGAACTTTCAGGGAGGAAAGTTGAAATGAAAATCAGAGCAAAATCAATTATCATTCGTTTATTGCACAGACAAAAATTATATAGGTGGAAATAGAGTTAACACTTCTTTACAGAAGCGATGTAAAGGAAATCCAATCACATTAAAGTAGTCTCCCTTGACCCCAGTGATAAGGGTACTGCCCACTCCCTGGATCCCATAACCACCAGCTTTATCCCTGAAAATAAACAATGACAAAATATATTTTTAACCCATTACCCCATAGCATGTTTCTAGTTTTGAGGACCATTTAAAGCAGGTTGAAAGTAAAGCAGAATGCACATTTAGGCGCATTCTGCTTTACTTTCAGCCTGCTTTAAGCTATCATCTGCTTGGATACAGAAAATATTTCATGACTGTATAAAGTGTTACTTTTTTCTTCAGTGAAGAAAATAAATTATAAAGAAAAGGCGTATTTATGGGGTAATGGGTTAAGTTTCTATTTCTATTTACATTCTAGCACTGTTTCAGTGTTTAAGAAAAGCAATTGCTTCAAGCATGCCGGAAGTAGAGTAGAAAGCTTGTACATGTGTATAGGAACATTCTGCTATAGATTTATTCAGCCTGTTTTATCCCCTCCTAGGCATACGGTTAAATACCTTTTAACCCTTTGCCTGCTGGTCGCGACTTTATTGATTTTTACAAACAGTTTAGATCCAGATCAGACGCCGCGTAACGCGGCGTCTGATCTGGATCAAAACTGTTTGACACTCGTCTTTGGGTTAATTTACTTAAAAAATGTATAAATCTAAATTTAACAAACTTTGCAGACAACAATTTCAAAGCAGACGACATCACCGCAGGATAAGGGTTAACCCCTTCCTTCTATTCATTGATGGTGTTGAATAGTTGAATATGTACGAAAGTTAAGTAACATGAAAGTAAAGCAGAAAGCTCCTAAAGGAAATTTCTGTTATACTTTCATCTTGCTTAAAGCAGCATCCTGCCATAACCAAATAATCCATAATTAATTATTCCTTTTTATGTCATTAATTTATTCCTCTACTGAAGAGTATAATTCCACTTTATATATATATAGTCTTTATACATGCATGAATATGCAGTAGAAATATTTTCTACATCCTAGCAGATGGTAGCTCTAGGCAGGAATAAGGCAAAAGAGAAGGTACCTTAAAGCACATTCTGCTTTAATTTATATTATTGCTTTAACCCATTACCCCATAGCCTATTTCAAGTATTGAAGATTAAGTGACCACTTAAAGCAGATTGAAAGTAGAGCTGAATGGGCCTTAAGCCCATTCTGCTTTACATTCAGCCTGTTTTAAGCTATAATCTCTTTGAATATAAAAAATATTTTTGATGTAATATGTTCCTGAATCTTTAAAAGAGGGACTATTTTCTTCAGTGGAGGAGTAAATTAAAGGCGTAAAAATATGGGGTAATGGGTTAAGTGTTCACCTGTCTTCAAAACTAAAAACAATCTATAGGGTGAAGGGTTAAACACAGTGCTTTTGGCTAACTAGGAATATAAGAATCTACCATAAGTGTTGATGCAGGATAGGAACTTCTCCCTGAGGGTCAGAAAATTCATGCAGGGACGAGGCTTGCCAAGTCCGTGCATGAATTTTTCTGACTCTAGGGGGAGAAATTCCTATCCTACATCAACAAACGAATGGTGGATTTTTTTTCTCCCATTTAAATAATTAAAACATGATGCAAATAACGAAATCATTGCAGTTTGTGTGCAAAAAATGATGTCACATTGTATGGAGGATAGAGTGACTCCCCATGGAGGCAAATCCCTATCCCACATAGGCGAAAATGGAAGAAAAGGATACATTGTAAGCAGCAGTGTGTCAGGATTGCAGGAAAAGTTTCCTATTGCTTTTTGACCCTTCAGTGGGGGTATAGATTAACCCATTACCCTATAAATATATGTACGCCTTTAATTTATTAAGCCACTACAGAAAGTAGTTCCAATTTGTACAGTCATGAATATGTACCATAAGAAATATTTTCTATATCCTAGAAGAGTGTGGCTTAAAGCAGGCTGGAAGTAAAGCAGAATGTGCCTTAAGGCACATTCTGCTTTACTTTCAACCTGCTTTAAGTGATCACCTATCTTATATATTAGAAACAGGGGTAATGGGTTAAAGGCGTAAAGTAGTTCCAATTTGTACAGTCAGGAAAATGTACAATAAGAAATATTTTCTATAGCCTAGAAGATTGTGGCTCCAAAGCAGACTGAAAGTAAACATTCAACCTGCGTTAAGTAGTCTTATATATTAGAAACAGGCTATGGGGTAATGGGTTAAAAGGCGTAAATTTTTTTACATATATCTATTGGGTAATGGGTGAAGCAATTTGATTGTCTGAGTGTTGCTTGAATTCATAATGATGTATGACTTACATAGGCTCTCCCGTGTCCACATAGGCTTCTATTGTACGCTGATCTAAGGAAGCAAAGTGAACATCTGTAGACTCTTGAAACTGAGACAGCTTATACTGAGATCCATCTTCTGAAAATATAAAGTATGGCTGCTAGACGCTAGAGGTGCAGAGGTTGACATTCACTCTTTCAACACTAACCCATTTTATACGGGATACACTTTTAGGTGTACCTCTAGGCAAACAGTTTTGATCTCAGATCAGGCCCCACATTGTGGGGCCTGATCTGAGATCAAAACCGTTTGCTGCTAAGTCAATATTCTATCAGAAACTGCTAAAACCTTTTGGAAATATTTTAGATTTACCCGTTGCAGACGACATTTTAAAATGGCCGCCAAATATTACCCAGCATACAATAGGTTAAGTAACGCCTGTGGGTTATTATTGGTTCCCTTGTGGATCTTTTTAGTTATCAAAACATGAACCAGTCTACTTGGAATTCTGAGTAAATTAATAAAAACTTGTCTACGGTAAATTAGCAAACAGTGTAACATTGAACAGTCATGAATATGTAGCATAAGAAATATATTCTATTTCCCAGCAGATGGTAGCTTAAAGCAGGCTGAAAGTATAGCAGAATGCGCCTTAATGCACATTCTGCTTTACTTTCAACCTGCTTTACTTGTGAACCTGTCTTCAAAACTAGAAACAGACTACATGTATATGGAAATATGTTAACTACCATATATGAATGTATAATACAAGCTTGAGATGTAACTGTAATGCATATAATATATAAATAAATTATCATGACCCCCTAGTTGTATTGTTCGACAATATGAACCTGACGTTGAACTTTATGCATGAATAGATTAAAGAGTGATGACGCAGTATAAATCAATAATCGACAGCGTGCCGTATACTGTCGGGAATGTTCGATAAATTACGTAAATCGTGTTACATTTTTAGCTCGACTTTTTCAAAAAGACGAGCTATTGTCGTCACCCTGTCGTCTGCGTCTGCGTCAGCGTCTGCGTCGGTTAAGTTTTTTGCTTAAGGTTTTTGTAAGAGTCCATTTCTCAATAACTATCAAAGGTATCCATTTGAAACTTGGAATAGTTGTTCAGTATTAAAAGGGCAACTCATTACAACAAGACAGGTAACCCTGGGATTTGTCATTTCAGAGTTATTGCCCTTGTTTTATTTACTTAAAAATTATAAATTAACATATCTCAATAACTATCAGGGGTATCCATTTGAAACTTTGAATAGTTATTAAGTATCAAAAGAGCAACTCATTACAACAAGGCAGGTAACCCTAGGATTTGCCATTCCAGAGTTATTGCCCCTGTTTTATTTACTTAAAAATTATAAATTAACATATCTCAATAACTATCAAAGGTATCCATTTGAAACTTTGAATACTCGTTTAGTATCAAAAGGGCAACTCATTACAACAAGGCAGGTAATCCAGGGATTTGTCATTTCAGAGTTATTGCCCATGTTTTATTTACTTAAAAATTGTAAATTAACATATCTAAATAACTATGAAAGATATTAACTTGAAACTTTAAATACCTGTTAAGTATCAAAAGGACAACTCAGTACAACAAGGTAGGTTACTGTGTGATTTGTGATTCCAGAGTAATTGCCCTTGATTTATTTACTTAAAACTTGTAAATTGAAATATCTTAATAACTGTCAAAGGTTTTAACTTGAAACTTTAAATACTTGTGTTATAACAAAAGGGCAACTCATTCAAACAAGAAAGGTGACCGGGGATTTGCCATTCCAGAGTTATTGCCCTTGTTTTTATATACATAAAACTTGTAAATTGAAATTTCTCAATAATTACAATAGGTATTAACTTTTAATGCTTGTTCAGTTTCAAAAGGGCATCACCTTTCAACACAGCAGATAACCATGAGATTTGTCATTGCAGAGTTATTGCCCTTGTTTGACTAAGAATTTGTATATGAAATTATTCAGTAACTGTAGAAAGTTATTAATTTCAAACTTCCAATATATTTGAATACTTATTTAGTTTCAAAAGGGCAACGCATTACAACAAGGCAGGTAAAGCAGGCAAAGATATTGTCCTTCTTTTGACTTATAATTTACTTTAAGTGGAATGTAGACTGTCCAAGTTAGTATGTTTAAGTTGTTGTTGCTTACAAACTTCTATGATCAATAGGGCATTAAACACCCATACACATTCTTTAAGTTTGAAAAATATAGCCGTCTCAAGTATATGAAAGTCGAGCGTCCAGCACCCGTTTGCGGTGCTCTCGTTTATCTTATGTGGAGTTAAACTCCCACTTAGTTAAGCGATAAAATACAATTTCCGATTATGCTAGTATAATAGTATCTACTAAAAAGCATCCTGTTGGGTTTAGATTTGGTTTTAAATCACGAGAGATCCTCGATACCCTCACCTGCGATTAACGCCGGTTCACTATATATACCTAATTGGAAACCACTTGACGTATCGCATCTGACATAGGTGAGTGGTTAGAGCGAATGATTTGTAATAGTGAGGTCTCGGGTTCGAATCCCGTATGAGGTAAATATTTAATTATTTGCATTTTCATATTTCATAAGATATCAATTTTATTTTACACATAAAACGCATGGATGACACGTTCTTCTCATTTTCACGTGTCATTCTATGCCACATCATACTTTTTTCACACACAGCCTAACCAGCAACATGTCAAATAGGAAGTATAACTATATTTTATCATCTAAGGTTAAAGAAATAATCTTTAACGTTTCTGAGACGTTTGCAAAAATAAAGAAAAAGAAAAGTAAGAAAGAAAGAAAGCGAGAAAACAGAAAATTATAGAAAAAAACGAAAAAAACAGAAGAAGCCCTATATGTGGGGAAAAAATAGAAAAAAGGATGATACACGGGTCTCGAACCACTGGCCTTTTACAACAAGATAATGTATAGTCGCCTTCCTTACCACTTGAGCTAATAACATTCCGATACGTTTGATAACCGATTAATGTTATTTGTCTTTGTTTACCGGTTTCGGTACCATGTGCGTTCTCGTATAAATTGAACGAAGTGTCCCGAAGATATATTTAGAAATGAAACGAAGTGTGAAATTATGCTAATAGAGGTCACCAACGTCAGGTCAATATTGTCAAACAATATGTATCGTATAATTATGCAGATCCAAGAGATTAATTACTTTGAAACATTGAAGCATATTCAAATCCTGACACTATACACATCTGTGGTATATGTGAAAACATCGTGTAAAATTATAAGTTTGTAATTTGCAAACTGTAGGAGGAGTTAGAAGGACTAAGTATGTACCATGTATATGGATTATAAAAAGAGGTGAAATGTGTTGCTAACCTGCTAGACTGGGAGTCACCAAGAAAACCGCCGTATGGACAGTATGAGATCCACCACTGAACCTGAAATATTTAACATACGTTGGAAATAATCTGTTAATACTCCTTTTCACGTCTCTGATTAATTCCTCCTCTGAAGAAAGTACAATGTAGTTCCTATTGATACAGCCTTGATTTGGTTTGTTTGTCAACGTCCGTTTCTGCCATCTATGGGCTAATTGTATGCTCCATTGAGAGGGGAGCGGATACAGAAAACCCGGACGCAATGCCCTACTCTTAATATCAACAGAGTTCTCAGGTTCTTTCAGATGCCCAGTGTAAAGCACTGATGCATCTGACCTAGGTTTATAAAAGTCAAAAGAAATTGGTTCGACAGGGGATCAAACTCATAACCACTGGTATCATAGTCTAACATGTTAACATTGCACAACGACCGCCAGTGATACAGTCTTGACTATACACTGTAAGAAATATATTCTATATCCTAGCAGATGGTATCTTAGAGAAGGCTGAAAGTAAAGCAGAATGTGCTTTAACCCATTACTCCATAAATACATAGAGGATCTTGAATGAGTGCTCATTATTTATCATTTTTAATAAACGAGTTGACTAAAATAATATGACGCGAGCCTTGGCGAGCGTCAAATTCATTTTAGTCGACGAGTTTATTAAAAATTATAAATAGTGAGCACAAATGTGAGATTCTATTTATCATATAACAAGTTTAAGCACCTATTAAATTGATAAAAGCCGTACTTTGTAGACCCTCCGCTATATAGAATTTCCGCCAAAACGTTACGTTGTTTATGTTAACGTCATAGTAAATAACGTCATTAGGCGTCCCGCTACATGCAGCGCTTGTAGACAAACAAATTGGGCCGAAGCCCAAAAAACGATATTCCACTAGTGGATTACGATATTTATACAATCGCTTTATGCAACTCCCAGACCGTAAATTATGTGATAAACCTTTTTACGCCTCATATTTATTTCTCCACTGAAGAAAATATTTCCAATTTATACAGTCATGAATAAGTATGATAATAAATATTTTCTATATCCTAGCAGATGGTAGCTTAAAACAGGCTGAAAGTAAAGCAGAATGCGCCTCAAGACGCATTCTGCTTTACTTTCAACCTGTTTTAAGTGGTCACATGTCTTCAAAACTAGAAACAGGCTGGGGTAATGGGTTAACATGCATTCTGCTTTACTTTCAAACTGCTTTAAGTAGTTACCTGTCTTCAAAACTAAAACAGGACATGGGGTAAAGGGTTAAGCTGAAGCAATACTACTCACCTCTTTAAAATACTGACGGCATTCTCTCTGTCCTTGGGTTTCTCAAATATTTCACCATCCATTGTCACAATGGTATCTGCTCCAATTATCAGGTCTGGAACAGGACTCTGAAGGGAAGATCAGGTCCCAAGGCTATAAAAGGCTGGAGTCTGAGATTGTTCTCAAGCATTTGATTGGTCAGATTTGAGCCTAGGCTCAAATCTGACCAATCAACTGCTTGAGAACAATCTCAGACTTAGCTCAGACTCTTTATAGCCATGGACCAACAGCTGATAAGAGGGAGTACACTCTTTTTCCCAACATTATCTCTCTCATCTCTGCATTAAACCCTATGGTGGGACTACACTTTAGAATAATCTCTTTCAGAGGATATTTTAATAAGTAGTCACACCATAGGGTTTAGTGCAGACATAAAGATTTTAGTTTTTGAAATACATGATATACATACTCTCCTTATCTGGAGCCTTGGAAAACCAGACCTTAAAGCCTTAAGGACATTTCCTCAGTACTTTGATGACACTAGCCTTGGCAAGCATCATATTAATTCTAGTCAACGAGTTTATTGAAAATGAGCACGAATGTGAGACTCTATTTATCACATAACACTTTTAAACACCTATTAAATCAATCGAAACCGTAATTTGTAGTATTTCTGCTATAGATTTTTCACCAAAACTTGACCTTTTTCACGGAAACGTCACCGCAAATGATGTCATTTGGTGACCCGCGATAGCAGCACTTGTGGACGAAAAGGTTAGGCAGGAGCCCAAAAAAAGATATTCCCTTAGTGGATTACGAAATTTATATAATGGCTTTATTCCACTCCCAGACTGCAAGTTATGTGATTAAACCTGTTTGCAAGTTCTTCAATACAGGTTTTCAGACTTTCAGTATCTAAAGAGTTAACTCTTTCAACACCATTTCAACACTGGTTAAAAATATACTCATTACATTTGCAAACAGTGTAGCTCCTATTGGAGCCCTCTGGTCAGGGTCTACTGTTTTTTCAATTTGGAGCAGTATCTATTAAACTACCCATGTTTCGGTAATTGAAAAGATCCACAACAGAACCTAATGACCCGTGAGGCAGAAGGGCTGGTCCATTTTAGACTATTTAGGGTTGCTTTTTTATAATATATTGCAAATGACAAACAGTGAAGTCCCTGATTAGAGGGCTTCTGCAGGTACACTTTTGGTAAAGGATGCATATATAGGCTCAATCGGTTAAGCAGTCACCTACCAGGGTATAAGAAAAGATGCGTTTTTTTCACATGACAAGTTGTATAAAATCTTACAGATGATGAGTACAATCTGTTGACAACATCCAGTGTCTTCTGTTTTGCTGTCTCATATACATAGTCCAGAGGAGTCTTGAAATCAGACTTTGTTAGATTTTCTTCAAAATTGGACGGGACAATATCAAATTTCAAGCCCTGAAAATAAACAAGAATACATGATAAATGGGTTGGAATGAAAGTTGACGATCCTGTTTGAGAGTTTCTTAACTTTTCAGTCACATGTGTAATTACAAGATATAGAAAGCATTTCTGAAGCTCTTGTCAACTTAACTTTCTTAACACTAAGCAACTATTGTAATGTGTTAGGTTCCCTTGTGGGTCATTTTAGTTACCAAAACATGAATAAGTTTACTTGTAATTCTGTCGGGTAGTTTAATAATTATCCATGCAGTTTAGTTGAATGTGTACAGTATTGGAAGAAGAAATACTGCTCTAAGTTAGCAAACAATGTAGACTCTGATCAGAGGGCTCCTATAGGAGCCCTCTGATCTCAGTCAACACTGTGTGCAAATGTAACGAGTATATTTTAAACAGTGTTGAAATGGTGTTGAAAGAGTTTACTCTTTTAAATGCAGGCCGAAAGTAAAGCAGAACCAAACACACAATCTATGGAGTACAGGTATATTGTGTATTTGTGGAGGAAAGAATTAGAACATTCATGATGAAACAATGGTGCAATAGAATTGTGCATTTTACAAGTTCAACTTACTAGCAACCTACTTTCAGCTAATAATAAACATTATAAGCTATACAAACTATGTTTTCTAGTAGCATCTTTCTCCTGGGCGATGTACTCGCAAGAATGATGGTCCTTTCATTCAGCGACTTTAAAATCGGTTGAAGCATTTTTCAGCTGTTGTCAAAACTGAAAGTAGGTCGATGACACACTTAGACTGGTTTCCTTCTTGATTATGTCCGAAATTAAATTTACATTTAAGCCGGTCACCGTAAAGACCTGGCGGTGTCAGTGAAACTTATATATTTGTGAGAATAACTAAATGCACGTGTATTTGCAGCGATTTCCAAACCTTTATAGCACAACATCATTGGCGTAGCTTCCTATTAGGCAAGTAGGCACGTGCCTACACTTTTTTTCAGAAGTCCAAAAAATAAAAAAGTCTAAAAAGGCAGAAAAAGCAATAAAATTGACATCTAAGGGGGGTTAGAGGTGAACCCCAATTATTTTTACATAGATTCATGTTAGTATTTTGCCATTATCAAACGCGGGAAAAGACCTCAGAACGCACCTAGAGACTATCTAGGAATAACAATTTCCCGGGGGAGCATACCCCCGGCCCCGGCCCTAGTAAGAAAGCGTATACTTATTAATTGGTCTATTCACCCCGTTGGCATGCATGTACAATTGTACATGTATAGCTGCCTTATGCAAAACACGCGCTACCGCGTACACACTGTCCTCATACTTGCGACAATTCAAAAAGTAAAAACAAAATGCAATAAAATAGGAATAGGGTGGTGTTAGAGTCTAACTTACAGATTAATGGAAGACAGCCTGTCAACAATTACATTATAATGACCTGGAACAGAAAATTAAGGTCATTTTCAGCCGAGTTTTTACATATTTTTATGGCAGAATTTTACCTGTCTTGGACGCGCAAAAACGCCCTCAGAACAAGCCAGAGGCTATCTAGGAATCAACCCTCCCCAATCCCCTCCTAGTAAGAGTGAGTTCATAAATTGGTATAGTTACTTTGGATTTCATACGGGCCTGTAGTGTGCTCGATCAATTTGTCCCGAAAAGAAAATTTCAAGTAGCGAGTATGTTAATGAACGGTGTTACGGTATCAGACCCTATGATATACTAATTGACGTGGGGTTTTTTGGTGAGTTTTTTTTCAAGAAAATATGCAGACATATTCCTTTGCAAAAAAACAAAATTGTCTGTTGTTTGAAGCTTTTCATTTCATTAATTCTTCATATAAATGTCTCCCCAGACACTCCTTAAATGCTTCTACAGTGTTGCAGAACTCAAAATTTTCCCGGGGGAGCATGCCCCCGGACCCCCCTAGAAAAGATATGCCTACACTTTCATTTCGGTCAAGCTACGCCCCTGAACATGAACAAGTATACAATGTTGAAAGACAGAAAAGCTATCACTCAAGATAGATCTAGATTAATGAATACAAGTCAAAATATCTTTAGCATTTAATTTAGGTTTTACCATGCAATACTGTATGGCCTAGATCTAGATCTACTCTATTTGGCAATTTTAAAAGTTAACCCTTGCCCTGCTATAGGCGCAACATGGCTAATAAATGCAAACAGTTGGGATCCAGAGCAGACGCCGCATTACAACGCGGCGTCTGATCTGGATCCAAACTGCTTGTCATTGGGGTATTTATATAATGGGATTAAGGGAGACAATGCTAGCTCAATTGATCATATATGTGCAATGGATTTGTCTCCCTTTATTCTTTCCCGTTTAAACGCAAACGTACGCAAACGCAAAGCGCTAAAACGTAGAAAAGAATAACTTTTGGACAATTCTGATATTTCATGTTTATCTTGGTGGCAAACAGTTTGGAGCCTGATCAGACGCCGGGTTACCCGGCGTCTGATCTGGCTCCAAACTGTTTGCACGGCAAATAATAGTTTTAGCGTAAACGCGTTTATTGGGAAAGAATAACAGATTCTCCACTGTAACTAGAGCTAGCGTGTCCAATAGTATCGCAATAGATAAACATATATAAAATAGATCTAGATTTTAGCGTGTTAATACAGCATGGATCTTGATCAGACATCAAATTAATCAGCATCTGAGTGGGGAAAATGGTATTAAAGAGACCGAGTTGAGTCCGAGGACGTTCTTAAGCATTTGATTGGTCAGATTTTAGCTTTTGCTCGAAGTCATGGCCATCTGAAATATTTTACTTTTTTACCTCTGACCAGACATGTCTGAAATTTTTACATGTATATATTCACTTCAGTTACGGCCACACATATACTAAATATGAAGTCCCGATCAGCTGAGGGTCATAGGTTATGTCTATTCAAAACGTTTGCCCTTTTGACCCCTGTGCAATCAGGAACGTACATAGATCTACGTTCCTGGTGCAATTTACCTTTAATGTGACATGTCTAAAATATACATATTTCAATTCCTTTTAATTTGAGCAATATGTATACCACATATAAAGTCTCTATCATTTAAGGGTCAAAAGTTATAGCCATTTCAAATAGATGGCCTTTTGATCTGTGACCAGACATGCTCAAAACCTGCATATTCATATACCCTTTCATGCACAGGTACTTGACACATACTTTATTATCTATTAACACCCCCCCCCCCCCCCCCCCCCCCCCCCCTTAAAAAAAAAATTTTTTTTTTTTTACTATACTTCTATTATAGATACAAGGTAAACAGCGCAATTCGACACCTAGTCTTTACTATCCACTTAAACTGATGCTAAAATAGACTCGATCGCCGATATTCTCTTGTGGTATCCTCGGGAAAGGATTAATTTATCAATATCTACTTTTTATTTCATCAAATTCCGTCAAATAACGCCACAGTACGTGAATTATAACGAAAATTTGCATCAAAAAGTTTTATGTCGTTCTCTTGGTACAGAATTTATTGCCCAAAATAAAGGGTAATCTAGTCGGTTTGCACATTTAACGGCCTTTACGGCTGGAACTTTCACCTAATTTCATTAGAGCAAACGCGTTTGTGTCGGAACATGACCCTCTTCACTATCAGCTATATGAAATATACATGTAATTTGGCATGAAATTGACAAGTGAAAGACTCATTTCATTGTGAATGCCATTTTGAATACCGGAATGAATTGAATGAACGGAGCGATCTCATTGGTCAAAATTAAACAGGTAAAGTTTCTTTTAATTTTGCATTCTATGTAAATTATATAAAACTGATAATATTTCATTTAAAGATGATTTATAATATTTGGTGAAAGTTCCAGTGGCATAGGCCGTTTATTGTGGACAAATAACAGATCACCCCTACATGTACATTCGTTGCTATGTACCATGAAAACGACAGAAAACTTTTTTATGCTTATTTTCGTTATAATTCACATACTGTGGCGTTATTTGACGGAATTTGATGAAATAAAAAGTAGATATTGATAAATTAATCATTTCCCGAGGATACCATAAGAGAATATCGGCGATCGAGTCTATTTTAGCATCAGCTTAAGTCGATAGTAAAGACTAGGTGTTGAATTGCGCTGTTTACCTTGTATCTATAATAGAAGTATAGTAAAAAAAAAAAAAAAAAAAAAAAAATTTAAAAAGGGGGGGGGGGGGGTTAATAGATAATAAAGTATGTGTCAAGTACCTGTGCTTTCATGTATATGAGCAACACATTGCTATTAATTGAGGGTGTATTGGTTATACATGTAATTCAATGTTAAGATTGCAAAAAATGACCTTCTGATCTTGACCATTGACACATTCAATTAGAGCAATGTTTATACCAAATATGAAGTCCCTATCACTTCTGGGTCAAAGGTGATAGCCATTTCAAATATTTGACCTGGCATGTCCAAAATCTGCACATTCATATACCTCACATATGCCATGTATCCAGTGTGTATCAGTTAAAGTTCAAAGGTCAATGCCAACATTAAGGTTGGAAAAAAATAAAGATCTTTTGACCTTGACCTTTGACTCAACAAGTCTATTGTTGTGTTTTATTAACTTGTCAAAATTTAAATAATTATACGCTGGTTGAACACGCTATATTTAGCTTCGGTCGACATCGATGATTTCCGCCAGTTTTACGGGTAGATCATGGTTGAAACAAAGTTTATATTTAGAATAAGATTTCATCGTGCTCGAGGCAGCACATATATCATGGAGGAAGTATATATGTATGGCCATGAGTTCGATACCAAGCGGAGGATAGTTTTTTTATTATTATCTTTTATTATTTTGTGCATTCGAGACTGCAAGGACGAGGAGAAAAATGGATTGAAATCCCTTTGGATCTGATTTATGTATCATTCACGAATAGTATACCTATACACCTGTTCCATACAGTCAGTGAATACCACGATCAGAGGGATCCTGAATGAGTCCTTTGATCAGGGATACACTGTTTGCCATTTAGTTTTCATACATCGACTAGAATTAATTGCAACCTGGAAGAGTCCATTTAAGGTTTCAGTGATAAAAGAGTTATGGCATTCCCCTTTTTTATCTAGGTTTGAGAGACCACATCGGGTCACATTTTACATACATTTAAAACTTTTAATAGTTTACAAAGTGTAACGTTTAAGTTATCTATGGCAGATTTTGTATTATAGATCACTTTGTTTAACAATTGGAGTAAACTAACTGTTTGAAAAAGAAAATAATTGTAATAAAAAAGAAATAAAACCTAACGGGGATCCAACCCACAAACTTTCATCATTTTACAAGTACCCGTACTCGCTACCAACTACTCTAACTCGATTATTGATTTAAGTTCGACACAGAATGAACAACATCCTTCAGTACCTATCCGTAAATTAAAACGGAAAGTATCGACTTTATACCGAAGCTAAATATATCCTTTTAGTGACGTATGAATATTCAAATTTTGACAGGTCAATAAAACAAAACAATATGTTTTCAAATTCCTCTTAAATAGATCATTATGTATACTAAATACCAAGTCGTCTTATGTTATTACCTTTAGACCTACGGACCGGACATGTCCAAAGCCTGCATATAGATATATCTCATATGGGCAACACATTGCCGTGTATTGAATGTGTATTGGTTATATAGTTCAAAAGTTTTTGTCAATGTTTAAGGTTGTGGACAAACTAACAAACCGGGCAAAAACAATATGCACCCTCAACACCCCCCCCCCCCCCCCCACACACACACACACACCCTCCCCTTTCTCTTTTTTTTTCACTGCGGACGCCGGGTTGACAACAATAGCTCATGTTTTTTCTCTTAAAAAAACAGACGAGCTAAACATGGACTAGAATAAATTGGAAAAAGGAATTGTCTGTTTGTAGTTTCAGGGAGGAAAGTGTAAAGTGGATTTAACAGAACAGGTACACAGATATTGAAGCAAACAAAATACTTTATTAATACCATTCATGTACACGCATATAACAAAACTGATGTGAATCGATGACAATAATAACACTTGATTTTTATTATGATACATGTATGATTATGGTAATCGGTAATATGCATACACCAAACTTCAAAAAGATGCATTCCTGAACAAAACGCTAGTTGCTGGGAA
Source organism: Gari tellinella (assembly GCA_922989275.2). NCBI lineage: Eukaryota > Metazoa > Mollusca > Bivalvia > Cardiida > Psammobiidae > Gari > Gari tellinella. Next base: position 43,910,552 of record OV277861.1, on the reverse strand, counting down.
AGATCCAATCCTATTATGCATGCAAACAAATGGCACGAGTGGAACAAAAACACAGACCACCACTAAACGAATCGCCTCTAAAAATCAGGTGATGTCAGTAAATAAGTTTGGTCTTTGAACACTGTCTTACTGTTGGTTTTTCATACAGAACAATGTTAAAAACTCAACATGAAAATCATGCTTGTTCAAAAACTTTTAAATGTAGCAAAATGGTGTATAAAGAATATTCTATCTACAAAAGAAATTTATCTAAACATGCACACCTGAATCAAAACGTCTCTCTTTAAAACACGACAGAATTTAGCTTACAACCAAGTTTTACTTGCAACGAGCAGCCATTCAATGAAACAGCAAAATCTCTTTTAGTCAGTTGATGTTTAATGCAGAATAAAAGAACTGTAATGCAAAAAGTTTCTGTACCCACTTTCTGAATTGCATTCATCCTGCATTAAGCTCCCACTTAAAACTGCCAAAGTATCTTAACTGACAGCTTAACCTTTTCCCCCATAGAAGTGTAGTTTGAAACCTTTTTAACATAGTAATGGCTTCTATGGTGTTCTGTAAAGAACCATTGAAATAGCTTAGATTTTCTGACAGGTGGATGCTGCACAAGCTTTTTGCTTACTTTCAGCCTGCTGTAAGCAACCACCTGCCTAAAATATCAGAAACATGGAGAACAGGTTACTGACAGTTTGTAAGATATAACAATCACCAATCATTGATGCTCAAATCATTTAAGCTTCTTTTTTATTTCTGCTAAACATCAATAACTCGCACTTGCTTAAGTCAAACTTATCCATACTTTTGTAGCTATGCGCTAACATTAGTTCCCTTGAATTTTTCTGGCGAGGGCAACCATGTGATAAACCATTTAGAAGATGCATAAGCAAGAGATCTTTATACACACTCAAAATGAACAATCATCACCTGACAAACGGATCGCAACCATTGACCCTAGACTCGAAAGGATCCATTACCCAGCATCAATGAAAACTTGATAAAATTAAGTTCAGCAAAAAGCATAGAGTTCCTTTGAGATCAAAAGTGTTAACTTCTTGTTTCCATGGAAGAAAGGTCCAGTTCCACCTTCCACCAAACTGTATTGTATCATTTAAAACTTTTCGCTTTACTGATAGTCAATGAATAGTTCACAATATTACGTGCTTGAAATTTTAGGTCATACAGTAGAGACACCAATGAAATGTTTCAGAGCTCAAATTTTAGACATTTATTTAAATAGTAAATGACAATGCTATGTATAAACTGGACTGAACTTGCAAAACTCTCAATCCATACTTGAGCATGTCTGCCTTTTCCCCATAGCTCATCGTATTGTCTATCACAACAAGTTGCTTTAAGCAGGCTGAAAGTAAAGCAGAATGCTCCTGAAAGGAGCATTCTGCTTTACTCTCAGCCTGCATTAAGCTACCATCTGCTTTAGGCATCCACCCATCACATATACAGGAAAAGTTTCCTATGGCTCTTCCACCAACACATAGTAGAAGCATGTACAAGACAAGTCTATGAGGTTTGGGTCAAGGTGGCAATATTCTTTATTATGGGGTAAGGGGTTAAATCTATCCATCATTTCATTTTTCCCAAGGAGCCATTTCTTCCACAGAAACAAGACTAGTGCATGATCCAAGATATTGCATCAGTTTCAACATTACATTTTTTGATCCTTTTGAAGCTTATTTTTTATAAATCTAATAAATATAACAACACAAAAACACACAAACTAGTAACTATTATATAATGCATTTTGTATATTAAAAAAGGTATTTTCAGATTAACCTCTGGCAGTTTAATGTCACATGACCAAGTCATGTGATTCCCAGATCTCCAAATACGAACCAGCAGTCATTGAACACGTTATGGATTAACTTTTCAACTATAATAAACGTCAAGAATAATAAAAAAAGGTTTAACAAAATGATTTTCCTCATCGTAAATAACAGTATAAAGAAGGATTTCAAACAAGGGTCCATGTCATACGCTATGAGGGCTTAACCTTTAGCCTATTGAAATGCAAATATTCCACAAAATTCCAATGTCATGGAGGACAATATTAACTGACCATTCCTTAAGCTATGGGGCTACCTGAAAGTCCCAATTTCCAAACTTTAACCCTTTACACCATAGATTTGCGTTTTTAAGCATTTCATTTATTCCTCAACTAAAAAAAATAGTTCCAACTTACAGTCATGAATATGTGTCATAAGAAATATTTTCTATATTCTATCAGATAGGAGCTTAAAGCAGACTGAATGTAAAGAAGAGTGTGTCTTAAGGCATGTTCTGCTTTACATTCAGCCTGCTTTAAGTGGTCACCTGTCTTCAAAATTAGAAGCTTAAGGAGCTTTCTGCACTATTCTTATTATGCAGTAAACTGCTACTGGTATTAAACAGTCCTATGCCTCATATGCAAATGATTCCTCAATGCAAGCTGTACTGTATCAGAACCTCTAATCTAATCTTGTGCGGAACCTAGCTATATCAGGTCAGCCCCAGAGCCATGCAGTTTCAATAAGCTAAAGGTTAACAATGATACCATGATTTCAGTCAACCCTAAATATATATGGTGAAATAAAAAGACTTTAACGAGAGCTTGTTGATTCATATTGGAATGTGTGTATCAGGTAAGGCATCCTTTAACAGGGTTTTTAAAATATGTACGTCACTATCTTACTCTTTGTTTGATAGGTATGACAATTTGATTGTGTTGACCATTCATAAACCAACTGACCACTCAACATGAAGCAGAATCTTATTCTTCAAGCTAGGTTTTACTTCAATCATAGATTTCCATCATATAGACAGCACAATATGTAACATACTGCAGCAGCCATAGATTACGATTTCAAACGAAGACTCAAATTCAGTGTCTTCAGAGCACATGTAGGTTTAAAGTAGGATCTCCTTTACTTTCATCCTGCTTTAATTATCAATCTACCTCAAAAACTGAAAACATGCTTTCTTTAAGAATGGTTGGTCACATCGGGGTACTACTATTGTGCAAAACCTGAATAACTTCTAATGAAGGGTCATGTCATATTTCATTTCAAACCTAGTCATTGGCCATGATCTGTGATGGGCTGTGTTTTTCTTTGCAATCAGAAACTAACCTTAATCCCAATGCATATGTATATTTTGCAAGAGCAGAAGCATAACCATGAGCTTATTTGCCAACAAATAGATCAACCATTCAACCCTGATTTGCTTAAGTGAGCTTTTGGGGTCTTTTACCCCTTGATACCTGGCTCCGAGGTTATGAAGCTTTTGACTTGAGTCTAAACTCGTTCCCAAGCGTTTGATTGGTCAGATTTGAGCCTAGGCTCAAATCTGACCAATCTATTGCTTGGAACACACTCAGGCTCAACTAAAACGCTTTATAACCTCGAAACCTGGCATCCCTCAAACACAAACAAGGTAGACCTGAATGAGACAATGTGTTTGATCGAGATCTGCACTGTTTGCTTTGATACATAAGGCATTGGCAATATAACAAACCCTTTAATGGATACTTAGCTCTTCCTAAATGTACAATGGAGGCATTTATTGTAAATATTCAGGGTGTTTAATGGAGGTTAATGGTATAGTCTAATTGAGCTTCCAACCACCTGCCAGAATTGTGCTTTACACATGCCGGTCATTAGTGCTCGTCATACACCAAGTTAACCTTATACACTCTATTGGAGAATCTGTGAGGACGTTTTCAAACAGTTGTGATTCAGATGTGACAGAGTTATTCAGCCTCACATCTGGATCCAATTGTTTGACACTGGGTCATTTAAAGAAATCAATCTTAGAACTGCCACATGCTTTATTGGAAATTTTTTGGTTGTGTGTGCATGTTTGTTTTTTGTTTTTCTTGAAACAGCATAGAGTGCAACAGGTAAACATCTACTTGATCTAATGCTACGTTAGGATACCCAAATAGTCTAGTTACTTAATGCTGTAAAAAACCCAAAATATGGTTACAAACAAAGAACAATTTATTTCTCAAATTTTCCAAGTTTTATACAAAGGGACAATCACTGTTAGCATAGAGAACAAGGCATCACGCATTCCGTGATCTTCCGTACAAGACATTGAAATCATGTTACATTAGCTACAAGCCTGCTTTTTCACCTGCTCCGGAATGCCAATTTACATGACCAGAGGGTTAAACTTAAGTTCAGTAAGAAGAAGAAAACCAAACACTAATGCTCAGTAAAGCACTACTACAACTATCCCTTCAAAAACTTAAACCAAGATGAAAGTAAAGCAGAAAGCTCCAGCAGGAGCTTTCTGCTTTACTTTCATCTTGCTTTAAGCAGCCACCTGCCTCAAACAATAACCTGTATCTTGTATGGTCATAGTGTAGTAGTAGAGCTTTACTTTAAGAGAAATTCTGTATGTAAAACATAATGGAACACATATTTTGAAGACTTGATACATGTGTCTATGGCATCTATGGCTTTCAATCTTTCTATGCCATGTGTAATCAAATAAATTGTTCTACAATAACAACGAATGTGGGGCATGATGTAGCGAGATTTATTTTTTAAATGATGATTTCGAACACATTTTAATCGATGAAGTGTTAACCTAATCAGTGCTTGATTCTATGAATGACTACAGTATTCAAATGTTGAAAATTTCTTGAGGAGATAATCAGATTAATGTTCTAATGAAAGTTGTATATGATTGACATTGATATATAAACATGGGTAATGTTGGAAGTAAATGATTGGAGCTGTGTCGGGAAAGACAGGCCTGCAAGATTGGCAAATAGTATAGAACCAGATCAGCTCAGCTGTAGATGAAATGAACATTTCAAATACTAACTACATTATTTATCCACTAAACCCTATGATGCGACTACTCATTAGAATCGCCTCAAAGAGATGATTCTAATGAGCAGTCACATCTTATTGTTAAGTGGAGGAATAAATGAGTAAACATTGACACTAATTGCTTTACAGGCTCGATCAGTATAGTGTAGGCCTTGATCAGTAGCCGCATCTCGCTTACAGCTGTTGGTCTGGTTCTACATTGTTTACAGTGCCTGGTGACCAGTTCCTGACGGACACAGATCATTTAGTAATGCTAGAGGTTAGATATTTGTTATGTTGCTACGAGACATTAAACTAAATGTATATTTGGTTGAAACTTCAATAATTCAAGCTCGCTCAAGACAAACTGACACATATTTTTAATTTTCATTCCAACAACTAAACTCACTCAATCTTATTCCAATAACTAACCTAAGTCGGACATACCTATATTTCAAAGTTTAAAATGTGGCAAAGCCACATTTTAAACTTTGAAATACCGGTATGGGTTATGTTCGACTCAATTAAAATAAAGCAAAGCTGCATTTTAAACTTTGGAAGATGAGTATGTTTTGACTTAACATTGAAATACAACAAAGCTACATTTTAAACTTTGAAATATGTGCGTGTTTGACTTTACTTGAAATACAGGTAAATTGTATTCCAGCAAGCATGAATTACGGAGGCCGACCTGTTTGTCAATAAATGGAAGGCTAGTTTTGAATACAGTCAAACCTGTGTTGAGACTGCTACAAGAGTATCATACATGAGCAAAGATAATACAGGTGGCAGCGTTAACTCTTTCAACATCATTCGTTTGTCCTGTGCAAACAGTGTAGACAAGGGTTTGTAGCATTTGTCATTTCGCAATATATTGCAGAAAACACCCCTAAATAGTCATAAATGGACTAGACTTAATTGAAAATTGGCATTGTTCATTACAAGTTTCAGGGGTGAATGAGTTAATTGGCTACTCAACACAGACTTGATGATTTGTCGATAACTGACTTAGGAGTAACAAATGTTTTGACTATATGGTAACAGGATTACGAGACATTAAATAAAGTATGATATGGAGGGGGAAAAAAAATGTACCAAGTCTTCTGTATGCTGTAAATAAATTATTAAACCCTTTGTCCTACAGATAACAGACATATAACTCAAATATGGCAACGACATACAAATAAACAACACATACCAACTAAGTGCACATGGTTTTTTGCTCCTCCTTGAAGGGTGTGTTCAACACAAGCTCGTGCTATCCGTGCAGACATTCAAAAGACGAATGTGCAGTCTTTAACATTAGGAGCAGCTTAATGCAGATCAAAAGAAATGCAGAAAGCTCCTAAAGGAGCTTTCTGCATTACTTTTGTTCTGCATTAAGCAGTCATGTTTTTATGCAATATTCATGCAACATGTAATTAGAAAGCTCCAAATGACTTCTGCAGTAAGCATTCATCTGTTTTATGCAATATTCATGTTACTTAGAAAGCTTTCTGCATTTTGTTCTGCATTAAGCATTCATCTGTTTTATGCAATAGTCATGCTATTTCTTCAATGAATGAGCATTTAGCACAAGTCTGCATATTCTAGATTTAATTGACAAGTATTTCAACATAAACAGTTGATGTTTGATGGTGGAATTTGATTAACATATTTACTCTTTGATATCAGATTCAAATTGCCGTTTCTATCATACCAATTGAGCCGTACAAGTCATCACCATCACCATCATCATTTCATTTCTACGCTATTTCTGCTTTCTTTCACCTTCATCTCAAAACCATGTACAGCAAAGTCAAAGATAAAAATCTCAATAAGATACAACAAAGAAAATATTAAAGCTAATCAATCAAAAAACTTAACAGTTGAGATGAAGAATTGGCAAAAAAATGAACTGATTAAGTCTTTACTATACGATGCAAATACTGGCTTCCGATGAATCTTGTCTTCTACATGGACAACTATTGGCTATAGTGCCATTGACTATGTCTAATTATCAAACAAAATGTTTCTTTTTAAAAAAATTAACATTTCAATTTAGAGATGTACCGTTTGAAAAGGAGCTCTCGGACTTTGGAAAACAGTGTGCACCAATCAGACACCACAAATTGGATGCCTGATTAGCCTAGGGTCTGTATTGTTCATACAAATATTGGTTTACAGCCACAGCAAACAGTGTAGACCCAGATCAGCCCTGAACTTTTTCCAAACATTTTTAGAGTCCTTCATGTAGGTGCCGGTACATCTTTTAATATGAATTAACTGTCATTTACAAAAACTATTAAACTCATTATTTTTTTATATTTTATTTAACAACCTTGGAATTAATTTCATAGAGAGCAACCAATACTTTTCACTTCGTGAAAAATGACTTTTTTTCTTTCTTCTTCAAAACTTGATTTCTGAATTGATGATACGGTAAGCATGATAACAAAACACAACAGGAAAATCAACAGTGGGGGAATTAACAAAACAGAAAACAAGTTTAGCACTAGAGTTTTCCAGCTGGTTAATTGATGAATACAACCTGTCCATGAGTGAAACACGGTATGATGGAGACTGTCCTAATAACTGCCTAGTGTATTAATAATTATCCCTTTACCTCATAGAAGCACCTTTTAGCGCATTCAGTTTATTCCTCCGCAGAAGAAAATAGTTCCAATTTATAGTCATGAATATGTACCATAAGGAATATTTTCTTAATTCTATTAGGTGGTAGCTTAAAGCAGGTTGAAAGTAAAGCAGAATGCGCCCAAGGCGCATTCTGCTTTACTTTCAACCTCCTTTAAGCAGTCACCTTTTTTCAAAACTAGAAACAGGCTATGGGGTAAAGGGATAAGACTTCACTACAGTATACACAGAAAACTCTGTGCTACTCAAAAAAGTATGTCTTTTACCACTTCTAGCTTAAAGCAGAATGGAAGAACTTTAAAAGTAATCTAGGCCAATTTTGTACTGTTATATTGGCCAAAATATAGGATAAAGAAGCATACTAATTTATGAATTCTTGAAAATCAAGTTACCACAATGGATTGAGCAGATTTTTCAGCAGGTTTACGAAGACATGCATTCATTTATGCAATGTTTCTGTACTGGTGGCAAGTCTCACAACATAGCAAAAATAATAAGATAGGAAGTTTTAGTTGATTATTTGATTACCCTTACACTATAAGTCATTTAATGGCTGGCTGTTTTGATACACAGACTTGTTCAAAGTGTTTATGCCAAATAACAACATAAATATCTACGTTTAAAAATGAACTAAATAATCTAACCTTATCTACAACACTACTAAGGGGAGTAACTCCAAAACTAATGTGAAAAAAGCAAAAGTAACTGCAATACTAAATAATAACAAAAAATGCAAACAACAGTTTTATTTTATATAAAAACATCAATACTAATATATATGACTGAAGGCAAGAGGAAATAGTGATGTTTTGAGGAACATTTCCTTACTTATTGAGTGTTAAGTTTGACCTGTGTAGTTAAGAAGGCATTGAATTTTAGGCTCGAGACTTAATCTAATTATTTGATTCGGCTCTCAGCTTCTGACAGAAGCTGGGAACAAAACCCAAGGGTTTTAGATTACATACATGTCTCAAGAATGGGACTGTTGTTGCATAGCAGTCTAGCGTTTCATAAAACATGGTTATTCAAACAGGCTTCAAGCCATATTAGCAATCATCATTTTGGTAGTATATCACAATAGTCTTTCAGCTCTACAGAACACCACTATTTCCTATTGACCAAGATAAATTAAACTCTCAACAAAATAATAAAGATATGCCAATATTGCTTTCATTTATCTGTCTCTGAACATACTAACAAATCTGAATCAATTTGTGTTTTCTTTACAGCCTTCTACAGTGTTCCAGATAAGGGCGAGTATTTCGAACACCTTCATCCTTCGAACTCCTCTAAACCCTATGTTGTGACCACTCATTAGAATCGTCTCGAAGAGACGATTCTAATGAGTGGTCACAACATAGTGTTTATGGAGACGAAATAAAGAAATTGTTTGAAATAAACAGTTTAGGCTCTCTTATCTGAAGCCCTGCTAACAGGTCAGTTCATTAGGTCCATTCCTTTGAGACACCCTGACACGAGTCTGTAAATCACAATTCTGGCAAGGATAAACTCAACATATCATCAACCCATTCATACCCCACCCACTCTATGAGCGAGCACACACAATTTGGACCCAAACCAAATCTCTCTAAATTGAGCCAATTTGATTGGTCGATACTTTTACATTTAGCATAAGTTTTGTGTACAATCTCTGTATGAACTGGGCTTTACAATAGAACTAAATATCATTTAATGAACCCTGTGATAGTTTAATATTTGAACTCCGGGTAATCAAAACCTGTACTCGGCAACGACCCATTGAATAGGAAGGGATGTCTAATGACAGAAGATTGCTTAATGCAGTGTATCTCAGAAAGTCCCTATAAGAGCCTTTACTTTTACAACATCACTGTTCTGTATGACTCTTTCATCTGTCAATCCCCGTGTCTCGTCATTTGAATAATCACCGAGCACAAGTTTTACCGGTTTCACCATGTCCGGATAATCTTATTCACTAGAATCACTACAGTCAATCTTACATTAAGCGACCATTGTAAGAAGTATAAACTTGTATTTTGTACAATAGGTGACAGCTTAATTGCAGGACAAAAGTTCTTTTGTTCTGCAATAAACAGTCACAATATCTTTTACGACTGACAGAGCTTCTTCAATCAGTGATCGTTAAATGCAAATTCACTGTATTTGAATGGTTTAAACCAAAAGTCTACAAACATGCAGGGGAGTGGGGGGTATTTTAGCCATTTTACTACTTAACTCTTCTACAGCCTACACAACACTTACAATGGTATAAAAAATCTATAAACAACAAAAATAATATCCACACTCACTATAGGGTATAATAATTCACCTGTCCCATTTTCCAGATTTTTTTTTTCTTTTGTAAAAAAAAAAATGCATGGGGGGTGACCCCCGTTGAATTGTGACACTTAACTATTAATAATCATTTGCAAAAATAATGACATCCAACATCAACCAGATTGGAATGAAGCAGAAAAAAAGAAACAACACATAAAATATGGCAAAATAAACTCATGAAAAAACAGTGACTAAGTTAGTGGTCTTTTCGACACTCTAAAACTCTGGACATTGCAATAATATATATCATATATATAAATCTTATAAAAATTCCAACTGATAGATTTTGGCAAAAATACATTCATGACTGCAAGAAAAGAAGGCCCCAAAATAACACAACACATAAAGCTTTCAATGCAGTCAAGCCATGATTTTGTATGAAGACTCGAAATTTCCACTAACATATCCCTTACGTCATTTAGCTTGCTCTCTAATTTTAAAAGGAAACCATTTCTGCAGCCAGTTAAGCTTGGCTATTTTTAATGAACAGAGCCAAATGGTTGAACATGTTGCTCTATGCAGACCATGCACAATTTTGAACGAACAGACATACAGGGTTGCTCTGTGCCACACCATCACATTCTGTTTTCCTTTCAAATTTGTCAGCAGTTTCTTTCATTTTGGCTTTGATTTATGCTTTGCTTTATGACATCGAGATACTGTCAAATTAGCCATGCTTATCTGTAGTTCTGCAGTTCAATTTCTATAACTTGAGCATGCAGAAAGCTCAACATATCCATATTTCAAATGAAACACGGATATATTCAACTTAGATGAGTTTGAATTAACAAGATTTGACAGTATCTCAATCATTCCTGGTACAAAACTTCAAGAGTCTTCTCCCTTTACATTCTTCATGGCTTGACCAGAGTCAAATGTTTATAACTACGAACGAACAATAGTGGACTCCAGAATTACCACACAAATATTTACAGGATAAAAACATAACTTTTAACGGCCATTATCTGTTAAACAATTCTTGTAAACATGCCCTCTCCCAGGCTATTCAACAAGCCTGGGTCATTCTCAACAATACGGAACTTATTCAAGACTTAACAATGCTATTTTTTATATTGTTTTTGAAAAGCGTTTTTTCAAACATTCTTAAGAAATGAAAAGGATGAGAAAAAAATTATCAATTTAATCTGATTAAACTGACAAGTTAACAAACAGTTATATAAAAAAAAAACGACAAGAGTTATGGTACCTTGAATACGTTCCCAACTCTTCGTAACAAGTCCAATATGGATCTGAAATTTAACAGAATGCACCAAGTCACGTAACAACCCTCCCCTCTTACCGCTGCCTCTCTGGAATATTCCCCACTGGAGAAAAACACCACACCAAGAACACACAACAAGCTTACACAAGGTAGATAACACAAGCCGGGACTACAGTCAAGCAATAAGTTCAAACATGCACTCAAACTCGTGGTGCACCACCATTCAAAACATGAATGGACACTCTGTAAGACATAGCTGCTTAATGCAGAACAAAAGCAATGGAGAAAGCTCCTTTAGGAGCTTTCTGCATTACTTTTTGTTCTGCATTAAGCTTTCATCAATCCTTAAAAGATATGCATGTTGTTACCAAGGAATGGCCCTTTCTTTTTTATTACTGTTTGTTTTGCATTCAGCAGTCACGAGCCAGTAAAAGATATCCACGATTTAATCAATTAATGGCCCTTTCTGCATTTTGTTCGTTTGGCAATAGACATTCACTCATCCTTGAAATATACCTATGCTTTTATCAATGGCCCTTTCAGCATTATGCTTGTTCAGCATTAAGCATTCATCTGTCCTTACAAAGATAACCACGCTTTTATTAATGAATGGCCCTTTCGGCATTGTGCTTGTTCGACATTAAGCATTCACCCATCCTTAAAAATGGCCCTTTTGGCATTATGTTTGTTCAACATTACGCATTCATCCGTCCTTAGTCCTTACAAAGATATTCACGCTTTTATCAATGAATGGCGGCTTACCACTTGTTTGAATGCACAATCTTCACAGGCAAAAGTTTAAATGCAATACATGTGTAACCTTTGACCTACCAATCTCAACACAGCAGAAGGTTAACTTATCGATGTCAAATACAAGTTCATGTATCAAAGGCTCCAGATAAGTAGTAAACTGAACAAATCCAGCATTTTCTCTCTTGTTTTAGCAGAAAATCCTAAGGTGTTACTACTCATTAGAATCGTCTCTTCGAGACAATTCTAATGAGTAGTGACACCATAGGGTTTAATGCAGAAATAAAGATTTTAGTTTTCGAAATACTCCCCTTATCTGGAGCTCTGATATATCAAAGGCTTCTACTCTACATCACGAAAACACGTAACACACAAATAAAGTGTACACCCAAAACCATTTCAATCCTCAGCCCAAGTAGTCACTTAGCTCTAGGCCTCTTTGCTTTATGTACATCTAGAAGTAATCATGTTGAAAATCTCACGTTCCATAAAAAACACAAGAGACACATTTAGTTTTCAATATTTCAAACCTCAGATGAACTGCATTCAGATTAATGTGTATTGTACAGGTCAAAAATGTGTTATCCCTTGTGGTGCTGAACCCGAAATTATTGATTCTTTGCAAACAGTGTAGACACTAATTAAAGATTTTGTCAAATGTCAAAACCACTGCACCAACGGTTTAAGAGATCCAAAATTTCTGGAAGACAATTAAATACTTAATTAAAAGTTTAACGCAGTAATTTCTGAATAAGAAAACAGACTTGAATACAGCAGTTACTTAAAATTATATGTGAAATATAGGTAGCAGTTAAATGCAGGAAAAAAGTGAAGCAGAAAGGTCCTTTAAAAGATTTCTGCTTTACTTTTGTTCTGCATTAAGCAGTTATCTGCCCTAAAAAATCCTGTGCTTCTCTAAAGAATGTCCACTTGACAGAAGCTTGACAATACAAAAATTTTAAACTTCAAATTCCTCGGCTGGAGTCTTAAGATTTCAATTCAAGAATTTAGTCATTTTAATCGAGTTAATATCCATTGTATAATTGTACATCATTTGAGTCTACAAATTCTTATTTTTTAATAAGCTTTATCAATAAAGAAATATATAAATACTACACCAAATTGGTTATTAATTTAAACCATACCCCTTAAAAATATACAATATTCATTTTAAAAATTGTCCAAATTATATACATTATTTTCAGTTCAAATCTATAGCCCAAAATGCATATATTTAATGTGTTCTACACACACCCTACCACCAGCTATCCATGTTTATTTTTCTATTCTACAATGCTCAAGTCAAAAGTTTTTGTTTTATAAAAAAAAAAATCCCTCGAAAAAATCTCTGGCAACAATAAGGCATATGGAAAAAATTCTTACAAAAAACCTTTTATCAACAACTTGCAAGATTTATTTATTTTTCTCTTTTCTTAACCCATTACTCCATTGATACGCCTTTTTATGCATTTAATATATTCCTCCACTGAAGACAAAAGTTAAAACTTTTTACAGTCAAGAATGTGCATTATAATATATAACTTCAATATCCTAGCAGATGGTAGCTTATAGCAGGCTGGAAGAAAAGCAGAATGCGCCTTAAGGCACATTTTGCTTTACTTTCAACCTGCTTTAATTGGTCTCCTATCTTCAAAACTAGAAACAGGCTATGGGGTAAAGAGTTAAGAAATGAGACTTGAGAAAGGCAGCAGTCTAATTTTACACACAGTTCAGATCACTGTAAGCAAAGAACAATCCACAACACTGATCCAGTCAAATCGCCTAATTATGGGCTCTAGAACAAAGTAAACAATTTACAAAGTTCCCGTCATTTTGCTCATTTACTTCTAAATCAAATGCATTGTTGTGACTAATCACACTGGAATCGTCCCTTCAATGAAACCTATCCTTTAACCCATTACCCCATAAATATGCCTTTTTACACCTTGAATTTAGTCCTACACTGAAGAAATGGTTCTAATTTATAGTCATGAATATGTTCCACACAAAATATTTCTATATCCTAGCAGATGGGTAACTTAAAGCAGGCTGAAAGTAAAGCAGAATGTGCTGTAATGCACATTCTGCTTTACTTTCAACCTGCTTTAAGTGGTCACGGGTCTTCAAAACTAGAAACAGGCATTGGGGTAAAGGCTTTAGTGCTCACATGCATCCGAAAGTACAAGATATGGCTTGAGAGAGTACACATACAAAAATAACTCTGGGTTTTTCCATCCTTACTGATGGTTGAATATATATTTGCTGTGGAACATGTGGTGAACCTTTCACACTGACAGTACAACCTGTGTAGAGCAGTCACTCAAACAAGAGACTAATTGGCAATTATCTAATAAATCTAACGGCTCAACTCATTAAATCCTAGTGATGAGTATACTCATCATTTACAAACAGTGTATATGGTTTATGAGTTAATGCAAGAGAAAACACGTGATTTACTTAGAATGTTGTGAATTTATGTCACTTTCAGTCCAGCTAATTACAAACCCTAGATGCTCTTCATACAATATTTCAGGAACAATTTGGCAACTGGGTAGATCCACCAATCTTCCACAAGCAAGCTGGAAGGCTTCCCCACATGCAAACATTCTAAGTGCCTAGACTAGGGATTCGAATCCACAGCAGTGTGGAGCTAAGTGATTGTCAGTCACAGTGACTATAACCACTCAGCCACAGAAAAAAAATGCAGAAAGCCCTAATAGGAGATTGCAGGGCTGCCATTTCTCCGGATTTTTCCTAAATCTTCAGATTTTTTTTTCTAGTACATGGTAGCTTAAAGCAGGCTGAAAGTAAAGCAGAATGTTTTACTTTCAGCCTGCTATAAGCAGCCAAGTGTCAACAAAACTAGCAACAGACAATGGGGAAAAGGTACGATTTATAAAATCGCACTTAAAAAATTCAAATTTGGAAATCTTAGGATTTTTTATGTCAACTTATGGCAGCCCTGAGATTGCATTAAGCAGTCATCTTTATTTAGAGAGAGCCAAGTTTCTTTCTTGAGTGACCAGTGTACACAAGCTATACTGTATTATGGCATTGAAACAGATAACCCAAGTACATGCTGTATCTCTGCCAACAATTTTAAACACTAGACAACTTATATTAAAGTTTGCTTTTAAATCTAAAAGAAACAGCACATCAACAGCAGTGCTATGCCAACATCGTGGTGGAAAATTTATGCTAATAAGTAGTAAAGATTTTTTTTTATTTCAAGCAACTTTCGAAATCCGAAAGATTCATAATCACTTTTGGTTTTTTAAGCCAAGCAAGTTCATCATGTACTGGGTTAAATGTCGTTTTAGCTATTTTTTATGTATTTTTTTTTAAATTTTCTTTTTACAAAAATGCAGAAGTATAACAGTAAAAAATAATCATACTTTGACTTGCAAAAACTAAACTTGAACAAACGGCTGTAAAAAGCCAAAAGCACCTGTATTCTGATTGTAATGGTTGCTATGGAAACAAATGGTTAAAATGACAACGCTGGCGATGATTTTGATTACGACTGAGTATTGGCAGATTACAGGTACTGTAAACTAAGAAACATTTGTGTAAACATTATTTTGTGTTTTTCTCATTGCTGACAATTAGGTGACTTTATACAGGTCAGTTTTTAGCCGCTGTTCACTTAAAATGGACAAGTATAAACCTGGAGAGACATTTAACTTCTATTGGATGTTTTCTAGGTTTACAGTATGTGAAAATCTGTTTGGCATACTTGTACTATCAACTATTTTAATAATCAAATTGGTATCACTACAGAAGTTAGGTAGTAGTTTTAGCCCTTTCCCCTTCAAAAGTGCATCAGGCGGTATTGACCTATTTCAGTAAGTGTTGATCTATTTCTTACATAGGGTAACAGTTACGGTCGGTATTTTAAATATTACTTTCTCATTTCTCTACCAAACCTTAGGTTGTGAACACTCATTAGAATCTCCCGGAAGAGACGATTCTAAGGAATGGTCACAATACATGGGTTAGGAGAACATTTTATCTTATCGACAGGCTTTAAAAATATCCTGCTCACTAATGATGTTGAAGGCAGCTGGTACTGAAAGCAGGATGAAAGTAAAGTAGAAAGCTCCTACAGGAGCTTTCTACTTTACTTTCATCCCGCTTAAAGAAGACACCTATTACGTTTTTTGTGCAATAGCTTGTATGAACTATTGTATGAGCAGGGAAGGGATTAATAGAATTTTTATAGCCAATGCTAGTGTGAACATCCAAAGAATGTATGACCAGTTAGAATATCATACCAGAGTAACTAGTCGTCAGTGTACAAAGAATACGTTATCACCCTCAGTCGTTTAGTCTGAACTGAACAAAATGAAGTACATGTATTATAGTTTCTAACTGATCTTTTGTGTCAGCCATCTTGATGTCAACATGATCTAGTGAGGTAATACTTAATCAGGTCAAAGGTCATTTTCCATTACAAGTACTGAACAACAATTAAACAGCATGGGAAGACAAAATGAACTACATTTACAACACTTTGTGATAATAACAGGTCTCAATATACAGACACAATTTTCTAAATATACCGTGCACTGCAAGTGCGTATCCATAGCAACGCCTTTCTGCTCAGATTCAATGATATTTTTGCCAAATACCAGAACCCATCAAAACTATTTCATCTCCGCAAGTTCCACCTTTCATCTTATCTCCCTCAGTTTACCCAAGGGCCACAACCTTAAGTCCACCAGAACATACACCAATCAACATGGTTTTAAAGGTTACCTCCCTTTGACAAATGTCAAACATTACCGTAAAGAGAAAATGAACAAGCACACAAAACTCGACACTTACAACAGACCTCATAAAAATTTGATTAAAACAGTTTTTAGGTCTTATAATTGCTGAAAATAAATAAAAATGCATATATACTACAGCACACAGTGTAAACCCATGCTCAGCTGCCCAATCAAGGAAGTGGCAAGAACATCTCTAAAGAAAGCTGAAAGCTTAATGCTGGGTGAAAGTAATGCAGAAAGCTCCTGTAGGAGCTTTCTGCATTACTTTCATCCTGCATTAAGTAGCCATATATCTTAATGATTTCATCTCCTTTGAATGTCTGCTTAGCATGAGATTGCCTGTTATCTAATAGATTTCTATTAGAACCATACAAAGATGAATCACACACAAAAAGAAACACTTGATTATACAAAAAATTTGCACAATCTACATTAATCATGACAATTTACAAAAATATTCACAAATGGTCGATTTCTATATCTGATATCAATAACAACATGATGATGAAGGGCGTGACACGACAAGTGTCGCTTGTAAAAACAGTATAATCTGAGCAATTTAGAGCAACTGTTCGCAGATTGAGAGGTTTAGCATGCAAATAATCCCCTCGCACCTGCTGTCGAGCGTTTATATGTGAATGTAAATGCAATTCAACTTGAAAAAAAAATGAAGGCAAAAATAAATTTATCAAAGCTTTCACTGAAACCATGTGCTACAGGGAAGCGATAAAAAGTTACCAATAAATGTTCATGTTTTTTACCCTTCTCCAACTAACCAACAGTTTGGACCTAGATCAGATGCCAAGTTGCAAGGTGCCTGATCTGGATCATAACTGTTTGACACTTGCACATAATTATCTGTGTTTTATGAAACCAGGCTATGTTCTAAATAACTGCAAGAGAAATTTGAAAATGATTATTTACCAGAAGGACAAGGAGGGGGGTCAAAAATATTTTGTGGGGCTGGGAGCAAATACTAACGTTTTCGTGTTTCCGCAAAACCCATGTTGTGACCACTCATTAGAATTGTTTCATAAGAGACGATTCTAAAGAGTAGTAACATTCATAGGGTTTGAAGCAGAGACAAAGATTTTAGTTTTTTGAAATACTCCTCTTAATCTGGAGACTTAAAAAGTTAACTTTGCTTACTCTTGTCCACAGCCCTGGGGAGAATACAAAAAAATATCACCAAAATGATTGTAGAAATTCTTACAAAGGCTATGGCATATCAGTTCTAAAGGTAACCATCTAAGATTACTGCAATAAATGACATAGAAAACAATGTAAACAATTAGGCAAGGACAAGATTTTCTTTCTTATATATAAAAATACCACATAAATTAACCCATATCAACCAAAGTAACGTGACTCCAAATTGCACTCTAAAAATCATTGTTTTATGCATGGTATGTGCATCTATGAAGTTTTTCAGCAGCAACAATAAAGTTTCACTCTATACACTACTGCACTCACAACGGAATAGCCATTTTCTCGGGCAAAACTGTTTACAAAATACTGGTTGAATATTCTTCTGCATAAGAAATACTTAAGAGGCCGAACAACAATTATGCAAATGAAAATAACAGGCCATAAGCAATACTAAAACACAATTTGACAAAATTCCAAAAAATGCATAATTTTTTCTTTTTTGTTTAAAATTCAATGGAAGTAAAATTTTAAATGTCATTCAATCAAACTTAATTTATTAAATTCAAATTTTGGGGGAGAAACAAACACAATGATTCTATTGTTGACTAATTGAACAGAAGTAAATCACGTATCAGGGCTCCAGATAAGGATTAGTTCAATCATTAGTTAGTTCAATGATTGTTCTATCATTTTCTCCATTATGACTACACAAAACCTATGTTGTGACTACTCATTAGAATCGTCTCTTCGAGACGATTCTAATGAGTAGTCACATCATAGGGTTTTGTCAAGAATAAAGGATGCATTGAAATATTCGCCTTATCTGGAGCTCTAAGCAAACAAGTATTGATTAAAACTCTTGGAAACAAATTGACCCTTACCCTGCGATGGACAATTTCACATTTCAGACTTTTTTTCAAATAGTCTGAATAAAAATCATAATTATTAAATAGTAACTTAGCATTCTGATCTTCTATACAAAATGTTTGACATTTTTATAATATTTCTAGATAAAAAAATTATTCTTACAAGGTTTTCTTCCAAAGTTTGTAATTCAATGAAAACCATAATTCATAAATAGCATGATAAGGGTCAAGTGTCCATATAAATAGTCAAAACTCATTTCACCCATTACTCCATAGATATGCGTTGTTACGCCTTTAATTTATTCTTACACTGATGAAAATAATTCAACTGTATACAGTCATAAATACATGTAATATGTAGCATAAGAAATATTTTCTATAACCAAGCATCTTACAGCGGGCTGAAAGTAAAGCAGAATGCACCTTAAGGCGCATTCTGCTTTACTTTCAACATGCTTTTAGTGGTCATTTGTCATTAATAGAAACAGGCCATGGGGTAATGGGTTAAAATTCTGACTGAGGAATATACTGAACTACTAAAACTGCAAAAATTTAACAAACTTTAAACAAAGCCCAACCCAAACTAACACAACCTGTTGCTATGGTCACCATCAATCAGGGCTGCAGAGGTCACTAAGGGCAAAACATGGTGAAATAAAAAATAATATTTTACAATCAAATCAATGATATTTGGAAGTGTACTTTCGATTTTTAAGACTTCCAAAATTGAAAGTAGACAATTTTCAAATAAATGCTTCCTTGACAGAGTCAAGATCTGATCTACTACAATCACCATTTTTTAAAAGAACACATTACAAAAATCTGTACCCCAATGCAGGTACAACTCTACTTAAGTTCTCATTTCTTCTATGCTGTAGATTGAACCATTAAGTCATTGCACCAATATATGTTCTATGTGATATGAGTTGAGTCATGAGATAGAAATACTTTTTGGTATTGCGAGCAGTGCAGACCAGAAACAACTTATCAACCATCTCTGACACCAAACAGTGTAGACCTTGATCAGATGGCAGTCACGGTCTTAACCCATTATCCCATAAATACGCCTCTAATTTATCCCTCCAATGAAGAAAATAGTTCCAATTTATACAGTTGAGAATATTCAACATTAGAAATAATTTCTATATTCTAGCAGCTGGTAGCTTAAAGCAGGCTGAAAGTAAAGCAGAATGTGCCTTAAGGCACATTCTACTTTACTTTCAACTTGTTTTAAGTGGTCACCTATCTTTAAAACTAGAAACAGGCTATGGGGTAAAGGGTTAAATATTTGCCCTTTTTCATACACAACCCAGCTCATACTTGATAACACCTACTTGATACCATGATTCTTTATGCTGAATGAAGAACAAAATTGTTTTTTTTTACTAACATTTACTAAATATGCACCTCTTAAGCACCACGTTTGAAAAGAGCAAAGGCACAAGATGGATTGAGGAAGAAGTGGGTATAGAAATGAAACTTTCCTACACCTGGGACTGAAACAGGATGACTGAGACTCAAACATTCATTCATAGACAGGGGTCCAGATAAGGGGGGTATTTCAAAAACTAAAATCTGCATTTCTGCATTAAATCCTATGGTGTCACTACTCATTAGAATCGTCTCAAAGAGTTGATTCTAATGAGTAGTAAGACCATAGGCTTTGATGCTGAAATAAGTGACAAAATGTTGCTTTTGTTCAGTTTACTACCTCTTATCTGGAGTCCTGTATAGAGTAGTAATCCATACATTAGAAGAGAGAAAACAAAAGTCCAATCATAAACCTCACTACCAAATACGGTAAACCCCTGATATTACGACCATTTATGAGAAGACTAATTGACCTTACAGACAGGTGGTTGCTTAAAGCAGGATGAAAGTAAAGCACAAAGCTCCTAAAGGAGCTTTCTGCTTTACTTTCAGCCTGCTTTAAGCAGTTACCTGAATTAATATATTCATCTTTAAACTCCTCATCTTTAGCAGTCCTAACACTGGTAGCTTAGGTTTTAATGTGCACCCCAGAAAATGAATTGATGAGACATACGTACTGAACACACATTAATAATATATGTTTCTTTTTATATGAGTATCACACAGAGCACCAATAGTGCATTTATAACATATGAAAATCCCTGATTGCTTCGGCTTTTTTTTAGATATTTTTTTTTGTAACAATAACAGCTGCTATAATGATTTAATGCTAGGGGGGGTGAATCAGTGAAATGATGACCAATCACTCCTTTCAGCGAGGCGAATCATCCTCTCCAAGTACACTACTATTACTCATACAAGGTTCAAGATAAGTGGAGTATTTCAAAAAACTAAAATCGTTATTTCTGCTTTAAACCCTATGGTGTCACTACTCATTAGAATCGTCCCGAAGAGACGATTCTAATGAGTAGTAACACCATAGGATTTTGTGTTGAAATAAGTGAGAAAATGATGGATTTATGCAAATAACTCTCTTATCTGGAGCCTTGCTCATATCGATGACTTATGGGGGGTGTATGAATACTGTGATACGACTGCCCAGGTACTCTGCCATTCAACCACAAAGAGACCCCCATAGATTTTTTTCCCTCTACAGGTGAACGCAATAAAGATATGCAATAACCACTCAATGAACACTGAACCTGCCAGTTAAAAGTTGATAGGCCCTTGATATTGCTAAGATTCTTAACTCTATGCATGCTGGGTAATTTTTTACGTCTGTAACAATCGTCTTCTGCTACTGTTCTAAAACAAAATTTTCCAATTTTTTAAAACAAGAGTCTGAGTGTCAATTTTTTTTAAATCAATAAAATAAATTCACCTGTGTACTTTCCTAAAACATACCTAAAAATTTATTCACAGGGCATCGACAAAAAGATTAGAAATCCTACCAGTGGGAAATAGTGCAGACTCGGACCAGATCATTTGTCTGTAATTCTCTTTTTTTAATAATGCCTTTCCCTTTTCCTTTTTATATAGTTAAATAAACACGGAGACATTCCCTTTCCTGCAGCTGTGGCAATTACGTTTTACTCATATTTCATGCTATTGATAACTTTTAGTTAACAGTGATTGCCTTTGCAAACAGTTTGGATCCAGATGAGACGCCGCGTAGTGTGGCGTCTCATCAGGATCCAAACTGTTTGACACTCTGATCATGTTTTGAAACGAAATTTAGAAAATTGTACCTTTAAAACAATAGCAGACGACAATTGTTGCAGACGAAAAAAATTACCCAGCATGCAAAGAGTAATATTGATTCATTGATACAGTCACAACAGCTTGAGAGCTTTCCTCTGAATGGAACCCGCAGCCAAATAGGTATCACTATAGTACAGTACAGTTAGTACCAATCCTAAACACGCAATATTTATGGTTTTCAATATAGGTGGTAGCTTGAAGCAGGGTGAAAGTAAAGCAGAAAGCTCCACAAGGAGCTTTCTGCTTTACTTTCATCCTGCTTTAAGCAGCCACCTGCTTCCGACACTAAAAACAAGCTTGGTTGGGGAAAATGGGTCTTCATGTGAGTATTATTAACATAATGTAGTTCCCACTACATGTGAATGGAGACAAATTAAACAGACAAAACCTGTTTGCATGGGTCTACTGCAGTTTCCCACTGTTTCCGAGATTTCAATTTAACCCATCAATATGCCTTTTTACACTAGGTCCTGAAATTTATTCCTCCACTGAAGAAAATATGTCCATTTCTTGCAGTCATGATTATGTATCATAATAAATATTTCTATACCCTAGCAGATGGTAGCTTAAAGCAGACTGAAAGTAAAGCAGAATGCTTGTTCTAGGTAATGGGTTAAATCCTCCATTCCTTGCGACTAATTTCTGAACATTGATATTGTTCTTGATGGAAGACAATACGTTGCTTCTTGACAAAGCTGAAAATGTATCTGACATGGCAAGAGACTGTATCGAGACATTTTGCTGCATGTTGTCTGGTCTTATAGTGTTAGACTATGTCAATTATTGGGGAACTCGAAGGGCATTGACAGCTCAATGCAGCCAAGCTAGTAGGGCCTATACATCATAAAGAGATGTTTGTGTATACAGTTTGTGCGGTACACATTTCCGCCCAGGTCACATGTGTAAATAGTAAACAAGTGACGGCTTGCAGAAGGATGAAAGTAAAGCAGAAAGCTCCTATAGGAGCTTTCTGTTTTACTTTCATTCTTCTTTAACCTTTAGTCTTGTTCTAGTATTTAAGATAGATGACCAGTTAAAGCAGTTTGAAAGTACTTTCAGCCTGCTTGAAGCTACAATTTGCTAAGACTATATAATTATACTATATATTATTCTGCATACTCATGACTATGAATTGAAATTATTTTCTTTAATGGAGGAATGAGTTAAAGGCCTTAAAATGAATAATTATGGGTTAAATGTGCATGTTCAGTAACTGGTAAGCAAACAGTTTAACTGCGTTTTAACCTAAATGCCTACGAGTCTTAGACCCTTCAGAGACAGTGAATTAAGTATGTAAAAAAACTTCAATTTACTTGCAACCATTCAATACAAAATAAAATGCAACAATAAGGAGGATACAAAGGATTTCTTTTTGCAAATATACTTGGAAATTCCTCTTTAATATAATATGGCACCTTAGATTTAACCCATTGCATTCTTCATACCCGTTCTAAAGATCTGAACACACTTTGGATCCACACAAAACCTCACCAACTGTAGAACCATATCTCTGCTTGACCTGATTCCAGATAAAGAGTGAGTGAACTAAACAGGCTCCAGATAAGGTGAGAAGTATTTCAAAATCTAAAATCTTTAATTCTGCTTTAAACCCTATGGTGTCACTACTCATTAGAATCGTCTCGAAGAGACGATTCTAATGAGTAGTAACACCATATGATTTGGTGCAGACATAAGTGAGATATTGTTGAATTTGTTCAATTTACTCCCTTTTATCTTGAGCCTTAGTTATGTCCCTAGAAAAACCGTATATTGCGACATCTCAATAGATTATTCCAACAAGTAGTCACATCATAAGGTTTTGTAGAGATAGAATACTACCAGTATTTGACTCTCCTTATCTGGAAATAAGTTTGACACAGATTTTTTTCATGATTTCAGAGTCAAGGTTCATCTGATTTCAGAGAAAGATGCCGATCTCCAGAATCATGAATGGAAAGGGTTTACAAATTAAATGAAGACATCTGATATGGAATTCCATCACACTAGATCTACTTTAGATAGAAAGGTGAGTGAGTGTATGACCTTTCAGTGACCTTTTAGTGACCTCTGCAGATTTAACGACCAATCCATAACCTACTTACTACAAACCCCAGTGGTACGGTATACATAGGGAGCCATGCAAAAAGAAATCGGAGCAATTGGAAATATCAAACTGATTTAGAAATCGACCAGTCACAGAATTTTTTTCGAAATTCCTGCGGCTGATCAAGGTCTACTCCTTTTTTTGGCGATATTGAAAAAATGCCCTTTTTCATCTTGTGACACGACTCATATACAAAATGTAACAAAGACTAATGTGAGATCTACCCTGTTTCACTACCGAAACTAACTGGCTCCAGATGACGGGAGTATTTCAAAAATTCTGAAATTATTATATATCCACCAAAGCCCATGATGTGACTACTCATTAGAATCGTCTCAAAGAGACGATTCTAATGAGTAGTCACAACATAGGATTGGTGTAACGATATTAAGGAGAAAATGTTGGAATCGTTTGCAATTTACCGCCAACATCATCTGAAGCCCTGAACTAGAGTCACTATGGAGTATTTTAATGTAGAACTTCAACAACTTTTGATTCAAAATGGCAAAAACATTCAACAGCAGCATACTGTAATCTCTATTATGACTCGATCCCGTCAAAAAACCCTAAGTATATAAATATTTCATCTCAAACTTTGTTATAACTTATTTATTATAAGGCAAAGATCAGCAACACCAACTGTCTAATGCTATTGGACTCTATAATAACCAATGGATCCAGATAAGGGGAGTAATCAGTAATTCAGTATGTTTCCAAAAGCTAAAATCCTTATACTTGCACCAAACCCTATGGTGTCACTACTCATTAGAATCGTCTATTGAGTGGTCACACTATAGGGTTTGGTACAGCAATAAAGGAGAAAATGTTTTTGAAAATTTTAGTTAACTCGCCCTTATCTGGAGCCCTATATAATAAGATAAAAGTTTGAAGAATGCTGCTAAGAGATGATCTTTCTTTCACCAGTCCAACCAGTACTGAGCAACTATTCGAAAAGAAATGTTGGATTTGGATTTATGATTTTACGTCACTTGAACAGCATTTCTACGTCACTTGAACAGCATTTCAGTATTTCTTTTAGACAGGTGGCAACTCAACGATGAACATTGCTTCAGAAGCATTCTAAATTAGCTTTGTTCTGCATTAATGATTAAGCTACCATAATCCATTTCTTTAGAAATCCAAGGTTCCTTCCATGAACTATCGCTCAGTGCTGCTTGTACTGTATTATAACTTTCATAGAAAATTGCTTTAACTAACAGGTCTCCAGGTAAGAAAGGGTAGACTAAACGTTTCCAACACTTTCTCCTTTGTGCCTGGACCAAATCCTATGTTGTGACCACTCATTAGTAGTCACACCATAGGGTTTGATCCAGACAAAAACATTAATTTTGGAAATCCTCCCCTTATCTGGAGTCCTGAACTAAGCCCTGAAGAAGAACATAGCTGGTTTGAGGTAGCATACTAATATTATGGTCCAGTTTTGTATAGATACCACTAAACATCTGTACTGAACTAAACTACTTAAGGGGAAAAAACATTGAAAAAAAAAAAGAAAACAAACAAATAATAAAAACCAACAACAGCAAAAAGGTGAAAAAACTTTGTAAACTGATTGTTAATTATGGGGTGAAAAACAGGAGGCATAATAATTCTGAGAATTCTAACACATGCAAAAACTAAATTTTAAATTATATAATATTACATAACAAAGGCTACAATAGCAATTAAATAATAATAGTGCATTTGCACAAGAAACAAGATCTATCACATTACAAAGTCATTGTAAAAACTCTCAACATTTGTTCATAAATAATAACAGAATGGTGGACTTCTAATTGCTATTTTCAAACAGATAAGCCTGTTGCTGTTAACATTCCTTTGCAGTTTCTGCAAAAGACTACACGCACATCTTGAGAAGAAAATAAAAATGCTTAAGGCATTTTCCTGCTTTGTTTTCATTAAATACTGACCATTTTGGACAATTTGATTACTGTCTGTTGTCGTAGTAACAGCTCTGAAGGGAAAATAAAAAGGTCCAGCATGAATTTTTGCTGTAACAAAACGGTTGCTATGACAACAGACATCTATGCTTTTCTCTACAATCTCTGTTCAATGACTAGTACGTGGTCAAGTTTGTGTACAGCGGCCATTCAATGAAGCGGCTTGGAGATTAATATAGGACCGGAGACGGCTTAATCCAGAACAAAAGTAATGCAGAAAGTTCCTTCAGGAGCTTTCTGCATTACTTTTTTTCTGGATTAAACTTCTATCTTTCCGGAAAAACTGCCCATGGATCTCCGTTTAAACAGTCGCTTTACATAAGCTTGACTGTAATCATAAAGTTATGAAAACATCGACATAAGACCATGGCCAGACAGAATCTCGGTAACAACACCTTTCCTGCTTCAACTAAAGCACAAGTAGCTCTCAAGCATATTGACTGCCTTTCTTATAGTCCACATGGTGCTTCCTTCTCCTCCACTTAAGGGTGTCATGTTAACTGTCCCTTAACCCGCTCCTTCATAGTAACCCTTTTTAACCCCTTTACCGTACTAACAGAAAACCTTTTTTGGGATTCTCTACCCTATCCTGATAAAGGGCTATGGGAAGATTCCTAAATCCTGCCAGATGACTGCTTAAAGCAGACTAAAAGTAAAGCAGAAAGATCCTTACGGATCTTTCTGCTTTACTTTCAGCCTATTTTAAGCAAACCAGCTATCTTTTAACCAATTTCATGCGGGATAAACTTTTAGGTGTACCTCTAGGCAAGCAGTTTTGATCTCAAGCCCCACATTGTGGGGCCTGATCTGAGATCAAAACTGTATGCAGCTAGTTCAGTATTCTATCAGAAACTGCTAAAATCTTGCAAATATTTGAGTTATACCCGCTGCAGACGACATTTTAAAATGGTCGCCAAATATTACATAGCATGCAATGGGTTAAACACAAAAGGGACTATGATGGAAACGGGTTCACCAGACACCTGGCCCCATCTCTGGGTCAAATCATCTAGTCAACAACCACTATAAAGTCAACACTTGATCCAAACACTAAACACTCTATTGCATTTCTCAATCCTTGTACTGGATACAACCATCAAATCCCGAGGCTCGGGATCTGTGCATATCTGTAGATATATAACCGATAGTCTTTACTTGCGAGAACAACTGATCCATCATCCATCAGGGCCACGTCAAAACACTGAGCATGTTTCACCTTGCTTTCCAGGGCATTAATCAGCTGACCGTCCTGGGTGAAGATGGTCAAATTGAAGTTGTTATGATTGTCCGCTACCAGGATCTCGCCCTGGCTGTTGATGCCAACGCCGATCGGGTAGTTGGTTATACCTTCGCCTCCGATTTGGCGGAGATATTGGCCCTGATAGTTGAACACTTTGACACAGTGGGCGCGATTGTCACTGATGAATATCTCCTCTTTATCGTTCACCACTACACCGTTGGGAAATTCCAGATGCTTTGAGCACCCAAACTTGTGCAGGGTATTTCCATACTGGTCGAAAATAATCACACGCATCACTTTGCACTCCACAATGATGATTCTGCCTTTGTTATCAATGGCAACACCTCTTGGATGCTGTAGAATGTTGGCCCCAAATTTGCGAACAAACTGTCCATACTGATTGTAAACCTGAATCTGGTGAGTTGGGCTTCGCTCCGTGACAATGATGTCCCCAGATGTCTTTACGGCAGCAACTCTATTTGGATACAAGAGCTGCCCGTCACGTTTGCCACACTCCCCGAACTGGAACTTGAAGCGTCCTTCCTTGTCAAAGATCTGGATACGATGGTTGTTAGTGTCAGCCACAATGATGTCATTTTGTGCATTGACAGCCACTCCACTAGGCTCTGTGAACTGGCCTTCCATGACACCAAACTCTCCAAACTTGCAATGGTAGATCATTTTCTGGCGTTTGATCTGGGACTTTGGTGGATAGAGATTTGTGGATATGAGCTTGCTGGTGATATCCATGAGGGGATAGCTGCTGGTGGAGAACACATCAATCCCATTCTGGAAGATATCAAGGCCCCCACTCGACCACTTCTCATACAGATTTGAATCATTGTTAGTTGAGAATGTCTCTGTAGGTGGGAACAGCAGATTGTTTGACTCAAACGAGTTGGAGCCAAAATTGGCAGCTGTAATAAAGTCCTTGAATTCAACAGATGGTTCAAACAGATGTCCATTCACTTGTCCATTGACTTGGGGAGAGCTGTTGGATACAGGGGGCGGAGTCATGGATGAGATGACACCATTAGGCCGTGCGATTGGCTGTGGTTTGGCTACTACAGATGACAGATCACTGGAGCCCTCTCGGACATATCCAAATGTGTTTCTGACACCAGTCTGAATGGCCTGGAAGTTGGAAATGAACTCAATATCATGGTAGCATTCACTCTCAGTGTCAGGCGAAAAATTGAACATGTTTTGAAATCGCTGCTCAACCAAATTCTTGAACATGAGGGCCTCAGCAATGGTTGCAAACTTGGTTACTTTATCCACAAACTCTGTTCCAAGATAGAGCTTGTCGATTTGTTCCTGGATTTTCACATTCAGGTTGCTGATCATAAGTTGCTTTGTGTTAAATGCTTGGTCTAGTTCCTTGAGGGATTCCTGTTTCCTCTCCTCCAACATGGCCCTGTAGAAGTTGTAGGTGTCATTGATATCATTCTGTGCCTTGTGATACTGCACCTGTAAACGACTGGCAATGTGATCAGAGCTTTTAGTGGAATTCTTCAATTCATTCACTTTCATTTTGGCATCTTGCTCAATGAGATGCATCTGTGCGATTTGTTTTTCACCACAATCCAAAATAAGTTGACAGTCATGTCCACGACCATGATCAAACACTGTACACTCCTTGCATATCGGAACTGAACAAGTTTTACAGAAAATCTTCAACTCGTCAGCTTTGTGTCTAAGACAGTAGAGAGGTTTTTCCACTTTCCCATTCTCCTTACTGTTTTGTAGATCTGTGAGGCTACTCACACGATGGCCTTCAAAGCAGTGCATGAAATGATGAGCCATTACACAGTTAGCACACAAGAAATTAGCACAATCAAAGCACCTGGCTACTGCGTTAGTGTCCTTGCTCTTGCAGCCAGTACAGTGTAAGGCACTTGTGTCGAGTGCTGTCTTCTCCAGGAGGTTACTGACAGCGTAGTCGGGTAGCAGCCCGTTTAGGCCGTTGGCGCCGAGGAAGGTGTCTTGATGGCACTCTGGGCAGTTTATCTTGTCAGCCACTTCCTGGTTCTTCTCCAGGCACGGCTGGCAGTAGGTGTGAAAGCAGCTGAGCACTTTGGGAATGGTGTAGGTCTCATGGCATATGAAGCAGCGAATGTTTGGGTTTCCTGCAGATTCCATCTCCGTATCTGAGGAGTTGGAAGCAGTAGTGACAGTGTCACTCTGTGACGGGGTAGGTGAGGCCATCTCTGTATCAGTGGAACTTGTGTCGTCTTGTTCTGAAAGATAAACAATAAACCATGATTAACCTAAATGTAAAAGTTAAATTCAGTACAGTGGAGAAGATGTTATTCCTTCCAGTCAAGATGCATACCAAACACAAATACAGCGCACAAAGTGGAGAAACTTGAATGTCTCATTTTAATCCAGGTGGCAAACAGTTTCAAGCCTTATCAGACGCTGGGTTACCCGGTGTCTGATCTTTCTCCAAACATTTTGCCATGGATTTGGATTTAAGATTAACCTTTCCTTTTAGCACAAATGCAATTATTTGAAAAGAACAACACCTTCCCCTCTGTATGTAACATTTGCAAAAATATTCATGTGTGCCAAGCATTTTTTTTTTCTCCTGCATCGGATGGATTTTATCTGGATCTACATTCATTTTGTAATTCAATTTAATTAACCCTTTTTCCCATAGACTGTTTCTAGTTTGTTGCAGAGCTCCAGATAAGGGGAGTATTTCAAAAACTAAAATCTTCATTTCTGCTTTAAACCCTATGGTGTCACTACTCATTTGAATCGTCTCGAAGAGACGATTCTAATGAGTAGTAACATCATAGGATTTAGTGCAGAAAAAAATAAGAAAATTTTGGATTTGTTCAGTTTACTCCCTCTTATCTGGAGCCCTGTTGTTGACAGGTTTTCAGTCTGCTTTAACTATCATCTGCTAGGTACGTGTATCACTGTACGTATGGAGTAATGGGTTAAGCATTGTTTGGCAGGATAAACATCAACAGTGTAATATAAATACTTGTGCCAAGTGTTTCCCAATATTTTGAAGAATTTTAATATGGAGAAGAAGCCAATGTCAAAAATTGAGAAACAGAAACCGGAGAAAGAGAAGACAAGCACTCCCTACAGAATTGAAAATCAAGTAATCTGCATTACAGTTGGAGAGCCTGGCTTTGTCTATCTTCAACATACAACCAGCTACAACGGAGAAGATGGTATTCTTTCCTTGACTTAACCCATTACCCTATAGCCTGTTTCTAGTATTGTCGTAATTTGAAAATATGTAATCACTTAAGCAGGTTAAAAGTAGAGCAGAATGCATCTTCAGTGGCTTTCCTTTCGCAGCAAATAGTTTGGGGCCTGATCAGATGTCTGGTTACCCGGAATCTGATCTGGGTGTAAACTGTTTGGAATGAAAATTGATTAACCCATTACCCCATAGCCTGTTTTCTAGTTTTGAAAACATGTGACCACTTAAAGCAGGTTGAAAGTAAAGCAGAATGTGCCTTAAGGCACAATCTGCTTTACTTTCAGCCTGCTTTAAGCTACCATCTGCTAGAATAAAGAGAATATTTCTTATGATACCTCTCCATGATTGTATAAATTTGAACTATTTTCTTCAGTGGAGGAATAAATTCAAGGCGTCAAAAAGCGTATTTATGGGGTAATGGGTTAAGCTCAACTATGTTTATTTGGAATGAATAATGTCTTCTCCACTGTAAGAGTCTGTGGAATTTCCTCGGTTTTGGATCAAGATTTCCCCTAGCTCTCCATTCCAACATCTCGTAACATGACTCACAGTTTACTCTGACAGTGGCAGCTTAGCAGGATGAAAGTAAAGCAGAAAGCTCCTTCAGGAGCTTTCTGCTTCACTTTTATCCTGCTTTAAGTAGCCATATGCCTTGAAATCTCCAAACCAATCTGTCTTTAGAATTTAGATTATATTAAAGTGGTCGTTATATTACAGATACACAGTACCATGTACTGAATAACTGAATTGAACTAAAATCAGTAAAATTTCAATACCAGAAGCTTATTCCCAGACATATTGGCATACAAAATTTTCGAAACTTCATCGGGAAGATGTAATCAACATTCTCAAATTATTGTGAGAAAAAGAAAACCACGCGTACATATAAACGACAGAAAATTGGATTTTTTATCCAGACCATCAGTTACTACAGTCAGATTTGTATTGAACTACCATTATGAGATATACAGAGATCTTTCACAGGGCTTCAGATAAGTAGAGTTGTTCAAAAACTAAAATCTTTATTTCTGCATTAAACCCTATGGTGTCACTACTCATTAGAATCTTCTCTTCAAGAAGATTCTAATGAGTAGTAACACCATAGTATTTGGTGCTGAAATGAGTGCAAAATGTTGGATTGGTTGGAGCCCTGCTTTCAGTGTACAGACAGGTGGCTGCTATATGAAGTATCATACTAAAATAATGCAGAAAGAATCCCCCCCTAAACGGATAACAGCTAAATGCTGAACCAATGTAATGCTGAAAGCTCCTTTGACAGTTGTAGATCTGCATACTTTTTGTTTTGCATTCCATGTACACACAAACACACACCTGTTTAACCCATTACCCCATAAATACACCTTTTTACGCCTCCAATTTATTCTTCCACTCATTAGAAATATTCTTTATTCTAGCAAATGTTAGCTTAAAACAGGCTGAAAGTAAAGCAGAATGTGCCTTAAGGCACATTCTGCTTTACTTTCAACCTGCTTTAAGCAATCACATATATTAAATACTAGACACCGGCTATGGGATAATGGGTTAAGGAATGTATCTACATATCTTTTTCATCATTTCTGCACATATGGATTGCACTAGCTTGAAAGAAATAATTAACCCATATACAGTAGCAACACTTTTTCAACAAGTAACAACAGACCTTTTCTTTGAAACTTTAGGTAGCTAATAGCTCACTGCTGCTGCCATGCAGGATGAGAGTCTAGCAGAAAGCTCTGAATAGCAGGATAGAGCTTTCTGCTTTAATTTCATCCTACTTTTGTGCAGCTATCTGTCTCTTCAAAAATACTCATTTTTACGTATTAAATTTATTCCTCCACTGAAGAAAATAGTTCCAAATTATAGTGATGAATATTTTTCATAAGAAATATCCTATTTCTATATCCTAGCAGCATACTTTCAATCTGCTTTAAATAGTTTGCTGTTTTCAAAAATACATGTAGCCTATGGAGTAATGGGTTAACCAATATGATACTATATAACTTGTAAGTATTGTATTTCACACATTCCACACAGGAATTTTTTAGTATTCACCCTACCTCAGTCAAACATCCCAGTTTTTCTCTTTTCCCCTCCAAACAATGTTCAGTTAGTAATATCATAGGATTTTATGCTAAATAAGTGACCAAATGCTGGATTTGTTCAGTTTACTCCCTCTTATCTGGAGCCCCGATCCCATCCCTTCTCTTTTCCCCTCCAAACAATGTTCAGTGCACTGTGACAGCCTCAGTAAACGGCCAACTATTTTCAGTGCACTGTGATGAAAGCGTCAATACTAGCTGTGCTGGTGTTTTAAAAGTACAGACAAGTATTGACAGATTCGCAGATCTACAAGACCCACTAGTCTGACAAGGCTGCCTGGAATTCTAGGTTTCCCCAGACAGTCTTATGATAGCAGGCTCGAGTTTTATAGCTAGATCAGAAACACACACAAGGCAACTACAGTTTGTGACTTGTGGTAAACCTGCCATTATTTAGGGAATCATATAGCTGTCTTGGACATATGACAGCTCAATCATGCAGGTCTAAAGTAAAGCAGAAAGCATTAACAGCTGCTTGTACAGAAAACTACTGATAATTTACTGTCAGGTGATTTTTTTCAAAGCAGGCTGAAGTAAAGCAGAGTGTTCCTTAAGACACATTCTGCTTTACTTTCAACCTGCTTTAAGTGGTCACCTGTCTTCAATACTAGATACAAGCTTCTAAACTTCTAAACATGCTATGGGGTAATGAGTTAAACAATCTGGTGTTAATGCAGATAAATTTTACTGTACTGTCTTATTCAGAGAGTGCACACATAAAAACGCCAGCCAAACTTAACCCATTACCCCATAAATACGACTTTTTACACCTTTATTTTATTACTTCTCTGAAGAAAACAGTTCCACTGTAATAAACAGTTATGAATAAGTATTATAAGAAATATTTTCTATATTCTAACAGATGATAGCTTAACTCTTTGAACCCTAGTCCCGCATATAGGCGTGCTTTTCAAACAATGTACGTGTGAATAGTACACATGTCATATGCAAACAGTGAAGACCCAGATCAGAGGGCTCCAAAAGGAGCCCTCTGATCAGGGTCTTCACTGTTTGTCACAATGCCAAACATGGACAAAATCAACCCTTAAAAGTCAGAAATGGTCTACTCTAAAATGGAAACTGGAATTGTCCATTTAAAGTTTCAGGGAGGAAAGAGTTAAAGCAGGTTGAAAGTAAAGCAGAATGTGCCTTCAGGCACATTCTGCTTTACTTTCAGCCTGCTTTAAGTGGTCACCTGTCTTCAAAATTAGAAACAGGCTATGGGGTAATGGGTTAATTATAAACTGATTCTATTCCTATATATAACCCTTACACTGCTGTCTTTCCAAGTGGACTCTTCCATTTCGTAAATCATGACAACAAATGTGACAATCTGGAGCACAGTCTGGCCAAAAATGCCACTTGTATACTTGTCCTGCATGTTTTTTCCCTTCTTTGTCTATTGTGGAAGACAAGTTTTGGTTTACCTTCATTTATGCCTTTAATTTATTCCTCTATTGAAGAAAATAGTTCCAGAATCATAAGAAATATTTTCTATATTCTAACAAATAAAAGCTTAAAGCAGGCTGAAAGTAAAGCAGAATGTGCCTTAAGGCACATTCTGCTTTACTTTCAACCAGCTTTAAGGTCACCCATTTTCAAAACTAAAATCAAGCTATGGGGTAATGGGTTATGCAAGACAATTGATAAATTTCAGGAATTTTCAACCCCTGAATCTTATCTTTTACAGTCAAAAGTGCAAGCCACATATATCCAACAGAACAAGAGGTGTGTGGAATAAACAATGGAGGAAAAAATTAAAGGCGTAAAAAAAGTGTTCTAATTGAGTAATGGGTAAACACAATCAACAAATCTTTGTTTTAGGTGTTCATGTTGTACATCTTTTACAATAGCACAGACGCCTAGAACACTTCAGTGGAGTGAAAAGATTGCTCTTATAAATATTTGAGAGTTTTTATCAAACTTTAATCGCTACCACACTTGTTATTTGATTAAAGTCGTCTTGTCTTGCCACAGAAGCAGAAATCCAACAACAAAATTGACACATTTGGCCTTGGAATTAACCTTTTCACTGCCAAGCCAGATTACTGCGGTGCTCTAGATTTATAAGGTCAATACTATTTCAAAATCAAACCACTCTTTAGTGTTACAGTGTTCCCTCCCTACAACAGCCCCCTCCTTACAACGACCCTTGCCGCTGTACCCTTAACAGGACAATTATGTCTAATGCTTTACTGCTGAGCAATACCGTCTGCTTAAAATTGTCATCTGCTGTTTTTTCTCAAAGTTTAGTTACATAATAAGTAGACATTTTGATAGAATAAATATATTGACGAGTGACAAACAGCTTGAATCCAGATCAGACGCCGCATTACGCGGCGTCTGATCTGGATTCAAGCTGTTTGCAAATGTAAGGAGTCTTAATATTTCCCTCCATATAATCGACTCCCTCCGAACAACACACATAATCTGCGTCTCCCATTGGGTGTCATTGTAGAGAGGGAGCACTGTACTACTCAATAGAACCATCTCGAAAAGCATAAAGGTGTAGTTATTGGGTGAAGGGGTAATTGATACAAATTTTAATAAATATTTCTGGGCAGATGACATTTTCTACCATG